>JARHVA010000552.1:4605000-5100000 GCA_037957365.1 Torreya grandis
AAACCCTCCATAAAGACCCAATTGGGGAAAGGAGGAAAATGAAGCATCCATATGAAAGGGAAATTCCACATAACCAATTGGATTATGTATAGGACTATCCATGTCTCCTCACCATGCAATTGAGCTATACCACACCTATATAGAAATGGTAGAACAAAGCTTATTTTGATAAATTTTTGTGTTTTATAGGCTTGGAAAGCTTTCAAGAGACCAAATTAATTCTAGGAGAGAGTTTAGGAATTTTTATAAGTCCTCATTTCTATTTTATCAACTATTTAAACTCATAAATATGCCTACCAACTCTCTCATTTTATCTAGTCTAGTGGGTAGATAGTGAACACTTAGGAGAAACTAGTGAAACTTCAATTAGAAGGGCACTTAAGGCTTGTTTATTGAAACTGATGATATGGACACCTTGGAAACATCTCATCACTCCTTGTGCATGGATAAAATGTCATATTTTTGAAGTTTTTGGGTTCCAAGTGTGAGAGGTGCTTAGAGAGAGGTAAATTTAGGACTGTCATGGATGATTGTGCATGAAAAAAATATCATGAGTGGTTTAGGACCTCCCCAATGCATGTGAGGGCCTATTGGTAACCCCCCCACTCATACCCATCATCATACCTGATAAGTTTTAGTGGTAAAGTAGGTTTGGAAGGCAAATAATGAGGGGCAATTTTTTGTGTAAGGAAAGGAGTTTTTAGACCACTTTGCAAGGCTTGGATGATTGGAGATGACACTTGTAGCTCATAACATTAAATGGCTCACCCCATCTCTCTCACATGTATTTGTAACTAATTTTATCAAGTTGACACATGTACAAGTGACTCTTGAACTTCTTTTTCTCTTTCTCACACATAATTATTACAAATTCTAGCCTTTTGTGCATTGTATGGCATTTCTCCACCTTGGTATGGAGAATCCCTACCAAATATTTACCTTTATTCAATGAAGATATATATATTTACCTCATTCAAGATTTTGATAAGTATACACAATGGTTTTTGGTCTTGTGCAATTGTAATTTTTTTACCTTCACATGTTACTCTTCTTAGTACCTAGTGTTTTGTAATCTCTCTTTTGTAGGTCAAAAAGAAGTGCCTAATGGGATTACAAGTTTAGTGAGTAGCCTATTAAATAGTGTGTCTTAGAATTCCTATTGAATAAGTATTCATAGCCTAAACTATCTCCAAGACCCCATGTTGAAACATTGATGTGAGGGAGAAGGTTGTCATTGGATGAAGTGTATATGCATACTTATTAGTTTTAAGTGCATATCAAAGGGTGTGAGTAGAGAATATGCATGGTGTATCACCCCCTAGAATATTTTAATTTCATGCAACTCCTATCTTTTTTCACACAAGAAAGTATTAGATTAGGTGACAAGTACATCAAGACATATCTAGGGAGTTAGCCCTTTCAATCCTAGAGGTCTACTTCCACCATAGGTGTGCCAAACACCTGGAAGTAGTCCAATGTTGTCAAAATTTAGAAAAGGATTGAACACCCTCTTCTAAGGTGAAATATTTGGAGACAATAGGAACCAAAACCTGAGCCCTTCAATGCTTCACATCTGCATCTTTTCTTTTGTTAAATAGGATTTAACTCACCTTTTGTCTAACTTAAGTTCATCCCTTATTTTCACTCTCATGCATCCCCTTATTTTAAGGAAAACTAATTAAAAATGAATCATGTGATTATCCATTACAACCTTTTACCTAACCTTGAACATGGGTACCATGAGTCTACCCATGACATGATTGTTCTGGTGTTTTTTATCCCTTTACAGGATGAAATCCCATGGTTGTTATTTCTTAAACCTAATTTACCATCATCAACCTTATTTTTCTCTCTAGTTTTGCCTTCATAAAGGTGAAATTTTTGAGCCTATATAAGTAAATCCATGTCAATAAAAAAACAAAATCAATAAAAAATCACAAAAAAGAAAAAACTCATATATTTTGTGGGTCATTCCAAGCATTCATAGATTACTCCCTTGAGGGATAGCTACCAAAACCAATCAAAATTACTCCATGTAAGGTAGAATACTCCCTTAAAGGACAACTATCAAAATCCTTAAACAAATCTTACAAATTTAGACCACTCCCTTGAAGGATGTGTAGACACCGCAAACGTGTCTGCACCTTGGCTCTCCCCCCTTGTCCGCCTCAAACCCCTATCCTAACCCTTGGCCTTAGTCCCCTCCATTCATTTGATTAAAATAACTTAAATATTTTAATTAAGTGGCCCCCTTTCCACCTCACCCTTGCCACCTTGGATCCTCCCTTGAATCCCTCCACCTTCCCCCTAGCATTTATTATGCCAAATCTCCTCATTATCTTCCCCCCACGCCCATTTAAGCATCCTCGTGACCGTTCTTCCCATAACCCCTCGCCCGGCGGCGTGCAAGAATGGGCAGAGGCTATTTTTAGTCTCTGTCCCCATTCTGCCACCGCCGACGTCGGCAACCCTTCGGCCGACGTCGGTGAAACTGCCGGCGTCGGCAACCTTCATTACCCCTTTCTGCATCCGTTGCAGCCCCTGGACCCTTGAGCTCGCAAACTGATTTCTCTTGGTGTTTTGGCATCCGTTTCTTCTCCTCTTCGCTCTCTAACTCTCTCCCTCAGGTACACATCAAGCTTATACAAGTGAACAATAGGGATTCTTTATTAGCAATAGGAATTCACATCCGGCATCACCAGTAACAAGATCAACACCTTCTTCAGCAGGGCACAGGTAAGTACTCTGTTTGTTTTCTTTATGCTTTCTAGTCATCTTCTTTTTAAACTAGATTCAGCTCTCCTTCTCCCCAACCCAGACTGCTAACCAAACCAGGCAGACCCAGATTCCTATCTCCCTGATTGGCTTCCTTATCTCTCTGTCCCTTTTTGACATTTTGTCCATTCTCCTAGACCTCTGCACAGACTTTTAACTGAAACCAGACTCTCCCAGACCATTTTGTACGTCCACAGACCCGTCCACGGACCAAGCCCAGACCAGACTCTGCCCAGACTCGACCAGAACCTGCCTAAATCCCATCCAAGCTCATTGCCCCGACCGACGCCAGTCGTTACCCCCACCGACATCGGCAGGCTAACCGACGTCGGCAGACCCGACAACCGACGCCGGTGGATACCACCGATGCCGGTGACTGCAACCAGTCCAACAGCTTCTTCCAGGTAAGCCTTTGCTTTCTTTTCTCTTTCAGTTTGCTATCATTTCAGTCTATTTTATCATTTTGTCATTTATCAGTCATTTATCTTTTATTAAAATAGTGGGTTGACCTCCCTTAAAGAAGTTCTCATACTTCTGGGAACAGGCTTTCGCTTGGCAACCCACCGCCTATCCATCTAACATTTTCTTGTCCAAGTTTTCTTATTTGCAGGTGTCATTCCTCCACAGCCAAAGAGGGGTGCCCACAAACGTCTGGATTACAGTGCGCAATCTTTATCCAGGTACTTCACATGCCTTGTCCATTATCTCTTTAGTTTCTTCTCTCTTTATAATCTAAAAAAGTGAATTAGCGATAGAAACATTCTGGCACGCCCGGTGGGACCCTAGGTTCCTCTTGGGTTCCTTTTCTTCTTCATTCATTTAGGAGCATTAGGTTCTTACCTTTCCTCCTCCTTCTTTTCTTCTCAATGACACTATAAGCAGGGCTAAAACGAATCTTTCTTTTCCTTCTTGCACATTCTAGACTAGTCCAACATCATAATCTCAACCCTTTCTCAAACTTGTCTTCATAACAAACATCACATTTCAACTTGGGCTTAAAACGTATTGCACTTTCATTTCTGCTTGTGCTTGCATTAGTCCACATCTAGTAACTTAAACGCATATTGAATAAATCGTAGACACTTGATGTTACACTACCGAACCACATGCACTAAAACAAACATAAAACTTACCTGAGACAAGGCCCGACTGGGATTTCATCCCCCAGCGAATACCTTACCCGTCCCGGTGACCCTACTTGGATTTCATCACCAAGGGGGAAGCCCACTCCGTTCTCTGGTGGAGGATAAACTCTAGGCGAGGTATATCTTGGCTAAGCGAGACCAGCTAACCACTGGAATCGTGAAGTGAGGGGAGCTTGCTCCTTAGCACCAGGCCACGTACCAGACCCTAACACAGACTTTGAGCACCTAAAACAATTCCCGAAACCAGCTCTAGACTGCTTCTTCTAGGACCTTCTTGATAGCCAATCTCCCCAAACATTCATCTAAGGCATAAGCCACAAATTCTAAAGTTAATTCCTAGGATTTATCGCTTAGGCTTGTCTGTCTCTCTCTGTTCTTCTCTTCTCATCTGTTTGTTTGAGTGAGTGAGGACGCTTTCTTCATTGTTTTTCCAAAGAATCTTAAAATCTTTTTGTTCTCTGGAAGACACAGTCACCGGCATCGGTTCTGTCACCGACGTCAGCTTTCCTCTCTTACCGGCATCGGTTATCTGACCGACGTCGGCTATATTCCTTACTGACATCGGTTTTTCAACCGACGTCGGTCTCTGTCATTGTCCTTTTTTTTTCAAAACTAGCAGCCTAAAACCTGTCCATTCTCTGTCAAAAACCACATTCTGGTTTGCTGAGACTGCAAGAACACAGTTTCTGGAACCAGGACTCTCTTCTTAACCTCTTTAGCCAACAACCGCTTCCGTCTACCCCGTCCCTAACCAGTCCTATCATGGAGTTCCACTCGGAGACTGAAAGAACTCCTACAGGACCGACCCTGACCTCGACCCTGACTCAAATTCCCCTCATCCCTGAAGGGGACCAAGATTTCGAGAGATTCTTGGACCTCAATACCGCAGCCCTCCAAAACTATCTCGCGAGAAACCCAACGCGAGACCTTTCGGGTGACATAGCGATGACATCCACACCATTCGCCACCCAACCCTTTATGACTCAGCCTTTCGCCTCAACTATTAACCCAACCATGGCCAATACGCAAATTTTGGCCTCCCCGTCTATTTTTAGACCGACCTTCATCGGGGTTCCATTACCCCCTCAACCACCTGCAATTCAACCAAGTTCTACATCATATCAAGACTTGATTGTCTCGACCCCTCATACTCTTGCACCCAAAAATGTAGGCGTGCCAACCTATCTTTCTACCAGTGCCGCCATTCAACCACCTTTGGCGGTGCCCAGTCAACCTATACCTTTGACCTTCGTAACGCAACCACCTTTAGCCTCCACTTCTACCCCTGCGACTAGTCATCCGTACATTGTACAACCGACTATGTCGCACGCCTCCTCTAGCCTCTTCTAAGCGCCCTACAACCTAGGGGGCACTCAACCCGCCAATCCGTCAGTAGATCTTATCAAGATGCTGATGGATAAAATGTCCAGTCTCGAAGCCTCTATTTCTGGTTCAAGCAATACTTTGTCATATGAGCAAATTTGCAGTGAGCCCATCCATCCTTCCGTCCCTATTCGACCATACCCTAACCATTGGGAGCTTCCTAAATTCACTCACTTTCAGAGTAAGGAAGACCCACAACAACATCTACGGGCATTTAGACATGCCTGTTATCTTATTGCCCATGAGATGCGTTACTTTTACGCATGTTCCCTATGTCCCTTTCTGGCCCTGCCCTTGACTGGTATAGTTCTCTTGCCAGACACTCTATCTTTTCATTCATTCAACTCACCCAACTATTTCTTGACCATTTCTCAATCAACATCACCAAACAAGTCTCAATCACAGACCTTTACTCCATCAGGCAGTTTGACGACGAATCAATAGTCGATTTTGTCACTCGTTGGAGGGGTCTGATCAATCAGCTCTCCTTCTCTTTGCCTCAACCCGAGCTCATCGAGCTCTTCTCTCGAGCATGTGCCAGACACATCTCTTCTACTTTGCGGATTCAGACATTCTGCACTTTTGACGAAGCTTTCATCATGGATTGAAAGCTCGAACTCCACGCCCTTGAAGAAGATAAGGTCAAATTGCGTCATACCAACGCAAAATCCAATGGCCATTCTTCTTCCAGACCTTCTTCTTCTGCCAATTCCGAATCTAAAGGAGTGGCCAATACTGTGGTCGTTAGATCACCATCCTCGACAACAATGAATTACTCTCAACCTTCGACATCTCCAAGCATCACCAAACAATTCCAACAATGGTACATTCATCGTTCTTACACTCCACTTGGAGAACCATACGCTTCCGTTTTGGAAAAACTACTCAAGCAGGGGGTCCTAAATCTCCCTCCAATCCGACCACCTCAATTTGACCCTTCAAAAGCTATCCCTACGTGGTATAGGGAGGCCGACTTCTGTCCCTTTCATCGCGTCCAAGGCCATGACATTGACAACTGCCGAACTTTCAAAAACATCGTCCAGGACATGATCGACAAGGGGGATCTTATTTTAGATAACCCGAACGCCCCACCTAACCAACATATCAACATCTTCAAACACCCTTTTCCAAATCATCCGCCTACTCAAAACAACGTCCAGACTTCGACCAACGACCCCCAAGACCATGACATTCACACGATTAGCACTATCTTGCCTCTTGTCCTTGACCAACCTCTCCCATTAAAGGATGAAGAACCTTCTTCTCATACTAGTCCTCCATCTACCTCTCTTGTATTGGAGGACGCTTTGACCACATCAACGCCATTAAGCCCACCTCCATCCGAAGACCCTACCTTGCCTACTCCTCAACTACAAGTAGAAGGCACGATCATCCATGCCCTCTGCCCACTTGAGGAACCGCCCTCTCTTATTTATTCTCCACCAAGAGAAGAACCAGTCTCTCCACCCATTTCAACCAAGGAAGACCCAGTCACGGTTTCCTCTTGCCCTTTGCGTGAGATTTCTACATCTCACTCACCTTCATCCACATCCAAACCCAAACCTACATCTAACCTCGCCTCATACAATGGTGGCCCTCGACCCAAACTAACGAAGACCACTAGACCACATCGAAGGATTCCTCCCCCACCTTCGTCATTACCTTCAATCTTGGGCCCACATCTGTCCACTTTAATAGGAGTGCTTCCCAATCCCATCCTTCACAGAGGCACATCGCCTCTATTACTCTCTCATCCCATCAGACATACATCTCCTCCAAACCTTCGACCTATGCCTCCTTTGCCTCCCAAACCAACGTCACCAACCCTCACTACAATAAAACATCCAGACCCGATAGCAGGTTCATATGCCTTGCTCTTACGACACTTGTTGCAGTCCTCTCGCCTCGATCTCCCGCCTCTTAGACCATATCACTCTCTCAGACCAAAACCACCATGGTTCGATGACACTTGCATTTGTGCGTATCATCGCACGCCTGGGCACGACACGGAGCATTGTCATGCCCTCAAGGTTGCCATTCGCCAATGTTTGGAGAATGACACCTCCCTTTTCAACCACATCATCAATAAACCTTCAACACCGCCTCACTCATCAACTCTCGGATCAAGGCCATCTTGGTTCGACAACTCTAAGTTTTGTCATTATCATCACACTCCGAGACATGACACTGAGCGTTGTTGCGCTCTTAAAGCTGTCATTCGTCAACACCGAAAAAAGGATTCCTTTCTCATCAAGGATCCTCTTGACCACCTCTTCGACAAAACATTAACCCCGACTCATGCCTCTCCAACCTCATCACCTAAATCAGGATCTCCACGCCAGACTGTGGTCCCTTTGCCGCCTTTGACCCCCTTATTCGACATTAATACCATCCATCTGACCACTAAACCTCAACCGACCTTAACCAATCTTTCAAACATTCTCCCTACCCGCTGGGGGAATTCATCCTTCATCCAAACCTCGACCAACTCTTCAACCCAGTCTCTACTACATATCAATCACTCATTTAATCTTAAATATCGACCAAGTATCCATCGACCCAACCCCCGACCAATTATTCGACAATGTCAACCAACTTCAACCAAATATCAGACCTCTCGACCAGACATTCAACCTTTTTCAACCAACCAACGACAATGTCAACCGACTTCAACCAAATATCAATCAACCAGACCTCTCGACCAAACATTCAACCTTTTTCAACCAACCAACGACAATGTCAACCAACTTCACAGCCATCAATCAACACCTGACCAATCTCGGAAGAAGCAAATTGGGGCAAGTTTGCTCCTAATTGACTTGGACCTTATCATAACATACAAGCATGGCCCAGGATCTTTTTAGACCTTGAACTCCTTTTTATGTCTTGTGTCTTCGACTGTTTCTATTGTTAGTCGAGTGTTCGATCACTTGACATTTTACTTGAGCTCGTCCCTTGAGCAATCCCCATCCTCCTCGTCCTAATTCCTTTCAACCCTATTCCCCTTTAACAAGTCCTCTACAACCCTTTTATGATGTATGGATGCTTTGTCCTAATAAAAGGGAGTCCTTGAACTTCTACAGCCTTGTCCGTGACTCTAATCAAAAATCAAAAAATCAAAAAAATCAAAATCAAGATGTCACAATATCCATGGTCACTATAATCAAGTCAAATCAAAAAGACAGACTGATCCCTCGAAGGACAGCTATACTATCATTGCTGTAGCTAATAGACTGATCCCTCGAAGGACAGCTATTCAAACATTATCAAGCAAAAATATAGACCACTCCCTCGAAGGATGGCTATGACTAAATCTTGCTACAAATAGCAACCTTTCTTAGAAGCTTCTCGCATTGATCAGCTTCGCAACATGACCACTACATCAAATGACATCATTATGTGGACTTCCCGCATCGATCAGTTCACCGTCAAAAAAAAAAAAAAAAAAAAAAAGAGAGTCATGGACTTGGCTTGTAGTTGTCTCAGGGTCTCCTATAAAAAGGGGCAAGGTTATTCCTGCTCTTAAACTGGGTTACCCTATCCTCCTCCTATCACCTGCTCAGGGGACTTTGAGCTCACTTTAATATCAAAGTGATTCGATTACCGTTCTAACACAACACTGGTCAACGACGTAATGCATGAACGGGGCTTTTGTTCTAATAACCCCTATCTATGCTTCCTTTCTGGTCCTTGTCAATGAAAGAGCAATTTGCCTTTCACCTTTTCTCTACACTTTGGTCACATTTAACCACATCAATTGTCGACTCATCCTTAACCAAGCCATTTTCATCATTTTCAGCTGACATCATCCTAGTCCATTTCACATAGTTTCTATGGACACCAATACACATGGAAACTACCGACCAGACCCAATTTATGTTAAGCATAAACCAATACTTGCTGAAGCATAAATAGACCTCCATTCATTTTTAGCATACATCCATCACGACTATGGAAACTTGCTAGGGATGAAAGACTCTCGACCAATTCTACAGAATACACCATCTGTAGCATCATTTTATCCTCATCTTACCCTCATCATTTTGACACTTGACCACATCCAATCATCGACCAATCTTCTCAATTTGCCTGAACTACATTGGTCTGAGGCCCTATGACCAGGGCTATGTAGGCAGCACTCAGATACCACATCTTCTGAGGTTAGCTTGACCACCCCCGTTTGTTCATCTCTTTGATGGACAAACCTTCCCTTCTACGACTTTGACCAAGACCAATCAACCTCTTTGACCCTTCCTCCCTTTTTAGGGAGAACTACATTGCCCTGAGGCCCTTCACACAAGGGCTATGTAGGCAGCACTCAGATCACATGACATTTTCTGAGGTTAGCTCGGCCACATCCTTTCGTCCATTCATCCCCTTGACCAATGACCATTGGAGATCATGCGTATCTCCTTCGACCTCCGACTACTTCCAAGCCAATGTTGCCTTGGTTGTTTTTGCATGTGTGCTACCTCATGACTGGTTAGCAGAATTGTCCGCAGACTATTTTTGACCCTTCGCAAGTATAGGATCGTGAGCCAGTTGATCCCTATTACTTGTGGCTTTTTCATGTTTTCTAGGAGCACTTCCTGAGCCTGGGATACCTGGAACACGACGACCATTTGGAGCTTCAGCTTAGATTGAGTGACTCGATCAGCAGACGACTAAATGCTGGGGCCCGGTTACTTCAATTTTGGCACTCCTTGACCCTCGACATGAAACAATTTGACCTACCTGTCCCGTGACGTGGTATACGCACAATCATGACTTTTGCAGGGTTTTCACTCACTTCTCATCTTTCTCATCCACCTTTTGTCAAATTAGCACCCAACATCAGGTTCCCTTCCCTCGACTCCCACTTTGAGGGGGAATACCTCATCCTTACTTTGGGGCAATCCACATCATCCCTCACCTAGGGTAACCAACTCCTGTTTTTGTCTTACAGTTCGTCAAGAACAACCAACAAGACAAAAAGGGGCAAATGTAGACACCGCAAACGTGTCTGCACCTTGGCTCTCCCCCCTTGTCTGCCTCAAACCCCTATCCTAACCCTTGGCCTTAGTCCCCTCCATTCATTTGATTAAAATAACTTAAATATTTTAATTAAGTGGCCCCCTTTCCACCTCACCCTTGCCACCTTGGATCCTCCCTTGAATCCCTCCACCTTCCCCCTAGCATTTATTATGCCAAATCTCCTCATTATCTTCCCCCCACGCCCATTTAAGCATCCTCGTGACCGTTCTTCCCACAACCCCTCGCCCGGCGGCGTGCAAGAATGGGCAGAGGCTATTTTTAGTCTCTGTCCCCATTCTGCCACCGCCGACGTCGGCGACCCTTCGGCCGACGTCGGCGAAACTGCCGGCGTCGGCAGCCTTCATTACCCCTTTCTGCATCCGTTGTAGCCCTTGGACCCTTGAGCTCACAAACTGATTTCTCTTGGTGTTTTGGCATCCGTTTCTTCTCCTCTTCGCTCTCTGACTCTCTCCCTTAGGTACACAGCAAGCTTTTACAAGTGAACAATAGGGATTCTTTATCAGCAACAGGAATTCACATCTGGCATCACCAACAACAAGATCAACACCTTCTTCAGCAGGGCACAGGTAAGTACTCTGTTTGTTTTCTTTATGCTTTCTAGTCATCTTCTTTTTAAACTAGATTCAACTCTCCTTCTCCCCAACCCAGACTGCTAACCAAACCAGGCAGACCCGGATTCCTATCTCCCTGATTGGCTTCCTTATCTCTCTGTCCCTTTTCGACATTTTGTCCATTCTCCTAGACCTCTGCACAGACTTTCAACTGAAACCAGACTCTCCCAGACCATTTTGTACGTCCACAGACCCGTCCACGGACCAAGCCCAGACCAGACTCTGCCTAGACTCGACCAGAACCTGCCTAAATCCCGTCCAAGCTCATTGCCCCGACCAACGCCAGTCGTTACCCCCACCAACGTCGGCAGGCTAACCGACGTCGGCAGACCCGACAACCGACGCCGGTGGATACCACCGACGCCGGCGACTGCAACCAGTCCAACAGCTTCTTCCAGGTAAGCCTTTGCTTTCTTTTCTCTTTTAGTTTGCTATCGTTTCAGTCTATTTTAGCATTCTGTCATTTATCAGTCATTTATATTTTATTAAAATAGTGGGTTGACCTCCCTTAAGGAAGTTCTCATACTTCTGGGAACAGGCTTTCGCTTGGCAACCCACCGCCTATCCATCTAACATTTTCTTGTCCAAGTTTTCTTCTTTGCAGGTGTCATTCCTCCACAGCCAAAGAGGGGTGCCCACAAACGTCTGGATTACGGTGCGCAATCTTTATCCAGGTACTTCACATGCCTTGTCCATTATCTCTTTAGTTTCTTCTCTCTTTATAATCTGAAAAAGCGAATTAGCGATAGAAACAGGATGGCTAAGTAAAGCATTTGTCAAAGCATATCAATTCATGGGAAGCTTCTCGCATCGATCAAATTCCTGATCAAAAGACCCATTATCAAAATTATAAAAAAGAGAAAATAATTTTGGAAGGTGCAATTGGATTTCATAAGTATACTTCTCACATTGATCAGTCTACACCTTATATGACATGGATTTGTTTATATTGGCTCTTTGGTAACCTATAAAAGAGGCATGTTAATCTCACAAGTAGGTTACATCATCATCCACATCCCCTTTATATGTTCTATAAATAAGGGATTTTGAGCTTACTTGAAATTATGAGATCAAGACACTCTTTTAACCAACTAACGATCGCTGATGCGAAGCATTTGAAGGGCTTATGTTCATAATATGATCTAACTTAAGTTTATCTCAGTCCTTGCTAATAAAGAAGTATCGTGCCTTATTATTATTATCTCATATCCAATTATTGATACATTCATTATGATGCTTGTCTTTTTATTATCTTATCTCTCTCACATTTAGTTTTGTAATCCAACTTAATTTATGTTTCTTAAAGAATCAACCACCTTCATCTAATCATATGTAGCTCATTAAAAACATTTAAAAACCAATTTTGCATTTTATTATGTGTTGTGCCTTGTTTAAGTGTTTTTAATCAAGAGAACATATTTACCATCATAGCCAATCATTACAACATAAAATCATCACACCATTACCTTTTGTCACATCATAAGTCAATAAATCATCACATAAAATCTGCCTCAACATGTCTACAAAAAATAACATCATAATCATCTCATCTAAATAACCAACAACACCAACTAATCATGAAGCATCTATCACATTTCAATCATACATCATCCACATATGTTATCCATCACATGCTTAGCTAGACAAGGAAGTAAAGATTCATTAATTGAAAACATCCACATGTGCAACAAAACATCTCATCATAACAAACATCATCATATCATAACATCATGAGCATCACATCACCTAATCATAACATCATAATCATCTTACCATATATCACATCCATAAAACTATGATCCATAAACTATAACCATGTCACAAACATTAGTTACCTCATCTTAAGTGTAATAGTGTCATATCAACATCATAACATTATAACATCATAAACATGATCATCATGAAAATTATCCTCACTAATCATAGCCATTATCATGATCATAACAACAAATACATAACTATAAATAACAACATCACATCATATAATAACAACATCACATCATCTAATCACATTTATATCATCGATAATCACATAAACAACATATATCAATATCAACATCATCATGAACATAAATTAAATAGCCATAACATCACATGCCTAGCTAGGTGAGTACACATAAACCATAACATGCTAATCATCATAACATCATATCATGAATATACAACATTACATCCATAAACATAAACCATAAACCATGATCATATCTATATATCATGAAATCATAATTAGAATAATGATCATATATACAATAATGTACATATCTCTCAATGGATATATACATCTCACCACCTTGGCTCATAGGTTGATATCTAAATCATATAATATATCAAAATACAAGGTCTCATGAGAGTCTAAGAACTTAGAACACCACTACCTCTTGGAGCCCATCCACCTCATAAGCCTGCTTGTCCACCTACAAATTCAACCCACTGACCTAGTATCACATTACTATCCCCTCTAGTGATCCTTGATATATAATCACCCCATCTGGGCTCATATAGAAGTCATGTGATTACCAAGGCCTCATAATAACAAATATCCTCAACTATCACTACATATCTAACCCTGGAGATAGTACCTAGTGGTCTTGTCAGTGCTAGTGGTTTCCCTCCTCTTTATCTAAGAGAGTCTCTCTCCTATGTAACTATGGGTAGTTAAGATCTAGCCTGATCCCTCTCTCTAGTAAGAGTGGCCACTTGGATTTATGCTACATCCCTCTACTAGGTCATGACTACTAAGGATGCCTATAATGTAGTTAGTGCCACCCATGCCTAATCTCTCTACCAATAGTGCTTGTCTATCAGGAGTATCCCCCTACATTTGGTCTCCACCATCCACATCCACATCCATATCCTAATATCCACCATCATCACCTCTAAAAATGGTTGCATCATAGTGAGCCTAAAACCACATAGGTTAGTCACCAGTCACCTCATGGTTAATAAAGTCATGAACTGGCTCTGGGATAGGCAATGGGAACTCTGCATCTTCCTTTCAATAACTTAGGAACTCCCCTAGATATCCTAAATGAGGTCAAATTATCTCCTCATCATATTAAAAGGGTTCAAATCTACCTCTAGATCTCACCTCCCATAGATCCACCTATAACTCTAGAGTGATAAATTCTACCTCATATGATTATCCCATGTAGGAAATTAGACATACAATCACCAAATCATGTCACCCACCACTAGTTCATCCAATCGATCCTTATACCATTCCAGATCATGTGCCCCTCCTCCTAGTCTTATGAGTGCATAATAGTAACTCTATCACATGTCCCAACTCTAAAGTCCATATAAATAAAGTAGTGCTATGGAATCTCACCTGGTCAAGGAACTCTGATGTGCTCATAATCCCAACAATGCAACACAAACCCAACATTGATGACATACCTCCTATGTGCCCTATATCCCCATATCTCTCGATATATCAGCACTAATAGGAAAGGTGCCCAAGCATACATTATTTGATCCATCATCATACTTACCAAAACACCTAATAACATAGAGGGAAACCTACCATTGCTTGAGTATGGCAATGTATAATAAGTTACCACCATCATCATCATAGTGAAAACTCATCTTGTGTCTAGATCCATATGATATAAGGGTGCATAATGTAGGCCTCTATCATGCCACTTTACATGCACCACATCATCACCATATAACACACCCATGATCTAGTCTTGCTCTTCACCATCAATGTGCTCTATTGGCTCACCTCATAGTGGTAGTTTCATGATTCAATGAATATCCTCTGATAAGATCATCATATCTCCAGTAGGAAGCAAGAATATATTAGTGGTTGGATCTTATCTCTCAATGAGTGACACTAATATATTTGTATCCCAAGGCATGTGTTGATAATACCTAATGCCACCTAATCCCATTGCTAAAAAATGATCCCACTCTTGGTTTATCATCACTTGACAAACCTTATCTAGCAACTGTGGCACTTAATCTCTCATCAACAACTACTCCTTTACCTATAATGTTTGATATTAATTCCTTAGTTTATCTTATTTGACATACTTTTACCTATGAATTATACCTATACATACCTATATCCTATCTTAACCTAACCATAAAATTATATCCTTCACTTATTCACCTACCAAACCCTTCCCTAGACTCACAACCTACATCTTTAACCTACACCCTTACCCACTAACCTTACCCCTTACCTAGTTCACCCTTAAACAACCTACACACCCTTTAACTTTAACCAAACCCCACTCTATTTATCAAATAACTTTAACTTTACCCCATTTAATCAATCGTTGATTGTCAAATATTAATCAATGATAGTTCCTTTTGAAACCATCACCAATTAAACCATCAACCACCGATGGTTATGGGACCAACCATTGATGGTCACCACATAGTGACCTATCAATGGTCACCTATTGATTGCCAATAGTTGATATTGATTGTGATGGCTAATAGAGACCATTAACAGTCACTATACAGTGATCGACAGTGGGCAAACCCTAGCTTAACCCTTTCTCTACATATAATCAATAACATAATAAATAACTACCATTCTAACCTCCGTCTACCTAACTCCTACCCATCTACCAAATTCTCAAACTCAAACCTCCTCCGCCCCCACATATTTTCATAAATCCTAATCTACTCATCCATGACTCTAAATAATAGGTGAAAACAAACAAATTTTAGTCTAAAACTACCAAACTCAAGTGCACCCCCTACCTCATTCCTCAACCACCATCATGGAGGTGCCCTAAGAACCACCGCCACTTGGTCCCATGCTCTCCCTCATCCTCTCTACATCCTTATCAATCAAACCTCTAACTCACCTAGGTTAACACTTGGTCAATGCAAACACTCACCCAACAATCACTCACTCATAGGTTAACCACTATCATTTCTATTCATTTAATGCACCTTTAAAGCACCATGGGTTATAATGTTCAAATGAAAAATAAAAAACCCTCAGTAGAATTTTAACATCACCCTTTTAGGGCTGACATCTGACCATTGATATCCATTAGGTGGTCATTTATGATCAACCCTAACCATTTATGGTCAACCTCATTAGCATCTTCCACCCACCCTAAAACTTATCAATTCAACCCATGATCAAAGTGTTTTTAAAAAATTATACCAATGGAGATTACCTACTCTAAAAAACACGCCAACCATTTATGATGACCTTGCCTTGGTCACTTTTATTGTTATGACTACATTATCATCTTGAACAACTTAAACTTGCACTACTTTTACACATCAACCTAATTGTGTCTTCCCAGGAGCAACTCCCACCTTGGATACCTATGAATACACTTGCCTTGCCTAAGAGACTTATTTTTATCAGTACAAACTAAATACCACACTTAAATGTGATCACTTAGTCCACTTATCACTTATCCTTCTAGTATCACTTATTTTATTGACTACTTCAACCATGACAACCTAGTCAATATATGATCTTGGCTATCATAATTAGTCATACTTCTTGCATGTATTTGCACTTTAATGCCTAACCAATCTAACCAATGTTATCACCCACTTAACCACTTGTTAAACCTATATTTAATTATATTTTACCTCATCAATTCCTAATTTAAAGGGGAATACTAAGAGACTTTTTTTTATAAGTACAAACTAAATACCACACTTAAATGTGATCACTTAGTCCACTTATCACTTATCCTTCTAGTATCACTTATTTTATTGACTACTTTAACCATGACAACCTAGTCAATATATGATCTTGGCTATCATAATTAGTCACACTTCTTGCATGTATTTGCACTTTAATGCCTAACCAATCTAACCAATGTTATCACCCACTTAACCACTTGTTAAACCTATATTTAATTATATTTTACCTCATCAATTCCTAATTTAAAGGGGAATACCTCCTCCCATGCTCAGGGTAGTTAAACCTTTGACCTGCCATCTATTTTTTGGTTTGTAGCTTGCTGATACAAACATGCATAACAGAAAGGGGAAAAATTTAGACACTAAAATAATTTACATGATGGTTATAGATGATGAACTAACCCTTAGACCATTTTTATACCAACTTAGGACCACTTCCTAACTATTACCCTACAAACCTAAGTCAACCTGACTAACTCTAACCATTTTAGCTTTATCCTACCAACCATTGATAGTCAACCCCTAAACATTGATGGTTAGACTTGACCACTGATAGTCAATCTTTAACCACATTAAGGGTTAAATCTAGCTCAACTCTATCTTGCTTTTTTATGGTTAGTTACTCACATAATTATGCACGTTAAGACTAAAATTAGATAGCTTTTTGAACAACTTATTTTAATCTATTTTTTCACCTCTACCTTCCTTATATAAAAGAGAGGAGGAGGAGGTGAAATATATCATCATCAACCATCAATAAATTCTAGTGTTAGAGCTTGTTATGCAAGTATTCTTCTTTCGATGAATCTAAGAAAGCTTTCAGTGAACTAGCAACTAGGACAAAGATCAAAAGTGCAACAATTCACAACCCAAGGTACTATTACTATACCAAAATTGCTTTAGAATATACAACAAGTTTTCATCCACCCTTAATTTTTTTTAGACTAATAACAAATCTAAGTATCTATTTTTAGCAATTAGTTCCTTTATTTCTCTCCATAACTTCTCTCCAGGCTTCCCAAATAAACTTCTTCTAGCCAAGCCAAATCTGAAAGTAACCATTGATGATCATTTAACTATCGATGGTATGCCCTTAACCATTTATGATCACCTAATCATCGATGGTCACATAACCACTGATGGTCTTACCCAACCACTGATGGTCTTACCCAACCACTGATGGTCACTGTGTGTCAATTCCAACAATAAGCTTATTTGACCTATTAGACTCTAACCAAACCCCACTTTCTAAATTTATATCTGATCATAGAACATCACCCTATTTTTTGAAACATGTCTAATTTATTTAACATTAATATCTAATCATTTATTTCGATAATTATGCAAATTCATCTCTTTTAAGCACTTCTTGTATTTGATTTCAATATCTTCTATTATTCATGCAAGTAATTTATCTTTTATTTTTAAAACTTAATTTTTTAAAAGTGTGAATTGATATCCTATAAAGAATATTGTGCTTATTGGATATATCTTGCTAGGTAATCCACCCTACTATCTAACTAATCAACCCTTTTTTTAGTTCTTTCTTATCAGTAGGTCATTCCTCCCTAGATAAAGAGGAATATCTACAATAATTTATATCATGGAGTGAAAACCAAATATAGGTTCTACTAACTCACCCTTATTTCAAGTTTTACAAGTGTCTTCTTCGAAATAAAGCAAAACTTATGTGAAATAGAGCCCACTTCACAATCAGAGCCTCAACCTAGTTATTACAATCCTTCTACTATCATTCCCACTAAATACACTACTACTAATCAACCTAAGCCTTGTTACAACTCCCATCCTAAACCATAATGGAATTTTCAATATGAACTTAGTTACATGCCTTCCAAAATTCCTCTAATGGAACTTATGATAATGTATCCTTATCATCGCACATTTCTCATACAAAAATTTCAAGACATTAAAGAGTCCCTATATACCAATTTGAAATGTGTATCCCTACCTCTGAAGGTCCCACACTTACAAAATATCATGCTATCAAAACCATTTTTAAATCTTATCCCTCTAAGAAGCTCTCCATCATGTTTACTAAAGAAGACATGATTAATGATGAAATCCATTTTTGAGATGAGGACCCAACCCTATTTATTAAGATTGTGATAAAAAATACATTAATAAAAATGGTCTTGGTGGATGAAGGCTCTACTATCATTTTTACTTCCCTTTGGTTACTCAAATATTTTGGATATTCAAAAAACAACATTAAGCAAACTACAATTACTTGATGTGGATTTGACAAAACTAATAAAAATCCTCTTGGTTGCATTGATCTCCCTCTCACTATTAGACCTAAAATAATACAAACCAAGCTTATGGTTTTAGATCTTCCACTTTATTATAACCTCCTTTTGTGCCATCCATGGACTCATCACATGAGGGAAATCACATATTACTCTATCCAATGCATAAATTTCATCCATGATGGAAAACATTACAAACATGAAGCAAATCCTTAATCAAAATATTGCATCCCCACTATTCCTCACATTAATTGTCATACTCTACCTAATTTTGTCAATCTATAAGTCACTATTTTATATTTTAATGATGATAAACCTAATGAGTTTCAAAACATCTGTAATCCCCATAAGTTACCTCCTTACATAGCATAATGATTCCCTCCTTTTCTCCTTCCACAAGATAGAACTATTCCTTTAATTGATGATGATGTTGAAAGTCTTCCCCATACAATGTTAATGGAACCTCTTACACATAATATGACATTATTTTTTTTAATGATTTTTGGGTAGATAAATTATTCTAGGACCCTTTATTAATTCTCCCTCGCACTTCTGATAACATATGTGTCTCAATCAAAGATACACTAAAATTTATCAACCAACTTTTCATTCATGTAACATTTCTCCATCATATAATGATGATTATGTTATGGCCCAAGATTGATCATGAGAATTTAATGTAATTAATTATAAAAAAACCCTTGTTAAAATACATTATTTTAACTAAGATGTTCTAGTTCACATATCCTCTGACTCTAGTGATGATGAACTAGAACCTTAATGTTATGCCCCTCTTGTCAACCCACCATTGGTAAACACTCCATGGGTTGTTCAATAAATTGATGACTTTCATAGATTTTAAGGCATCAACAAACCTAATACCATTTATAAAATTCAACATAGTCATAATGCTATCAGATAGGCTAATACCATTCAATATATATCTCAATTGCCAAATTGTATCAGACAACCCAATACAATCCCATATGTAATCCCTAATTACAATGGCTAGACATTACCAAGTGATGATATAGTTAATTTATTATTTATAACTATGTCAACCATGTTGATGTAACCAAACCATCCATATTCCTACTAATTGTATTAGCCTACCTGATATAGTTTAACCCAGTCCTTTTGTACTAGATTATATCAGCTAGGTTGATATTGCATAGTCAAAATATTTACCTTCTACTTCATCCCTTGATATTAATTTAGATGTTAAATATATTGTTATAAGGAAAATTCATTATGATTTTGATATTAAGGGTAATCAAATTATGGAACTTGAAGTATATTTTAAATACTATATACCTTTGTTTATGCTTCCTAGTGATTAAGCTATCCTATAATTAATCCATGATAGAAAACCTAAACTTCCTCACCAAAATAAAAAACTAGGACATTTCAATAAAAATTATCCTCACTTTAGTAATTTGTTTTCTATTTTTGATCCAAAAATGAATCTTATAACTTAATTTCATTTAACTCATTATTGTTTTCAAGATGGAAATGCCATGATTATCAAAGAAACCTAAGCGATCAACTTTGATATGACTGCCACTCTTAGACCAATTATTATCTCCAAGGAACTTCATCCTAAAGAGAAAGATAAATATAATAATTTTTTGATAAATATCATGAAGCCTTTGCTTGGTTATATGAAGACATGCCCTATATTGACCCTAGCATAGTTATCCATAACATTGTGACATACAAATGTGAAGCCCATGTGCCAAAAGTAATAGAAGTTACCTCTCGAGGTTTACATCTTATGTCATAAATAAATCATCAAGATCCTATATGATAAGTTCATCATCTAGTAAATTAGTGGGAATGGGTATCCAACATTATTACTCTTCACAAAAAGTCACTATGGTCATCTGCATCTATACTAAATTTCACAATTTTAACTTAGCATGTCTTAAAGACAAAATTATATTACCGTTCATTGATGTTATTATTGATTCTAATGATGGCTATGAGATGTTATCCATCATGGATGGTTTTTCAGGATATAATAAAATTCATATCATCTCGAGGATCAACATAAAACCACCTTTAGTACTAAATGATTAACCTATTTCTATGTTGAGATGCCTTAGGCCTTAAAAATACTAGAGAAACTTATGAATATGCAATGACCCATATATTTCATGAATTCATCCATAAAATAGTTGAAACCTATGTGGATTATCTTATTTCCAAATCAAATTATTATGAAAACCATCTCAATGATCATGCTATCATCTTTGATCATCTCATCAAATATAAAGTTAGGCTCAATCCTTATAAGTTTATTTTTGGTGTCACCTCTAGAAATCTCTTAGGATTCTTAGTTTCCTTGTGAGGGATTGATATATATCCCACTAAAATCAATGTTATTTTCAACATGCCTATTCTTATATATATTCCTAACATTCATACTTATCTTGAGAAACTATGGGCAATCCAATAATTTATCCCTAAGATGGCTTACCATATCTATTCAGGAAACTCTCTCCTAAAGAAAGGTGTTTCTATTGAATGGATAGATGCATGTCAAAAATATTTCAATAACATGAAGGAATAATTATTTAATCCTCATACTCTCTAGCCACCTTATACTAATCATTCTCATATCTTGTATACGTTATCCACCCTATTCATTTGGGGCAATCTTGAACAATAAGATGATTAAAGAAAATAATATTCCATTTATTATATAATTAATTTTGTAATAAATTATGAGACCCACTAAATGATATTAGAGTGTGACTATCTTGAAATCTACTTTGCATTTGATTTTTTTTAGAACTATATGATTTAACATACCACCTATGTCATTGTCCATTATAATCCCCTTTGTCATTTCTTAACTGACACTTTCTTGTATGGATATAGAATTGGAAAATAGATGGTACTCTTAATGGAGTTTGACCTACGAATTTTTACCCAAAAATTATTCAAAGGCCTAGTAATCACCAATCAAATTTTCGACACTTATGTCCTAGTTACGAGTTACCTTCAAGACACTCTACCTGAAAAGTATGTCCTATTAATTTAAGGTATTGACGAAGTAGTTTCTCTCAAAGACTAATTTCAAAATTTCATAGCTGATATTGAGGAATAGGCCCTTGAAGATCCTGATATAGTAGTATCTAAACCTAAATCCAAAGTTATCATAGAATAACTCCTTGAATTCAAAATTGATCTACATGAGAAAACTTGGACACTTTAATTTAATGGAGCCAAGTGATTTCAAGGAGTTGGGCCAAGATGTGTCTTCATTGAACCTTATTTTAAAATAATTCCTATCAAATTTTTATTAAACTTTGAGGTCACTAATAACATGGTTGAATATGAAGCTCTCATCTTTGGGATACAATCAACCATATATTTATACATACCCTACTTACATGACTTAGGATATTTATAATTTATATTTTTTCAAGTTAGTGGTGTATATCAATTCAAAAGTGAAAATATTATATCATACCATAGTCTTGTCTCC
Organism: Torreya grandis; assembly: GCA_037957365.1. NCBI lineage: Eukaryota > Viridiplantae > Streptophyta > Pinopsida > Cupressales > Taxaceae > Torreya > Torreya grandis. The sequence continues at coordinate 4,627,340 of JARHVA010000552.1, forward strand.
ACTCTTTCCAAATATCTTTCATCTTTCACCATTGAATCAATCCCAAAAGAATAAAATGATATTAAATTTTATCTTGCTTTGTTAGCCTCTCTTTTCCATCCTCATCGACACTACATGACTCATAGTTCCTCATCCACACAAGGAAACCACCATCTACTCTAAAATTCAAAGATGATTCTCTATTTTACCACATCAAATCCATAATTACTCAATAAATCCCATGGTATAAAGACATCATAAAATTCATTGAACATCATACTTATCCTCATGAGGTTGACTCTCATGAAAATACCAAACTCTATAAGTAAGATTTCAAGTATATCTTTAGGCATAAAATATTTTATTATCATAATGAAAAAGGTACCCTAAACTATTATATCACTCAAGATGAAATTCTTTCTCTTCTTGAGCAAGCATATGGGGGCATTTGTGGTGGCCATTATAATGGAAACATTACAACCTGTAGATGCCTATGGATGGGATAATTTTGGCCTAATTTTGAAAATATGCAATCACATTTTTCAAATCCATGATGATCATATCCATTATCCTTGATAAAATCTTCAAACCTTTAAATATCTTTGGCCATTCTATATGTTAGATCTCATTGGCAATTTACCTAGGTCACAAAATGGCCATGTATTCATCGTCACTGCCATAGAGTAATTTACAAAGTGGGTATAAGTTATGCCTCTTGTTAATGGTAACAACATCACTATATCCAAGTTTATCCTTATTAAAATCATATTTTGTTTTGGGATTCCACACACCATCATATCTAATAATGGTGGGAATTTCAAAAACAAAAAGATAAAATAATATTGTGTAAAATTTAAAATTATGCATAATTGTTTGACACCTTATCACCCTCATTGTAATGGTCAAGCTAAAGCTAACAATAAAAAAATATCTTAAAAAATGCTATTAAATATTCTTAATTCAGACTGACATCTCAATATATGCCCCATACTTTGGGACTATCATTCTAGCATCTATACTACCATTGGGATAAATCCCTTCTCTCCAGTTTACAAATTTAAATCCATCTTACCATTAGAAGTATAGTTACCCTTCTTGCACATATCTCTTTATGACATCATTCTTGATGAATATCTTTATGAAGTCTACCTTCACACTTTAAATCTACTTGATGAATAACATATGCATGCTTTACAACATAATCACTAATACAAATATCACATAGCTAAACAATATAACAAATGGGTCAAAGTTCATTCTTTTGATATGTAGAACTTAGTGTTAAATTTGGATTACATGATAAAGAAGGGAAATATGTCCAAAAAAGGTTGGGTCCCTACCTAGTCAAAGACATCCTTGGACCTAGAACATATTGATTACAAAAAAGAAAAGGACATATCTATAAAGAACCAACCAACACTCAATTTTTAATGAAATAATTTGCTTAGTGTATGTTCTTCCTAGTTTCATATCATGGATATTTTTCCATTTTTAGTACTTCTTACTTGCATGCTTATAGTTAGTTTTATACATACTATGGAGGTAACATTTATTTAAAGTTTTACTTTGATTTTGTTCTTATAGCTAGCATTTATTTTATTTTACACACCTTGGGGTTTCCTCTTAATTTAACCTTATTACCTATATTTTGTCCTTTGGTCTATTTTATACTTACATCACTTGGTTTTTTAGTTTGTAAGTCTTATTGTAACACCCTAACAACCTTCCTAAAAAACATCCATCTAATTTTTATTACACCCTCTTGAGTCTTTAATTTAATATTTATAACTTACTTACACATCTTGTATTTTTATTTTTTGAGTTGAATGTTAACTAAAACCCTCCTTATAAACATTCATTGTTTTACATAGATTGATTTTACTACCAAATTTAGCTAGGTGTCTTATTTAAAGGATAAGCCAATGGTAGAGAATAGCATTTTCCCTCATTCCCTCACTTATAATCAGTCATATTCGCTTATGGTAAAAATATAGAAGTCTATCTTCATGTCCTCATTCATATTTTACCATTTACTATGATGATGTTTCATGCTTATCTATCATTATATCATTTTCCTTTACACATTTTTTACAATTGGGGAACCCCAATCATTCTTTGATCATTTCCATTGTTTCTTATTTTCCATTTTATTTTGATTCTTTGAGGCTATTTATTTTGATATTGCATTATTTTATAAGGTGAAATTATGAGTCTTTAGGTACCATGGTCTTTAGGTTCTAATCTCTAGCCACTAAGTATAAGCTCTCTTGTGATAATCATATTTAGTGCCCATGTTTGGTTTCTCAAAATCTATTAAAAGAAATGTTAAAAGGCATATTACATATTAAAATTGAAATCACACCAAAATATGTGATCTTTGTTTAGAATTTATCCTATCTTAGTCAAATCTCAAACTCAACTATTAGCCTCATGATAAATCCAAGGTCTATTGAGGTGCGGTATGCCAATAGACTAGGATAAGAGGGTCATTTTCGTCATTATATCTTCCTACATTATAGTGTCACCTTGTTTCTCACACAAGTATCCAATCTTAACAATAGGTTGGTGTATATATATATATATATATATATATATATATATATATATAAGAGGTATTGAGAAGTATGGGACACATTATGGAAAGGTAATTTTTTTTTTTTTTTAATATATACTAGCCTTCATGGGATGATCTTTGTACTTCACTAGTTATCCCAACCTTATGTTACTAAGTAGGGTTTCTTAGGGCCATTGATGTTGAAAAATCTTAGTCTTTCCAACTTGATTTGAGTGTCTTATTTCTAATAAATATCATGTTTTCTCCTTGATGACACCCTATTCCCCCTCCTTTCATTCCATTCTTTCCCCTTTGATAGGCAAGTTTGTTTTTAAAATATGTCCTAGTTTTCTATACTTCTTATTTTCCATCTCTTTCAGACATGGTAGAAATATGGCAATTTTAGTGTATCCATTTTTTTTTTATAAGTTACATATTTGAGTTTTTGTAATATTTTATCTTGGTTATTTCCTCATATTTATGTGATTTCTCTTAGTTGTGTTTTGAGACCTTGAGTTTTTTATTCGCTTTTTTTTGGACACCTGGTCCCTTTTTTCTATTTCATGTTTTTCCATCTTTGTTTGATTATGGTTTGTGACCTCTCTTACATTAATGTTGTTACTATTAATCAGTTTTATGTTTCATTTTTTTGATTTGGATTGTCACTTAGCTTCCTTTGGATGCATTTTTGGGTCTTTCAATCATAAGTAGCCTTGGATTTTTGGCTTACCAATTTTTATTTATTTTCATCATTGTCCTTAGTATTTTGGTTCTAACCTAACCTTTACAATCCCACCTTGATAATTTTACAAGTGATTTAATTAGTTCTGATAGTTTTCATTTTTAAATATAGTTTTTGCATTCTTCATGATCAAGACTATGGTATATATGTATAACCATTTGGTGATAAAAGTAAGTTAATGTATGTATGTGTGTGTGTGTGTGTGTATATATATATATATATATATATATATATATATATATATATATATATATATATATATATGGTAATTTTAATTATTCATTTATCAATAGTTATTTTAGTTATATTTTTGTGTTTTTATGTTCATTATCAAATCACCATCCCACATACACTATTGTGATACATGATGAGATTTAGGTGGGGCATATGTATACACATAATATTTTTCTCTTTATCATTTAATGATGATTTATCCTACAATGAGTTTTCAAACATCATTCTAAGTGTAGGCCTTAAAGGGTGCACCAAAAAATGGGTGGGCAAGGCTTGTTGTGCTTTTCATTAGATTTTTCTATTATGTCATGATCACATGATTTTGACCATCATTTTGGCATCAGAAACTAACATAATTGGCATCTTTAGAGTATCTTTACATCTACCTTTTCCATCTTGTCCTTATTTAATTGTGTTAGTTTCTATATATCCTATGAAATTAGCCATGCCAATATCATATGATTAGTGCCTTTTACCCTTTATATACTATATCAACCAACTTGATATAATTCTAATCATGTCTTTTGACATCTGTACCATATAAGCTTGGTCAATATAATTATGTTTAAGTTGAGTTCTTTCAACTATATCAACTAAGTTGATACCATCTACTTAGTGTTTAGGGTTGGTTTTAGATATTGTATTAGTATATATAGGGGTCATATTTCATTCTAAATATATCATATACACTCTGTTCACTCTAATTTCACTCACACTTATGACCTAAGTCATATTTGGTAGATTATGTGGTCTATAAAATTATCATGAGGAATTTTGTCTTATGGGTGTTCCTAGTTAAGGATATCTTAGGTCTTTATCAAATGATTTGAAGTATTCAATCCACAACATTATCTTGATAAAATCCACTTGAGCCAAGGGGAAGATTGATGCTCGATAGGTCTACCCCAAAATAAATATTTATAACCCTATAATATTTTATCTATTTACTTAGTGGATTATATGTTATTTTTTACTTAGTGAATTAATACATGTGTATCCTTATTTAGGCTTTCTATACACTAAATAAGCTAGTGTGGCTATATGATTGCTTAAAATTTCCATATTTCACTTTAGGTTTCATAAAACCCCATTTAGTTTACCATTGCACCTTACCCAATTACAATTTTAATTTACTTGCATACTTACAATCATTTTTTAAAATAAATTTTCTTTCATCAAGATCTAGTTATAGCTACATCCTTGTGTCATAGGCTTTGGATTTGGATTCCTTTCCTCTTGAAATTTATGTTGTGAAGAACCTTATGCTAGATCTATGGAATTCATAGTTCATTACTCGATCATCCAAGCATCACAAGATATATTTCATTGATTTTATTTGAGTCTAAATATATTGAGATAAGAGAGTTTTAGGTTAATCATAAACATGCATACACCATTTATATATCTAACTATTCAACAATGATGACATGAGAGAGTTATGTAGAGACCATATAGGCTATAATCTTCCATAATACATATTCAATTATAAAAATGAGAATTACAACATGTTCCAAAATGAACACACACAATAAGAAAACCTTATACTATACAACACACACCATAGAGTCATTAACCTTATAAAGCCACTCATCATACCTTGCATTAAATGAGTTATGACCATGATAGATTAGTACACCATATATATCCTTATCAAATCTAGACCCACCTATAGTTGATACCTTGTATCCATGATAAGGACCAATCCAATATTAGATATAGGCATTTACCATGACCCTTACATTGATAAGATCATTTGTTAGCTTTTATAAATCTAAAATATTTCAAAAGTACAAAAAAAATATTCAAATTTTCAAAGAATCCAAAATCAAGACCTAAGCACGACATGATTTATAAATCACACTATTTATATATGTTATTTATAACATATTTTATATATGATAGATTCTTTACACACACACAAGTATTTCATGGTACATGAGTGTTATGTAGGACATGCAGGTTACACATGGACATATAGATGTTGGTTTTCCTTTATCTAATGGCCATGTCGATACTAGAGGCATATTATTCCACATGTTTCACTATTACAAGTAAAATATTTATATGACCTTTGTACCATGTAAACCTACCTATATTTTTTACACATGCCTTTCTAGTTACTCATTTATTACACAATGATACATTATATGCTATTATACTATGATGTGACATTGATATATATAGATGGTATAGACTAGTTCCTTGTTCTATGCTCCATTAATGTTATTACTATTTTTCATGATATGATACTTTGTGTTTGAATATTGGATGTGGCCCTTGGCCTTGTTTGATGTGACATCCTTGATGCCCCTTTTTTAGGACATTTTTTATGTCCTCTTATGTGTGGCCCTTGGCACTTTTTGTTGTGACATTTTATGTCCCTTACATGTGGCCATTGACTTAATGTGTGACATTAATACTTGCACTTAATGACATTAAGGGGTGTCATGATATATATCATGCACTGTTATTATGTAATTTTATTCAATTACACTTCTATTGCATGATTTATTAATACATCTATCTATACATGACACATGCCCTAAATTCAATATGTTATATATATGCCTTGATTGACATATATTACTATGATGACATATTATCCACATTATCAAAGGATATTACATGATGCTATCTTTATACATGACATGATATAATTAAATATTTTTTGAGATGAGTGACTTATATGATGCATCCCTCATCTTAAAAAGGTGGGTTTTTAGTGTACTTGTCATATAGATATAAGCCTCCATGAGAAAAAAATTAGATCATAATAAAATTTCATATATTTTAAATATTCATATAGTTAAAATATCAAATTTGTTTAAATACATGCCATATATTGGCATATGTATACAAAGTACATGAGCATATGCACTCACTCTAGACACTTGAGAAGATATCCATACATACTTGGCTACATATGCACACCCATTTATAAGAATAAAATTATATATTTTCACATACATATATATTTGAGATATAGGTTTTCAAATTCAACATATATATGTAATATCAGTTGGTACAGATTTAGGATGCATGATATTGGTTCATATGTGTACATAACAACATAAGCATAGTTGAGTGGTAAATGGTTCTCATTTCACTTCACACTTATCATATCTACGATTATGATGATGACATGGACACTGTCCATTCTCTTTCAATCATGCATTATATTCTAAAATAAGTGAAAATACACATTCAAAACCTATGTACATTATGGGGGCAAGAACATTGTTCTTTCCTTTTTGATCATGTATTGTTTTACATGGATCAAACTTGATCGAACTAGAGAAAAACATTAAAAATGAATATTTATCCATTTACAATAGTTGATTCACTTTATTTAAGAGAACTTTGCCTAATGGTTTTCTCATTTACCAATGTCATTATTTATTTGAGTTAAAATGGCCTCATGGGTATCTCATTTTTCTACATGCTTATTTGGGTTAGTAAATTGCATTCTTTTCCCACATTAATGAGGGTTGGTGAATTATCACCTAAAATATCCATGTGCTTCAACAAGCAATCAAAATCTTCCATTTATTCTACAAAGAATCATCATCTCCAATAAATTTACAAGGAAACATGGTTTATTCACATACATATGTACTCCTTCCTTACTCTTAAAATGTTTTCAATTTTATTTTTACATATAGACATTTATTAATTCATTCTCATTGCAAGTTTGTATTGAGTAAAATTATACATTTAGAATCATATCATAAAGGCAAAATGTGTTGTACATAGTTATGTACATTTTATCTTTTTATTTTAGCAATTACATTACTAGAATAAAAAGGGGGAATTTTTAGATACTAAAATTTGGTATTCAATACTTGAAAATGATAATCTTGACACATATTTACCATGCATGACTTGATCACTTAAACAAGGTCCTAAAATGTCATCCTTTAACACTTATATGTTAGCTTATGAGCCACCCATTCTATTTTTATATTATACACATATATGATCCCCACTATCTATTTCAAACGTAATAAATATATTACACAAACATCTCCATACTCTCAATTTAGTTCAATTGTACATGGGTCAATTTTTCCAAATGTGATATGTATTACCAATTGATACTGACATGCTCTGGTTGATACTGACCCACTCCAAGTAATGACCATTTTATAAAATAAATCCCATCTTTAAGGCCAATAAATTAGGCTAACACATTGATGGCATGTAAATTTTTTCAATTGGATCCATATTTATAAAATTCAGGTCTAATTCAAAAGGGACTTGACACTTATATGATATACATTTATACACTATTACACACTAATAAAATCTTTCCTATTCTTCCCAATTTGTAAAATATGATTAGGATCAATCATAAGCTAATTCTAAAGCACTTAAAAGTCAAGTCAAATAAAACATTTTAAAACACCAAATCCACATCATAAGTTGCATACATGTATCAAAAGAGAATAATTTCATAATCACACTAGGTGGAATAACTACGTGTAGTTTTAGTTGATATTTGAAGTATTGGATACATATAAAATAGTCAATCATCAAACTAGGGTGATTAGGGTAAGCTCAACTCATTACACTTCTCTTATTTTTTCAAGTTTATAGTCCTCATAAATACACCTAGGGTTTTAAAGTAAAGGAGAATAATTTTTTGAGTTATGCCTATCATCAAGGTCTAGGTTTAAAAACAAAAATCAATTACAGGGCAGTAGGTCAGTACCAACTAATAGGTCAATATCGACCGATGATTTTGATATGATCCTAGAAAACTGACCTAGTGTAGATAATTAATCAATTTCAAAACCAAATGACCACCTAAGACACAATAAACTCAAGGTAATAATTATATTTTAGTTGGCATAGTTTGTTAATTGAAATAATAAGATATTTGAAAGGCCAATTATGGATATGATTAAGACATTTTGGTAGACCTTATTATATAGTTTATAATTTTAAAACTATGAAAATGTTTTGAATTTTTTTAGCACCATTTATAAGACTGAGTAAAACAAGCATGATCTTCCTTATATATGGTTTTAATAACTTAAAAAATTAATAATAAATAAATTTTAAACCTACTGTTTATTTTATTTATAGCATTGAATGTGGTGCGGGTGGAATTAATGCTATGAGGATTGAAGTTTAGATCTTACCCTATTTTTTAGTGAATTATCATCAGCATATCGAGGGGCCCAAGGAAAAATTTAATGTTGGTCTAATACATCACCCGTGAATTAATATAGTTTTCTTAAATACATATGTGATAGTTTCTCAATTTTTCTTGTCATTTATACAAGCTATTGGTAGAAGTGAAGCTCTGGTAGTCAGAAGATTGTGACAAGAGGTTGAAATGAAGGTGCAAATAGTTTATAAGTTGGTTTCCTTGTGATTGAAACTGCAAGGTATGGATTTGTGTTACTTTTGTTTCAAATATTGAGAGTAGTTGTTTGCATGAATAGTCATCTATCTTGAAATAAATAAATATAGTGATAAGTTCCTTGAAAGGTATTTCTTTAAATATATTTGATGATGGTTTCTTGATTTTTCTAGTCATTGATGCAAGCTATTGGAGAAAGTGAAGCTCTGGTAGTCAAAAGAATAGGATTAGGTGTAGATAATTTGTAAGTTGGTTTCTTTGTGATTAGAACTTCAAAGTATGGATTTATGTTTCTTTTATTCTGAAGATTGAGAAAAATTGTTTACATACACAATTGTCTGTCTTGAAATGAATAAATATAATGATAAGTTCCTTGAAAAACATTTATTTAAAAATATTTTCTCAAAACACTATGCATGTTGGTTTTCTTGAAAATTTTATGTATATCTACAAATATTTTTCTTAAACTCAAAATTTGTGAAATGGGTATTTTCATATTAGTCATAAATATAGTTGAAATGATCATGAGGCTTTGTTGTGTTTATTCATTTTGTTCTTTATGCATTGTTTAAAAGAAGTTTCTTACATGCCATTATTTTTTAGAAGAAATCAAATTTTTATTTATTTAAAAGAAGTATGTGGTAAAGACTGACCAAATAATATAATTATTAGAAAATTAATCTTATTTAGGTCCTTTCCTATAGGTTTATAGGCTTATCCTAAGTCTTAGTTATGTGTGTATTTATTATATTTATAAATACACTTTATTCCTACCTTTATGAGGTGTCACTCACCTCCCTAATCCACTTGTTAGATTTAGAGTTACTTACATGTAACTCTCCTTTTCCCAATTGGCACACAATTCTCTCCACTCTCTAAGGGAATTGACCATAAGTGGTACACACAAAAAAGAATTTTAAGGTAATCATGAGATTTTTTGTAACTCCCATTCCTTTCTTCTTGTTTTATAAAAGAGTCTTCTTCCTCTCATTTCCTCTCTAAAAACTCATAGCTTACTCTCTTTTTCTCATTGTGCTCTTGATTTAATATTGTACTTATGAAGATTTTCGTGATAAGACTTCTTATAAGGTCACATGAGTTTTTCTCTGATGTGTTCAGTTTCTCACTTTAAATTCAATGTCTCAACTTTTATGTATTGCTTTTATCAAAGTGATGTTATTCCTTTAGTTAATCATTTGCTCATTTATTTTAATATTATTTTGAACTAGGAAATAAATTTGTCATGGTATCATAGCCTTGGTTATTTAACGTTATTTTAAAGTGATTGGGCATATTTTTGGGTGTAAAATCAAATATTTTTGGACACCTCTTAACCATTAACTATTGGTTTTATCACCATTTTGTATGCGTAACTTAGTTTTTTTTCTAAATATGCAAATTAATATCTATTGACTGAGTCATTTACCTTCTAGCCTTTTTTTAAAAGTGTTTAAGGAGGTTATCAAGTTTTTTCTTGGTTTGAAAAATTATTCTATTTACAAATACTCAACTCTTTGTTTTGAATAATTAAATCTAGGTATTTTTTACTCTTTTTTATTAAGAATTTATTAGTGCTCACATAAATAATTATATTTTTGGGCGATAAATATTAATATGTGTGATAACAATACAATTTCATATTGAGTTGTATTGGGATTATTGTACATGAGTTTACAACTCATTAGAGATATCTTAGGATGAGAGAATCATGGGAGGAGTTGAGAGATATGAGGGATAAGGATCAGAGTTGACTCCTTATTTTGAGGATCAATCTCTCTTATATATTGTAATATCCTATGAATAAATAATATCTAAATAAAATATCAGATTGAATTATATTTTTATGTGTATTCATGTTTTATTATGCAATTTCATTATTTCATGTGTGTTTAGCTTTGAATAATCTAAACCAAAAATATTATGTTCACCTTCCTTAAACTTAAAATAAGAAAACATGTTCTATTTTATCTATGTATTCATGCATTATGGTTATTTCCCTTGGCACTTTTAAGTTCTAAAATGCTCCTTTGTCATTTTCATTTACCTTGCTTTGTTTATTAATAACTGATGCATTTTACCTTTTTTATTTTTTATTGGTAGTCCCTACACTTTGCATTCTATACACTGTCAAATGTGGTATGCAATTTTTTTCCCTATGTATCACCTTTCTTGGTTTATCTTTATTGCACTTCTCTTGCACTTCCTTTAGACAATATTTTATCTCAGATGCATCAACATTTTTAGCTCTCACATTTGGTTGTGCTTTCATCTATGTTCATTTCATCCTAGTGTGCAATACCTAGTTTTTGTGCTTTATCAGCTCTACCTTTTTTTTCTATGGTTATTTTTTCCCAACTGCATCCTTACTTGGTAAGTGCATTGATTTTTGTTCTTAACATTTTTTCCTTTATGTTTGATTGTCTTAGGTTACACATTTTATGCTTTATTCACCTCTAATTTTATTCTTCCACCCATTATTCATTATAGTCATTGTCTTCTTTATTCAAACATGTCAATTATATTGTAGCACCTCTCTTTATTAGTTGGTAATAACTTAGTAAGTGACGGTTACTTTAAATGGTTCATGTTTTGGTTTGTAGTTTTTTTTTATCAATGTGGCTTTTCATCAATTTTTATATATGCACACATTACAAACTTACAATCTCCATTAAAGCTTTTTAAATAATTATTCCACGTGGTGAGATTTACTTCCTTTTCTGTGTGGAGACAAATCAAAATATTGGATTGCATTTTTTTAAATATTTGTAAAACAAGAATCAAAACATTATATGCCTTTTATAATTATCACATGGGGCGACCCTACTACATAAGAATTTTTAGTTTTATTACAATTATGCATGTGTGATTTGAAGCATTCAAACGAGGAATCTTTGTTTATTAAAAACAAGTAGTAGTTGATTTTTCACAAAAGATAAAACCAATTAAAAATATTCTTTTGATGATTTTTTTTTTAAAATTTAATTCCATTAAAACAAAATTTAAAGGGATATGCATTTTTCTCATAAGTTCAAAACTAAAAAGAACTTTTTTAATCCCTTAAAATCCATAATATTTTCAATGTTTTTTTTGGAAATCTTTTTCACATATTTTTTCCCTTTAATATAATCATTCAAGGAAATTAATATTGTGTTTTTTTCTCATATATTCACTTTGGACTTTTTTTACATTTGTCCTTAAAAAGAATTAAAGTAATTCTTTTTAGCATTTTTTTTATGTTTAAGTGAAGACTTATATTTACAAGTTAATTATTCTAAACGTCTAACACTTTCAAATTTTTAACCAAAATGAATTTTTTAAAATGTGTGTTGGATCAATCAAAATTAATTTTAATTGATTTTCTTTCCATGTTAGTGCAATTTGTGTTTTTCATTCTTGTGGCTCTTAAATCAACCATTTTTCATTTTTTTGAAAACTATACAAACTATTTTTTTTTTAAATGGTTAAAATAAATACTATTAAAGAGAAAATTACATATCAAAATTAAATATTAAATGATTTATAATCATATTTTATCGAGAAAATGAAAACTATGTAATATTTCTTAGATGTTCTAAATAAAAAATTTACATCTTTTGCTAATACTTATAGTTTTAATGATGATGGATCTCCTTGTGTTTTTAAATGAATTCAAAATTCTTTAAACACTTATTTTACCAACCCTAGCATAAAAATGATGCAAACTATGGGCTATTCAGGTGGTGCACTTGGTAAGTGTGAAAATAATACTATTGAACTTCTTTTGCCTACATCTAATGCAAATTCTATAAGTCTTGGTTTTAATGATTCACATGTTTCTAATGAAAATTCAAAATATTATTATCCTCCTCATTGAAGGACTTATAATGTAAGTTATTTTAATTATAATGTTTATAATGCTCATACTTTTATTAAAATTACTAAACCTTGTGCACATTATAGAAAACGCGAACATCGTATATTTAGATATTGGAAATTACATCCATGCAAATCTTGTAGTAAATACATGCACAATACTTTGAATTGTTAAAAAAATTTAAATTTTATCTTTCTAAAGTTAAAATTATTTGGATTCCTAAAGAAAATAAATCTTCAAGAGACTTTGATATGTCTTCTTGAGATAATTTTTTTAAAACTTCACGCATAATATGTTTTACAAATGACACATCTTCTTTGTTTCCATTTTGATTAACTACATCTCTTTTATTATATTCTTTGTTTTTTGTTTCATAGGATATATGCTTTGATTAATTTAACTAACTTATTTTCATGAATATTTATGAACTTTATGATAGAAGTTATATCTTCTCAAATTTACCTAGTTTTACATCTACTTTTATTACTGTTAGGTTGTGGAGCTAAAAGCTTCAACTTTGCAGATGAAGAAAAGGAGGATGCTGAAGTTCCAAGAGCATCGGCATTGGTAGCATGACCGACGTCGGTCAAGATGAAGCATAAGGCAATCGGCGTCAGTAGGGATTCGGCTGACGTCGGTCAGCACTAGGCAAGTAGGGACCGACGTCGGTCGCCTGTGTGTTCCAGAACTGCTCGTTGCATGAACAGTTAGTTAAGTGAACGGAGTGTTTGCATATAAAGGCTATTTCGAGTCTTGAGCTGTGTGGATAATTATAGTAAACTAAGAGTCTAAGTTATTGTTCAAGTCTGGGATCTATTTATAGACCCATTGGCATGTGTTGTAAAGTGTGCTAGTGAAGAGAACAAAGTGTGTGTTTCTCCTAGTTCCACTAATGAGCTAAGAAGAAAGGTAAGGAAGATCCTTCCATTGTAAGATCATTGAGTTGCAAGTTGTTGCAAGCTCATAGGAGGTCTACATGTGTGAGTATGGTATGTTGAATTGCAGGTTGCAGGTTCATGGGAGATCAACTTGAAGTACTATAGAGTGCTTGGGTACTGGCAAGGTTAATTCTGATTGGTTGGAGAGGTGAACACCAACACTGTGTGTGAGTTGTGTGTTGGGACCATTTTTGGTAGGAGAGTGTTTTGAAAAAGAATTACTGTACACTTGAGGTGTGGGAAGCCTCTGTAAGGTGGAAGAGTGTGGCAGTTTTTTATTGTATTCTTTTCTGTACAAATGTTAATACAAGATAGTGTATTGTCTCTCATATTCTGTGCTATTTGTGAATTCTAGTTACTTGTACTTCTGGATATTTCTGCATGTTTAATTTCTTAAGTTTGGTAATCATATTGTGCTCTTTCTGAGGAGCAAGATCCTAACAAGTGGGATCAGAATAAGTGTGTTTGTTCTTGGATTCCTCGACAATTACATTATGTATGTAGATTGTATTTTTGACACATTAGTTACTTAACTTGAAAAATTAGTGTTAGCTTACTTATTTTTTAGGTTGATGAATCAATACTCTTTATTGGTATTTTTTCTATTGCAGATAGACCATATTGTCCAAAAATTATTTTTGGATATTCTTGGTGATCACACTTTTATCCTTGTGACTTTTGGCAACACCTTCTCTCCTTTCTTCTATCAAATTTTGTAATTCTTCTTGAAGGAAGTTTATATTAAGAGAAGTATTATGTAATTTCAACTTCTTTTGTTGTTTGTAAAAGGTTTTCTCTACTTTTGTAACCCTAAATTAAGTTTAAAGGAGAGTGTTGGAGAATTAATCTTATTTTGGTCATTTCCTATAGGTTTATAGGCTCATTTTAAGTCTTAGTCATATGTGTATTTATTGTATTTATAAATATACTTTATTCCTACCTTTATGAGGTGTCACTCACATCTCTAATCCACTTATTATATTTAGAGTTACTTGCATGTAACTCTTCTTTTTCCACTTGAAACACACTTTCCTCCACTCTCTAAGGGAATAGGCCACAAATGGCACACACAAAGGAGGCTTGTAAGATAATCATGAGATTCTTGATAACTCACATTCTTTTCTTATTACTCTATAAAAGAGCCTTTCTCTCTTTATTTATTCACTGAAAACTCATATCTAACTCTTTTATTCTCATTTTTTTCTTGATTTAATCTTGTACTTGTGAAGATTTTGGTGATAAACCTTCTTATAAGATCACACATATTTTTCTTTGATGCATTCAATTTCTCACATTAAAATCTGTCTCAAATTTTATGGCTTGATCTTATCAAGCTGATATTATTCTTTAGTTCATTATTTGCTCATTTATTTCAACATTATTTTGACCTAAGAAATAAATCTGTCAATAATAAACTAAGTATAATAAAAATTGTGACAAAAAATTAGAGTATAGAGTATAAATAATAAATTGACCATGGACCATAAGGTAAGATAACTATGAAAAGAGAGGATGACATAACTAAAAAAATTGAGTACATAAAGGCCATATTATTTCCAATTTTAATTTGTAAATAATGAACCGACTATAAGGCCTTACAACTTTGTATACATTTGGGTATGTTATATATTATTTAAAATATAAACAAGTTGAGTTTATAATAAAGGAAATGTACTGGTGTATTATATTATTGGCTGTCTTTTATTTATTTTAATTGATGTGCTAAGCTCATATAAACTAACACATCAATTATAGGATTGATAAATAATATTATGGAATTTTTCGTTAGCACATTACAAAATGGATTTGCTTTATTGAATAGTTGATTAATTATTATGATTACTCTCTTCACACTATAACCTGATAAAAATTTTTAGAGGTTATTTCAAATATTTATCTCCTCATGGTAGGTGTCACTTATCCATTATAAATATACTAAAGTATAAAGGATAGCCCCTCTAAATTTCTAATTTTATTTTGGCATTGGTCCAAGTTGAGCACTAGTATTATAATGTGTTATATTAAAAAAATGTTTTAATTAATTTAATTGATGTATATGATAAGATATTTAGTAGTACTTGTTAAGATTTAGTGATACATTACTACTTTGTATATTCTCTTCTAATTTCTTAGTAACCCCTTAAAATTGTTTTTTCATAGGTTGATTGCAATCTATGAATTGTGAAAATAGATACAATCAATGAAATTTGAGATTCACTTAGATTATATTCTATTGTGATAATTTAAATTATGTTTTTAATTGTTAAGAATGGAAAAAATTGTTAGATATAAAATCTAATTTCCTACCTTGTCAAGCTGTATTACTCTTTGGGGCACGTTATGACATATGGCTACTTATATCTAATTAGATTTTTTTCCATGCTATGATACATTCCCCTTTATTAGTTTATTTTGAAAACAAAGAGACATGATCATATTTTATGGGTAATTATTTTTATGGCTTAATATGAGCTTCCCTAATACATTACCACTTTTTCCACAACTCATATTTACCTATTTTGATGGATGTGTAGAATTTTTTTGTATACCTACATTGGTTATTAAGTGGTTGATTTTACTCTCTTTTAGATTAGAATTAATTAATTCCCATTTATACTCAATCATATCCTTGGTGGCTGCAACCAATTCCTTATATTTGTGCCCTAAGTGGTCAACACAAGGATTTATATTGGGCCTATGTTCTAGGAATGACAAGATGTGGATTTTCATGGAGGTGGTTGTGTAGCTACTTTATATATATTTTCACTTGAGTGGGTTTCTTAAGGATGTTATTTGTCTTGTATTATGATTACCCAATGATATGGATTTGACTAATTTATTTAAGATTCTATGTAAATTTCATTTTACTTTGAATTTTGGGTTTCTTTATAATCAAGAATTAATTATTTCATTTAAATATGACCCATCATTTGATTTCATGAATAAAAATAGAAACACCCAACATAATTTTAACCATGGCATCCCATTGGGCATAATTATACTAAAGGAAATGGCTAGCTCATTCATATATTGTAGAATTCTCATTATAACAAGTTGTGGTGGCTATTTCATGCGTACCCCCAAGTATAGTTAATAAATAATCCTTGGTAAAATTATTTCACTTCTTTATTCATAATGTTGGTAACATATCATCTCTAGATCCTCTAATGAGTCCTCCTCTAGAATGGATTAATAATATGATATTATGCCATAAATTTTAATTTAAAAATTTTACCTTGAAAACTTATTCGTGTTGTCTCTCATGTATTCCTTGATTAAATTTATTCATTCAAGCAAGTGTTTGAAATGGATAAATTTCCCCTAATTTTATAGGGAAAAACAAAATAACCATTTTAAAAAACTTAGGGTATGTACTAAGCATAATCATTATTCCACCTCAAGCATATTTACCCCATGAATGTGTTTGGGTAAATGGGTTTAGCTTGGATTTTTAACTATTAATTCTTGATTTGAATGTGACACTTGATTAAACATCTATTCGTAATTTTTTTGAAAAAATTAATAGAAATCGTCAATCAATTTATACCAGCATGGCAATTTTGCCAAATATTTACCAATTGAATTATACCTAAACTCTAGGATTCATCAACATTATATAGTAAGTCTTTTGTGGTCCATTCTTAAAATTATCCCTAGATACAAAAATAGAATTTTTATTATAAAATATAGTCATTCTTAAAAAGTGATAAAGAATGTTTAGATTAGTCATTTCAAACATTTGACTTAGTTTATCTTTATACTTATGAATTAAACTAATGAGATTGCTAGTAATTATAAGATCTTCAACATATACTACAATCAAGATTAAATGATCATTTTAAACTTTAACAAAGAGATCATTATCAAAATAGTAGTTATAGAAACTTAGCTCTTCAAAAAAATAAGTAATTTTAAAATACCAAGCAGTTTGTTTTAAATAATATAATGATTTATTTAACTTACACACATAATGTTCTTTATTAGGGTTAGTGAAACCTTTAGGTTGAGTCATATAGATTTTCTCTTTTAAATCATCATTTAAAAAAGTATTTTTAACATATATTTAGTGAATAATCCATTCATTTTAGGTTTCAAAAGTAATAAATAATCTAATAATACTCATTATTTCTATAGGAGTAAAGGTTTAAGCATAGTCAATCTCATGTTTTGAGTAAAATCATGAGAAAATAATCTTTCTTTAAAATTATAAATTTTACTAATTGAATTATTTTTGATTTTATAAAGCCACCTATAACCAACAATATGCCTTTTAGCTATTAGGTTGGATAAGATCTCAAGTCTAATTTTTAATTAAGGCATTACACTCAGTTTGCAAATTTTTATCTATCATATTGAATTATTTCATCAAAATATTAAGGTTCACATTCATACATAGTCATTAAAATATGATAATAATGTTAGTTTCTAGTTAATTTATTAAGATTATCAAGACTAGAAAACTGGATTAGGGATTCTACCCATTTAGATAATTTATATTGAACATGAAGCTTATGGGTTTCATTAGTATCTAAGATATCCAAAGATGGATCAAATTTATCTAAGACATCTATTTTTCATAAGGATAAATAAGAGAGTTGGGTTCATCAAAAGTAGAACATTGAGAAGGTTTCATAGAAGGCTCACAAAAGTTTTTTCAAGAATAAGAACATTATTATTCTAAACTATTTATCTTTTATATGGATCATATAGTCTTAATACTTTAGTTTTACCTCCATAACCTATAAAAATTTAAGAATAAGAGGTAGGATCAAGTTTCTTTCTTTTTAATCTAAAAACAAAGATGGAAGCAAGGCTATCAAAGATCCTAAGATGAGACATACTATGTGTCTTGTTATATCACACTTATAAAGGAGTAGAAAGATGCAAAACTTTAGTATAAACTCTATTCAGAATATACACATAAGTATTAATGGCTTTGGCCCATAATAATTTATGAACATTTGAAAAATGCAACATGGTTCTAGTCATTTCTATAATGATGCAGTTTTCTTTTTTAGTAATACCATTTTGCTAAGGGGAATAGGGAGTTGTTAATTCTTTTTGAATACCACAACTAATATAAAAATAATCAAAATATTTGATAATATATTCACCACTATTATTATATCTTAATCTCTTAATAGAAAAATTATAAGAATTTTTAATAAAAACTTTAAATTATTTAAATTTAGACAGCACTTCATATTTATTTTTAATAAAATATGACCATACCATTATAGTATAATCATATATGAAAGTAACAGTATATAAAAAATCATTAAGAGATACAATTTCAAAAGGTATTACAATTAACTATGAATTAACTCTAAAGGATGAGAGAAATTCATATCATGATTCTTGTGAAAGGGATTAGTATGTTGCTTATCACGTAAGCATCCCTCATAGGTTTCATGATGAGACAAAATAGAAGGAAGACCAAAAATAAAATTATAAGAAGAAATGTCATATAAAAATTATAAAATTAACATATCTTAATCTTTTATGTCATAATTGAGATTCATTCTTACTATGTAATGAAAGACAACATGTAAAAAAAATTAAAAAAAATTGTAAATTATTCTTTTGAACACCTTCAATAATCAGCAAATGATATTGATTTCTACTAGACTAGTTATCTTTATTCAAAGTCAAAATTAAATTATCATTCAAAATTTGATAATAACATAATAAATTCTTCTTAAGTTTAGGTATATAGAAAACATCATTAATAACAATATTTTCAAAATTTACCTTTTCTTGTTTAGTTACTTATAAAACAAACTTATCTCCTAAATAGATTTTTTTAGAATTTTCTCTAAGATAAAATGTTAGATAAACAAGTCATATGGTGTGATGCACTACTATCTAAAATCCATTCATTCTCATTACAAGCAAATAAATAAGTATATAAAGTAATAACATTAGAATTTTATTCTTGATTATTTTCTGATTGTAATTCTTATGATGGTTTTGATTATATTTATTCCCTTTATTATTTTTAAAGGTTTTATTGTTAGTTCTATCTTTATTTTAATAAACAAATTCTCTTTTATGACCAATTTTATAATAGAGATTATTATTCCCATTAAACTTAGGTTTATGATTCTTATTACTAGATATCTTATTTTTATTTTTGTCATTTACAAAATTAGGGTTAGATTTATGGTTTATATTATTTTCAAAAATAGGATTGAGAGTGAGAAGATCCTAAGTGGCATTATCTTTAGAATCAAAATTAAATATCACTTGTTCTTATTGAATTAAAAAAATATATAAGGTAGTGAGGTCAGGGATATCTTGCTCTGTTTGATACTTTGAATTTAAAATTGAGATAAAAATTCAAAAAAATTCATGAATATTAAACTAAATGATAAAATATAACAATTATTCTTTAATTAAATTATAGTTATAACTATCTAACTAAGCTTTAGTATTCTTAATTTTAGCAAGAAAATTAACAACTTTTTCATTATCTTTCATAGGTGTAGCAAGTAATTCAAAAATTAACTTAACAATTTTAGAGAGAGGAGTGCCTTCATGCATAGAGTCAAAGAGTTTTCAAGTATTGCTAAGATAATCTTGATTGCTGATATGGGGTATGAATTCATTCTTAACACTTTACAATATAATTGACATAGTTTCTTACGATTTCTATTGAAACACATTTGAAAGCTCAACTATAACATGTCATCCTAACAATGATTTTTCTATCCCAATAAAAATATTTCACAACTTTTGGGCCATAAATTCTAATTTAATGTTTTTTTTTTAATATTATAGTTGATCCATTAAGAATTTGATATTTATCTAATACAAAGTTAGGTGAATCCATAATTTTCCTTAAAAAATGATAATATAATACTAGATAATGCTTAAAAATAAACCCCTCTATTTAATGTGAATTTAAATTTTATTTGATAATAAATCAAATTACAAGCATAAATAAGTAATAGTTGTTCAAATATATGCTAAACAATATGAAAGAATTGAAGTAAAATACACTAATTTATATGTTGCGAGTATCATACATAAAATAACTATCTAAATATTTTGATTAAAAAAGGTGTAAAAATTATAATAAGAGACTTAAAAATAAACAATAGACCACATAAATGTGTCTAGAAGTTGCCAAAATTTAGGAAATGATTGGTCACACAACTATGCTTGACAAAACACTCATTAGATCAAAATTCAAAAAATAAAGGTCAAAGTTACACTATGATTTTGCACATGAGTTACTCTACATGTAAATCAAAAAAGTTTTCTAATTGACAAAAAAATAATTTTACTTGACCAAAAAAAAGAAAAATTCAGTGGGTTTTGAAAACTAGACTTTTTTAATATAAGTTTTTAGCAAAATAAGAGCCACCAACCCTTTTAGGAGACTAATTAAGAATATACATGCACTAATTTATATGTGAATATTATTATATCTGATTACACACACACACACACACACACACACACAATGTGCATGTAATTTTAAAAAAGTAAACACAATAAAAGTTTTTAACTCTAGGGTAATTAATTATCTCTTAAAGTGGGTTTTGGGTTGGAAAAACAATATTTAATAAATAATTTTACTTTTAAAATAATTTTATAAACTATATCAATCAAATTTCATACCTGTGGTTAGTAACGATGCACCTATAGAAGTATTAGCTCTCATAGAAAATGATATAAGTCACTAGAAACCTTCAAATTTTGCCAACCTTCCTAAAAGCATGAAATAAGGCAAAATATCAAGATTAAATTATTGATGAAGAATTCAACATTTTCAATTACCCATGTTATACTATGGAGCCCAAGTGGCTGAGGAAAATTATAAAGGTTTCAAAGCTCCTTTTTAGGCTCTTCAAATACTTTTAAGAGGCTTAAATAACCATTTTTGATCTCTTGTATCAATAACCAAACTTAAATAAATAGAATGAATTTATTTACTCAATTTTATTCATTCAGAGACCGTACATGGGCCGTACAAATGCTCCAAAGGCTGATTTTTTTATTGAAAAAAAAATGATTGCTCTAATAAAGTTCTAAGAGGTAACAATGAAGATATGAGTGTTTCAAATAGTCAATACATAAATGCTTGTGAGATTTTAAAACTTTGTATGCCACAAAGGGATGTAATAACATTAAATAATTAAATAAAATAAATAATTGTATCACTCTGATACCATGATAAAATAAATGAATTAATGCATGATAAGATCTAGAATGTAAATGATGAAAAAACATATACACCAATGAACATAGTGACACAATGATTTAATGTGGGAAACCTTGAGAGGTAAAAAACCCACAAAATGATATTCATATAATTAAAAAACTATGCACCCCAATATGACACCTTCTTGCTTCTCACTTATTCACATAAGCCTTCACATAAGATTTGTAAAATATTTGTCATACACAAATATCAACTTCATCAATTTCACATCAAGTTTTATGAATTACAAAGTGTAATTTACAGTAGGGATATAACCTTATTTATAATGAGGATGAAGGGAGGTGATCGTTGTAACCAACGGGTCTAACCATCCCTAGAATCATTTAATTTAATTGGTAAATAATAAACCATAATGTTTTATTATTTATTTGCACTAGGTTTTCAATTCATGTTAATAAATAATAAATAATTATTATTCAATTATACACAAAAGTATGATAATGATCTAAAACAACCCACTTAAACATTAAATTTTCTAACAATTAGGGGCACTCAATTGTCACTTTAAATTACAAAGAGTAAAAGAGAGGCAATGAACATATAAAATTTGTATGTTTTAGTTAGGGCATGCATTGATTCACCATGAAATCTTAGGATTTCATCCACCATTGTTGAAAATTCAACCACCATTGTAAACTTTAACCACAAGAAAATAAAATTACGTTGAGGGAGCGTAATCCATCTATGAAAGGGAAGAAATTACAGGCTAGGGATCATGACAACCATTATTTAAGGGGTAAAGCTCAAAGGCCAAAGATATAATATAACACAATGTGTGTCAAGGATCATATGAATCACCTACTATAGTTGAGGGGATGGAACCAAAGAAGAAAAAGATAGAGGATTCATAAATAGTTTCAGGGTCGATACTAAAATTGAAGAAGGCAAAAATCAAGGTTTAGATACTTTAGTGATCAAGGAATAAGTCATAGGGTTGAGCGACACTTTAGTGATAAAGTAATAAGTCCTAGGGTTAAGCAACACAATAAAAGTAAATAACAAAAAATATGTGACACCATTTATCTCATCAAAGATGTAATTTCTAGAAACAATGCAATGTGGGGAAATGTTAACCTTGTGCATGGGGTAGTACATCTTAGACAAACTCAACCATCAACAAAGTATGAAGACATGATAAATTCAAATTAATAGATTGAGTTGGATTAGGTTGGAATGATAATGTAAACTATAAATATGCAACAATAAAAAGGTAATTGGAAGGCAATGGAGTGTGTAACTTTAGGAATTATCACTATTTAAGAAACTTGAAAAGCTAATGAAGTGCAAAGATTCACATGTATATGAATGGAGATTATAATTCATCAGGTGGAGGATATCCATAACCCCCATGTACACTATGAAATTAATGGGGTTAGAAATAAAGGATAAAATATAAGGTTATGCCTTACTATCAAGCAAGTAGATAAAATATCAAAGAAATTAAGGCTCAAAGGGACAAGTATAATATGGTAATTGAGAAGATAGAGGATATATCTACTCACATTGTTAGACATTTGATCAATATAAAGTTGACCATTATAGCTCATTATAAATTAGATTCCAAGGATATGGTATACATTATGCACAAAATAAGATGAAATAGGGTGCAATAAAACTTCACATGATACATTGCGAAAGAGGTGAACTTGCTTATCTAATAAGTTCACCCTAATTATGGTGTGCTTAGATAGGAATACATAGTCATATTATTTATATGTGATGAGATTTATATTGTATATGGACCACTTTAAAATCCCTTCATCTATCCAATTTAGAATGACTCCCTCAGATAAAGATATAAAGCCCACTTATGCCATATCCAAGGGACTCTATCTTACCCAAAAAATATAGACCAGTGATATTAAACATTGATGACATTGATAATAGATGAGTGGTGCATTCATAAGGCTATGCATGATTCTTAAAGGGTTTTGTAGAGTTTTATGTGATGATCAACCACACTTTGATGAAGGAGTAGAAGAAGGATGTGGACCAAATGATGGGATGGCTTAAGTTTCCTTATGGGATAATAACTAAGTATGTGGAAATGGGATTAAACATAATCAAATAGATCTTGTACAAAAAGGTTAAATCTATGTCCTCCCTTAAAATAAATAAAAGAATAGAAGGGGGCCAAAAAGTCCCACTAGATTTTACAACTGCCTATAGCCATCTAATATCCTATAACAAAGTTTTTGAGAGTGACTGTGGATCAGAAGTAGATGAAATGAAGAGTAGATCACCTTAGAATAATGAATGTGTCTACCAAGTACCTAATGGATATTCAATCGAGATATGATTCTTATATAATAAAATTTTATCCTCATGTAAGGTAGGAGGGTAAACTACTCTATGCAATGAAGGTGTCGTAGGAACAAAGGCTAAGAAGGAATACATAATACCCTAAAAATATGGAATAGACTACTAAATATCTAAAGTTTCCTAGATCAGTATACCTATTCCCTATAATGTCTAAATTTGACTAGGGGTAGGTTGATCAAGGAAAAACTCCTTAACATATGAAAGGTGACAAGGAGATGGTAGATATGTGTCCTCATCACTAATGTAGTCATTTGTGTTGAAAGAAGAGTCATCAATATCAAAAATTTCATCAAGTTTGGGTGAGTCTAAAGAAGAATCTGAAAGAGAGTAAGAGTAAAGTGTGAGAAGTTATATAGTCAATTTTGATGATCAACCATTCCCACTTCCAATATAGTGTCACTATGTATATCTCTAACATATACTAAATTTGGAGTGAACTCAAATCGCATGCCCAAACCAAGGTGAGTAATTTGGTAAACTGATAGGAGATTAGTTGAAAGTGAGGGAACACTTTGTTAGGGTGTGGAGC
Organism: Torreya grandis; assembly: GCA_037957365.1. Lineage (NCBI taxonomy): Eukaryota > Viridiplantae > Streptophyta > Pinopsida > Cupressales > Taxaceae > Torreya > Torreya grandis. Next base: position 4,652,089 of record JARHVA010000552.1, read on the forward strand.
TAAAAGCTTCACCAAGGAGCATACAAAACAGGTTCGGGTCTACACAGACACCGGCATCGGTCAGAAGCGACCGACGTCGGTCAGTTGCAGTTACAGAGGCACCGACGTCGGTAGTAGGGTCGGCCGGCGACGGTCACAGGTGAACAGGCAGGAACCGACGTCGGTTACCTGTGTGTCCAGAAAGTGATTTTCGAGGACAGAAGCGAGTGTTTGCATGATGAGTTTGAGTTGTATACTCAAGCTCGTGTCTCTATTATTAGCAATATTATTTTTAGAGCCCTTGTTGAAGTGGCTTAACTGTTTGTTGTAAGAGCATGCTCAAGTTTCCTATTTCTATATGTAGGAAAGATCTTCTTAGCTTAGTATGAGAGTTGAATAGTATGAGTAGAACATTGTGAATGTTTGAAGGACAGTACTGAGTTGCATCAATTCAGGTTGTTGGATTTGATTGTACTTGAGAGAGAGCTCTTGAGGAATAGAGATCTAGTGAGAGATCTTGTGTGCATCTGAGAGAGGTGTGGAAGAACGAAGTTTCTTCAATTGTATTCCTATTGTAAAGAGTTTTAATACAAGTTTTCAGGGTGTTTTCTTTTATATCTTGTTCTGTGCTATTTATCATTTTAGTTACTTATCTATCTGATTTATTTCTGCATTTATTGCTTTCACAAGTGTAATCCATTGTTGGTTGATCCCCAACAAGTGGTATCAGAGCTCAGGTTCACTAACAGGTGGTTCAGATCTGTGTAGTGTGTTTGGATTACAGGTTGCTCACAGGGGTTTCTGCAGGGATTTCTGTTTGAGTGGGAGAAGCAATGGCAGAAGAAAGTAAGTTGAGAATGGAAAAGTTTAATGGCAAGAACTATCAACACTGGAGAATGCAGATAGAGGACTATCTGTATCAGAAGGATCTTTACTTACCGTTAGGTGGGATAGCAAAGAAGCCCAAGGACATGGAGGATGAAGAATGGGAAGTTCTTGACAGAAAGGCTCTTGGGTCTATAAGACTGAGTCTGGCCTCCACTGTGATATCTAATTTGTCACAGGCAAAAACTACGATAGAGTTAATGACTACGTTAGCAAATTTGTATGAAAAACCCTTCGCTTCAAATAAGGTATATTTAATGAAGCAGTTATTTAATTTGTATATGCAAGAAGGTGGATCTGTTTCTAATCACCTGAATGATTTCCATGGTATTGTTAACCAACTAAGTTTAGTCAATATTGTATTTGAAGATGAAATAAAAGCTCTTTTAATATTATGTTCTTTGCCTGAAAGCTGGCATGGCGCTTGGTAATGGCAGTTTCTAATACTGCTTCTGCTTCAAATATTTTAAAAGTAGAGGATGTGGTTAGTGTTATCTTGAATGAGGAAATTCGCAGGAAAAGCACAGAAGAGACATCTGGGAACGCTTTAAATCTTGAGAGCAGGGGAAGGCAAAAAGAAAAGAGCAAGAGGAGATCAAGATCTAAGTCTAAGGGAAGAGGCAGATCCAAATCCAAAAATGGTAGAAGGCCACAATGCTGGAACTGTGAAAAGTTGGGGCACATAAGCAGAGATTGCTGGTCAAAGCCTAAGGAGGAGAATCAACACGAAGGAAAGGAAGAGACAAAGGTTGTAGGTATTGCACAGGATGCTCTTATTTTCTCTTTGCATAATAATATAGAATCTTGGGTATTAGATTCTGGTGCATCTTTCCATGCTACCCCTAACAGAGAATACTTTAGTGACTATGTCCATGGAGATTTTGGAATAGTGTACTTAGGGGATGATGAGCCTTGTAAGATTACTGGCAAAGGTAAAGTGCAGCTAAAGATGCAGAATGGCAACACATGGGTGTTGAGAGATGTGATGCATGTTCCTAGTTTGAAGAGAAATTTGATTTCTGTAGCTAAGCTAGGTGATGAGGGTTGTACAGTAACTCTCACAGCAGATTCTTAGAAGGTGACCAAGGGTGCACTTGTTATGGCCAGAGGTAAGAGAGAAGGTACTCTCTATTTGTGTAATTGTGTTACTAACAAATCTCCTTCCATTTTATCTACTTCAGATGTGGATGCTAAATTGTGGCACTCAAGGCTTGGCCACATGAGTGAGAAGGGGATGTCAATTCTTAAGTCTAAAGGTATGCTTTCAGATTTGAAAAGTATGGATCTAGAATTTTGTGAGCATTGTGTATTTGGAAAACAGAAAAGGGTTAGTTTTCTCAAGACTGGGTCTACTAAGAAAAGGCAGAAGTTACAGCTTGTTCACACAGACGTGTGGGGACCGGCTCAGGTAGCCTCTATTGGTGGATCACGGTACTATGTTACATTCATAGATGACGCCACAAGAAAGGTATGGATCTACTGTATTAAAAAGAAATCTGATGTTTTTGAGACTTTTAAGATTTGGAAAGCCATGGTTGAGAATGAAACAGGCAGAAGATTAAAGTGCTTGAGATCCGATAATGGCGGTGAGTTCTGCAGTCTTAAGTTTAACTGGTATTGTTACACTCACGGAATCCGTAGGCAAAGGACGGTTCCAAAGACACCTCAGCAGAATGGTATTGCTGAAAGGATGAATAGAACTATCATGGAGCGTGCAAGATGTATGAGATTGCATGTAGGGTTGCCCTTAGAGTTTTGGGCAGAAGCAGTTGACACCGCAGTGTACCTGATTAACAGAGGACCCTCTACAGCTCTGGATGGTGGAATTTCGGAAGAGGCATGGATAGGTAAAAAGGTAGATCTCTCATATCTCAAAGTTTTTGGTTGTGAAGCCTTTGTGCACATAGATAAGGAAAATAGAAAGAAGCTTGATGCTAAGTCTATGAGGTGCACGTTTATTGGCTATGGCTCAGATGATTTTGGTTTCAGATTTTGGAATCTAGGAACTAACAAGGTAATTAGGAGCCGTGATGTTGTTTTCAATGAAAGAGTGATGTACAGTGATCAGATAAGGAAGCTGGATCAATCTGGGCAGAGCAATGGTGAATTAGACGAAGTTATGGTCCAAAATGAGCTCGCAGGAAAAAGAAATAATCACTTACAGGAAAACACAGAGACCGACGTCGGCAGGTTAGGAACCGGTGTCGGCAGTATAGAAATTGATGTCGGTCATATAGAGACCGACGTCGGCAGACCAGACACCGACATCGGCCAGGAAGAACCGGTGTCGGCCAGTAACAGGTCTACAGGTGGCTGAGGTCGGTCACTGTCAGAAAATTTGGGTGGACAGTGTGTTGAGAACGAGTCCAAGACACCCATCAGGAGGTCTGAAAGGGTAAGTAAGCCTCCAATTAGATATTATCCTTCCTTATATTATTTATTGCTAACCAATGGTGGAGAACCAGAGAGTTTTGAAGAAGCATTACAGGTGGAGTCTAGGAGTAAGTGGGAGCGTGGCATGGTTGAGGAGATGGAGTCCTTAAGAGAGAACCAAACATGGGATTTGGTTGAGTTGCCAGCTGGTAAGAGAACACTGAAGAACAGATAGACCTACAGGTTGAAAGAAGGTGAGGATGGACAGATGAGATATAAGGCCAGATTGGTGGTAAAAGGATTTGCACAAAAACTAGGTATTGACTTTGGTGAGATTTTTTCTCCTGTTGTTAAGATGACTTCTATAAGGGTTGTATTATCTTTGGTTGCTTTTGAGGATTTGCATCTTGAGCAACTAGATGTTAAGACAACATTTCTTCATGGAGATTTGGATGAGGAAATTTACATGGAACAGCCAGAAGGTTTTGAGGTCAAGGGTAAGGAGAAATTAGTGTGCAGGTTGAAGAAAAGCTTGTATGGCCTCAAGCAAGCTCCTAGGCAATGGTATTTGAAATTTGACAGATTTATGACTGAGCATGGCTATAGTAGATGTCAATCTGACCATTGTGTATATTTCAAGAGATTTGATAATGGTAGATATATTATTCTATTGTTGTATGTAGATGATATGCTGGTTGCAGGATCTCACATGCAGGATATCTCTGAGCTTAAGGTGAAATTAGCTCAAATGTTTGCTATGAAGGATTTGGGAATAGCTAAGAAAATCCTTGGCATGAGCATTAAGAGGGATAGGAAAAATCATAGGTTGATACTGTCTCAAGAAGATTATGTGGACAAGGTGTTGAAACGGTTCAATATGCAGGATGCGAAACCGGTAAGCACACCTTTGGCTGGACATTTTAAGTTGAGTAAAGAACAATGTCCTAATTCACATGATGAGGTAGAGTACATGAGTAAGGTTCCATATTCTTCCGTGGTAGGAAGTTTGATGTATGTAATGGTGTGTACTAGACCAGATATTGCCCAAGCAGTGGGAGTAGTAAGTAAGTATATGGCCAATCCAGGAAAGGAACATTGGAAAGCAGTTCAATGGATCCTTAGATATCTGAGAGGAACCAGTAGTAGACACTTGTGCTATGGAGGTTCAGATACTTCTCTACATGGTTATGTAGATTCAGATATGGCAGGCGATTTGGATGGCAGGAGGAGCACCACAGGTTATGTTTTTACTGTAGGTGGAATGGCGGTTAGTTGGATATCTAAATTGCAGAAGGTTGTAGCCTTGTCAACTACAGAAGCAGAGTATATTGCAGCTACAGAAGCTAGCAAGGAGATGATATGGATGACACGGTTCATGGAAGAGCTTGGAAGGGAGCATGGGAGTTGCAGATTGTATAGTGACAGTCAGAGTGCAATCCATTTGGCTAAGAACTCAGCTTTTCACTCAAGAACCAAGCACATACAGCTAAGGTACCACTTCATACGACAGGTATTGGAAGATGGTGAGTTGAAGTTGGAGAAGATCCACACAGACAAGAATCCTGCTGATATGCTAACAAAGCCGGTTACTAAGGAGAAGTTGAATCTTCATTCAACTTCTATTGGTCTTCATGATTGAGTTGAAGATGGAGGAGCTAGAAGATGTTGCTGTATAGGGACTGGTGCAGCTGTTTATCTCCAAGTGGGAGATTGTTAGGGTGTGGAGCTAAAAGCTTCACCAAGGAGCATACAAAACAGGTTCGGGTCTACATAGACATCGGCGTTGGTCAGAAGAGACTGACGTCGGTCAGTTGCAGTTAAAGAGGCGCCGACGTCGGTAGTAGGGTCGGCCGGTGACGGTCACAGGTGAACAGGCAGGAACTGACGTCGGTTACCTGTGTGTCCAGAAAGCAATTTCCGAGGACAGAAGCGAGTGTTTGCATGATGAGTTTGAGTTGTAGACTCAAGCTCGCGTCTCTATTATTAGCAATATTATTTTTAGAGCCCTTGTTGAAGTGGCTTAACTATTTGTTGTAAGAGCATGCTCAAGTTCGCTATTTCTATATGTAGGAAAGATCTTCTTAGCTTAGTATGAGAGTTGAATAGTATGAGTAGAACATTGTGAATGTTTGAAGGACAGTACTGAGTTGCATCAATCCAGGTTGTTGGATTTGATTGTACTTGAGAGAGAGCTCTTGAGGAATAGAGCTCTAGTGAGAGATCTTGTGTGCATCTGAGAGAGGTGTGGAAGAACGAAGTTTCTTCAATTGTATTCCTATTGTAAAGAGTTTTAATACAAGTTTTCAGGGTGTTTTCTTGTATATCTTGTTCTGTGCTATTTATCATTTCAGTTACTTATCTATCTGATTTATTTCTGCATTTATTGCTTTCACAAGTGTAATCCATTTTTGGTTGATCCCCAACACACTTAGAACATTAATTTAATGTTTCACTACTCACTTCAATAGACCTTATCTAGAAAACCTTTTTATAAGTGTCATTACCCATTTTTATAGAGGACATGTCACATGGTTCCAAAGAATTAAACTCTATGTGAGAAGAGGCCATGTGATGTGAGGCACCAAATTCAATGACCCATGTGGGAGTCAAAGGTACAATTATAACTAGGGGTTTTATATTTAATTTCCCCTTACCATTCTCTTTTGTCTTTTCTTTACCATGGTCATTTTCATTAAGTATTCGTGGGTTGATTAAATTTGATTGGTAGAATTAGGGGCACTGATATTGTGCTTCTTGATCATCTTAGTTGATTGGTCAATTTGATTCTTTAAACATTTGATTTCATCATTCTTTTTTGAGCAAAACCCTCATTTGATCATCTCTTTCTTAGGCTCAAGACTAGAAGAAGAGGTCTCATGGTTTTATTTGTAGGTAGGAGGATTTACATCCTTCTCATTTTCCTTTTTTATATCTCTTCTCTCTGTTGTGTAAAGCTTCTCTTTCATAGCAAAGAGTGCATGATATTTTAAGGACTTCACTATGCCCATATATATCAACTTATCTTTCTCCCAAATTAAGTCAACAAAAATATATATAAATAAGGCATATTCTATGTAGTTGTAAGAGCACTTTTTGTGGCATGGAAAGTAGACACAAATATAGAATACTCTAGACCTAATTTGGAGAGTATCTATAGAACAAGTTCATTTTTCTTATCAATTCCATATTCTTTCAATTGTAACATCAAAACTCTAAACTTGGTGAAAACATCTTGTAGGGTGTCATAGTTATGTGGGCTCAAACTAATGAACTCATTCTCTAGATTATGGCCTCTCATCACACCCTACTTCCCAAATAACATTCTTAGAGTGGTCCACACTTGAATAGGTGTTTTGGTAGATTCTATGTGAAAGAGTAAATCAGAAAAGATGTAAATACACAGTAGTCCACATACTTTATCACAATAGTTGAACCATTTGATTTTCAATTTTGCTATTATAGGTTCAATCTCAGTGCCTATTATAATTTAATGGTAACCCTTAGATTGGAAAATGATTTCTATCTTAAATTTCCATTCATGATATTATACGATGTGAAATAACTTATTAGACTTGAATCCATAGCATAAAATGAATAGTTGTTGTAGAAAGTAAAGTATAAATACAAAAAAATAAAATAAAAAACTACATAGTACCTTTTTATAACTACCATAGTGACCCCCCCTTAGATTTGTAAATACAATCTTGATCATATAGATGTCAAACACAGTTGAGAATGTGTCTTGAGAAATTTATGCATAAGTATGAAAAAATAGGAGGGATGTTGCGATCAATCAATAATATCTCCAATATTGTATAATAATAAGCTTAAATATAACTTTAGTAGACCCAAGACCACTTTCAATGCATAGATCATGAAAAAATAAGCACTTTTGAAGAAGATGACACTCAAATGTGAGTTATCGATCAAAAGTTATAATCATTTGAAAATCTAAGTGTATGAAAAATTTGGGTGGAAATAATTTGGAAATTTTTTTATCAACTCCCCCAAAAAAAATTGAGGCCCCTTGGAGAAAAATATTAAAAAAAAATGAATCAAACTCCTCACAAAAAAAACTTAAGGCCCTTTGGAGAAAAAGTTAAGAACTTTTGGGTTGGAAGTGACCAAAGGCTTAACTCCCATATGACTAGGGCTTAAGGGATAATATGGGTTATCTCCCCCCTTTCTTTGATTGATGGATAGGTGAGTGACATCATCCAAAAAATATACCACTTTTTTAAATGAATAGTGTCACACTTCACGCAATTGAATTTATGTCCTCTAGACCACCAAGGTTACAATGACCCCTTTTAGTGGTAAAATTTAACAAGAGTTCCCACAATAGATTTTTCGAGGTTAGAATCAATAAGACCCTTTGTAGTTTCCAAAAATACTTGGAGATCTGATAGTGTTAGGGTTTAAGCTAGTTTTGATAGTGCTATAGATTTAGTGAGTTTTAAAAGTATTGGGGTTTCGATGAGTTCTTGAAGTTATAGGGTTTTAGTGAGTTCCAAAAATATAACTATGCACATCATATGCATGAATATATATTTTAGGGGTTGGGGTTGATGACTACTCTTTCAATCCAAAATCTTGATGCCAGGAATGTCGACTACTCCTGCAATCAAAAATCCCAATACTAGAAATTTTTATTATGATTGAAACTTATCTTAGTAGTAATTAGAGGTATGGGATGTAGACACACTCTAAAATTATTATGTAAGGAATGGGGACTTTGAAAGAATTCAAAATTTTCAACACATGCAAAATAGGCTTGAAACTTTGATTTAGCATGTTAGGACAAATTTTTCACCAAGTCCAAAATCTTTAAATCTGGTAAGGGTATGAAAATTATATTAAAAACCCATTAAGGATCTCAAAATATCTAGAAAAATATTTTCCATTAGAGACCCTGATTGTACAGATTTGTAAATTTTTTTTGAAAAAGCCCTAAAACCCTCTAAAATGGCCAAAAATGACTATCATTAGGTCATGTTTACAATTGATCCTAGGATTTTGACACCTTTTAAATTTGATGGCATTATCTATTTTATGATTTGAGACTCTATATTTATATTTATCGTGGATTTTCATGAAGTACCACGAAAGCTATGAAAAATTAAAAAATCAAGCTAGCCTGTAAGATGCATGCAAGAAAGTTCTCATCAAAGATTTTTAGAAATAGTAAATCAACCTTCATATCAGATCTCTAATACCATGTTAGATTATTCCAACATATCTAAAAATCCAAGATTACATGAAAACTCTAGGATTAGGTGAGAGCAATATTGCCACAACATAAGTTAAATAAAATACATCAAAAGCTTCATTAATTGATTAGCCAAAAAGTACAAAGGAGGTACATTATATAGTGAGATATTAGGTCACCAAATAAGTAACAAATCAAATGACTATTAGAAAATACATTAAGTGTATTTACCTTAATGACCTTAACAACCCTAAGTAATTTGATTAAAAACTATGTAGGTATAACCGAAAGTGAGAAAAAGCCTACACTAAATAAAAAGGTTGAAATTATATCCCTTGACAAAGAAAACCTCATAATGAGGTTCCAATTCAAAAACCTAGGAAAGGAGAAAAATTTTAAATATGAGAATTTAAAAGATGAACATGTTGTGATCTAACTCATACTCATATAAATAATAAAGGGGGATAAGCATCAATTTAATTATGCACTTAAGCCCACAAACTCGAGGAATCACCAAATTATGTTATGACTTACTCCAAATTACTTAATGGAATCTTAAGTTAGATGAAAATAATGCAAGGGGCATGCCTCTTTTATATAAATACAACCCCATTTATAACATCATTAGGGGTTATTAGTATAATTTAAAGGTATTACCATGTGTAAGGTACTAGGAGATTACAAGTTAGTTATAGATTTTTAATGGTTTGGTAAAACCTTTTTATATCCATTATATTCTTTGTCAAGGATGAATGACATTTTAGTCACCATCTTGTATTTTATTTTGAGATTAATAAAATGCTTGTGGGTGCACCTCTTGTGGGAATAATATTGAATCTAAACCTAAGTGGTTTTATGTTATTTTGAAACTTTGATAAGTGGTATTAGATTAGAGATACATAAATAAATAATTATGGTGGAACCATAAAAGAGATGAAGATAAGATTTTTGTGTGAAAACAAGAAGGTTTGGGGGAGTAAGATTCTCTTTTAAATTTGCATTTAATTTGCATTTTAAAATTATTATCATAAATTGTTTGTACATTCAACATGCATCATCATGTTTTCAGTATTATTTTAATAACACTATTTGAGAAGAATTTAAATAAGGTTGTTGATTGCCTAAAAAGGCATTTTTTTGTTAATTATGTTTTTTGTCTATATAATCTTTTAATCAAATTAACCATTGGATCATAACATGTGTTGGAATATTCTTAGCTATTGTAAAAAGTGAAAAATAAGTTTTACATATGTCTAAAAGCATTGAAGTTCAAACTTTATTTATTTTCAATGTTGAATACTAAGCATATGTGTTCTAAACTATTGTTTAGGCTCCTTAAAAGTATGGAAGAGCCTAAAAATTCTTATAAGTAACATTCAATGCTATTTTATCATCATAGACTCTGAAAAATATGACAAATTATAGAGTTAAAGGCATATAAAGGAAGGAAAATGTTGTGTGGGAAGAAATACAGAGTGTCATAACCCAAAACAAAGCATGGTAGCAATAATAGGTTATAACAAGGGCATGATAAACTTTCCTGGAGGGCACCTAAACCTATAAAATTATTCCAATCAGATAAAAATGGTTGAATGAAGTCTATCAAATTATTGGAGGGAGTAATTAGTGACATAAGTGTTCCAACCAGCTAAAGCATTAGAATGAAGCCTTGATGTATTGATTAGTGCAATTGAAATTTGATAAGGCACTGGAAGCTAAAAAAGAGTTAAAAGCTAGGCACTTAAATTACAAAAATGATTAAAAATAGAAAAGCATTGAAATTAGCTAGCTCCTCAACATATTTTTGTTCCAAATTTTATTTAATATATATCTATTCATGTGTGAGTGCATGCTATTTGTATTTTTTTTATTTTGGGAAATTAGAAAAGTATCATGCTATATGAAATATCTACCCTTTAAGATCCACTCCCAACCCCATGTACACTTTGATATGTAGCCAAAATATAATGGGTATAGTAAGATATTTTACTTGAGAGGCTTGGTTGAATCCCCGAAGTGGTTAATCCATATGCATAAAAGAGTGGGAATTATCTACCTAGGTGATGATGAAGCTTTGGATCAAGATACAATTCCAAGATCCCTGAACTAGTTTCTAATGTAGATCATGGATTTGAATCGGGAGAATGATGAGAAAGTTTACATACATATATTGAAGAGTTTGATATTGAATATGTCAAGGGTGACATGTATGAAGTAGCTGAAGTGTCACCTTGGCTTCATTCCATTATACAACCAAAGGAGAAATAGGAAGATCTTTCAGATGGGGAGGGTCATGTTTGTTTGCATGACAATGACTAGCTATAGACAAAGGATATGGCATGGTTAAGGAAGGTAGATTAAGGCCCACCATGAAAGATCAATGACATTATAGATAATATGTTATGGAAGCTTTATATAGAGTTTGCATTCATATAAAACTATCCTTTGACAAGGGCAAAAAAACTTATAAAAAAATTCAAAGAGTAGGGGGAAATATTTGGGGAAAACATTACTCGAGATCTATTTTCTAAGCTTTCCAAAGAACATAATCAGATGATTAAAAAAATGTTTCGTTGTGAATGGGAGAATTTGGTGAGTAATGTTAAAATTATTGATTTTAATGTCACTATTAAATAATATAGATATAAGATTCTAGGGGTTACTAAATTTGATGAACATGCTTTTGGAAATGTTCCTACTGATGATGATGAACCTCTCTCAAGATCAATGTTTTAAGATCTTACAGTAGACACATCTCTTTCTACCATTGAGAAGGAAATTTTAGTTGGATCTAACACTTTATTAAACACACTTAGGAGTCCTCTTCTTATTTGGATTTCCACCAATATTACTTCAAAGATGTTGAAACTATGTCTCTACCAGGATATTCCTTAACTTCTTCAATTTCAAAATTTTAAACTCATACTTGTATTCATTCCAAAGATGTTATTTTACATAATGATGATAGCTTGGATTTAAGAGATAAGTTTTTTAGAAAACCTTAATTATAATTGTTAAAGGCAAGCTATGGAAGGGTTTAAGGTTTTAGGTTTGGCTAAAAAAGCATTAGACTAGGGTGGATTTGAATAGTCTTTATTACCTCCCCAATGGTTGCTTCATGATTGTTTTCATTATTTTAGAGGATAGATATTTAGTTCTTGGATAAAAGTGTTGGTATTTACACTCTTATAAAATTAAGGTTTAAATTTGGAAAGAAAATTTAGAAAGATGGTTGTTCTTAATAGTGATGGCCATCTATTCAAGTCATTGGGTAGCATCATTTTATTTCAATAAGGTGAAAATTATTGAATGATCTATGTACACATTCCTGCAGGTCAGATGAGTCCACTCATTTATATTATAGTGGCTATCAGCAGTTCTCCATTCTTATTGATAAAACATCCCCTTTTTCCCCATTAAAGGAATATGAACAAGAGTAATGGGTAAGGTTAGATGAAATTCCAACAGAATATTAGAATTTCAAAACCTTGATAAAAATTGGAGATTCCATAGGAATTTATTTTTACATGGATTTTAAATCCTTCAAGAGTACATCTTTATGGTATTACATGTACACAACTATTATGTAGTCAAAAATAATCCTCATTTGTTCTACTACATAGAGCCCACACCTCTCATGCAAGAATACACACTCATTTACCCAAAGTTTTCTCACAACCTTAACCATGAGTCTCACACCTACTCACATACTTTCATGCAATATTCACCTCAAATCATAGACTGTACACTCTATACTATCCAACCCTATGCACTTTTTGGGTATCTACTCATGGAATCAACAACTCTTTTTTACTCCCACCTCAATGCAACCACACGTCGACCTGCCCAACCATGTGATTCAAAATGTGGCCCAACTAACCATTATATGCTAACCTTGTCATGCCCTTAACCTATAATATGTCTAGGGATATGTGTATCCAACTTATGGTTTACACATCTTCATATTAACTTATTGTATTTCTTGATGTTCTTAGTATGGTTGACCTATGGAATAACCATGGCTATGTAAAGTATATATAGGAGGTAGTGGTTAGTATTTTATCATCATATTATAAATTTTGTTCTTATTTCATTATTGTAGATGTTGCCCCCTCAAAGTGGATCAATCATAATATTCAAGTATTCTGTGCTTTCACCTATTATTATTATGGATCTAATTATTCTACTCTTAAGTCTACCATATATAATTATACTATGGGAATCATATAAGTAATTTCCTTACAAATGGTATCATAGCATTGATTTGGGCAAGTTTCTATAATGCATTTTTTTAGATCTAGCATCTTGAGCACTAGAAGGCCATAAAAACATAACTTGTGTTACAGGAGGAATTGAATTTTTTTATCACCATAGATTTGTTCGTGAGGTTTTTTTACCTGAAAAAAACATATTTTTGGGTAAAAAATCTATAAATTTTTTTACCTTGTGAAAATTAGCAGTCATTAGATTCATCTCTATGAGATGATCACAATGGTATATTCTACTGGTATACTTTTTTGAGTTGAAAATTTTCATCCTTGTGCAAAATAATAGTAGTTGTATTTATCTTAGTGAGATGATCTCAATGGTGTATTCCATTGATACATTTTTTGAGGGCTAAAACCCTCCTAGGGTTTGTGCATGGCTAGTCCAAACACTCACAGACATGGGAAAGGCAAGAAACTCTAAAAACTCCTCACAAGGATGACATGGAATTTGAAAATCTGATCTATCTATTTTGAAGGTAGTTTAGTAAATTAAGTCAGAGTTACAGGGCATGGTGAAAAAAAATGATTTTGATAGGTTTAAGGGGATATTATAGGTTTGAGAGGGGACTTGGATAGAGTGAAGGATCAATTACAATAAATATCTAGGTAATTGGCCAACTTGTCAGCTTAGCCACAGAAAAATAATCCTCCACATTTGATTTTCCTACTCCAAACAATACTAATTTTGGCTCTAAGCCAATGTTGCCAAAAGTGGACCTACACAAGTTTTATGGTAATGATCCACTCACTTGGCTCACTCAAATTGAAAATTTATTTAATCTACATCAAACTCCATGCTCATAAAAAGTGGTTATGGCCTCTCTCTATCTAGAACCTGAGACATTTATTTGGTATCATTGGTTATATACACAAAATAAAAATAAGGGTGTCCCAATTTCATGATCAATATTTTTTAAGTAGTTATAACTCCACTATCACAATAATGTCTCTAAAAATTAATTTAGTCAGTTAACCAATTTGTGCCAGACTGGGACTTTCAAGACTACATTCATTAATTTTAGAATCTATCCTTATGTGTGGTAGGAATTACTGAGGAAAATTTGATTGACTTATTTTTTGGTGGCCTCAAAGATAGCATCTAATTGGAGGTTTGCATGTTTCATCATAATACTATATCTAAGGCCATACCAAAGGTATGCATGGTTGAGGAAAATGAGATGACCAAATGAAGACCTTTCACTAATTTTTTTGAATGCACCTTTCTAGCACCATCATTTCATCAGTCTACGAAATTGACACCTCAAAAAGTGGAAGAAAAGCATGTAAAAGGTTTGTGTTTTGGCTAAGATAACAAATGGAAAAAAGGGCATCAATGTGTTGAAAACATGTTATTTTACATTGACGGTACCAATGATGAGGAGTAAGATGAGGCTTCAGAGGAAGGGTTGGAAGAACTTGATGAATTTAAAGATTCTTAACCTAATATTTCTTATCATAAAATTTTAAGCATTAGTACTCCTCAAAATCTTAACATGGTTGGGTTCTTGAAGAAATAGAAGGTGACTGTGTTAATTAACTCTGGGAGTACACATAGCTTCATCAATAGTAAGTTGGTTGCTCATTTGAATTGTTTCATTTACCTAGCTATAGACTTTTAGGTCATGATTGAAGATGGTGGTATGGTTAACTATTTTATAAAATGTCATAATACTAAGCTTGTTATGGGAGACTATTTGTTAGATTCCCCTATGTTTACTATTCCCATGGGAAGAGTTGACATTATTTTGAGAGTGTACTGGCTCACCACTTTGGGCACTATTTAGATAAATTTCCATGAAATATTTATGAGGTTCTATTCAATGTTATGTTGTGGAGCTAAAAGCTTCACCTGGATGCAAACATGGAGGGTTGCTGAGTGTCACAGTCATCAGTGTCAGTCAAGACAACTGATGTCGATCAAGTGGAGACAAGAAGCTATCAACATCAGTCAGTATCAGCTGACATTGGTCATCCCTAGACAGACAATGATCGACGTCGATCGCCTGTGCGGTTTCGAACTGTGAGTTTCACGGATAGTTTGTTAACGAACTAGTTGTTTGCATGTTAAAGACTAATTTTAGTCTTGAGTTGTGTTTCTAATTATTGTTTGGCATGGGATCTATATAATAGACTCATGGGCTGTATTGTAAAGTGTGCTAGATAGAGAGAGCAAGGTTAAGCTCCTTTAGAGGGAAGAGAGCAAGGTTGGCTCCTCATAGTGCCACAGTGCCAAGTGTGTATGATCAGGTAGATCTGTGGGAGAGCAAGATCTGGTAGAAGATCCATAAGGGTGATGGTATGGAGAATCATAAGGACTTGGTGAGGCAAGGACAAGGGTTCTTCTGAGTATGTAAGATCAGGTTGATCTGCAAGTGTGCAAGATTAGGTAGGAGATATACATGGGTAAGTAAGGTCAAAGGAGATCTACGGGGGTATCAAGATCAAAGGAGATCAACAACACAATAGGGAGCAAGATCAGGTGAGATCTACTTGGAGTATATTGCATACTCAGTGTACTGGTAATATTGTTACTAACTGGTTGGAGGTGAACAGTAACTCTGTATTTGAGTTGTCTGTTGTGACCATGATTGAGAGAGAGAACTCTTGAAGAGATTTACTGTTTTCACCCTAGAGGTGTGTGAGCCCTAGAGGAGCGTGAAGAATATTGTGGCATCTTCTTTCTTTATATTTCTTTCTGGAAAGATTATTAATACAATTGGGTATTGTCTCTCATATTCTGTGTTATTTCTAAATTTTTAAGTTACTTGTTACTTCTGGTTAAATTCCATGTTTAGTTGCTTATACAAAGGTAATCAACTGTGCTCTTTAAGAGCTAGGATCAACTAATAAGTGGTATCAGAGCTAAGGTTGGAGGGAGCAGGTTTGTGTTTGATTACAGGTCACTCTTAGGGGTTTTTGATTGAGTGGGAGTATAGCCATGGTAAAAGAAAGTACACTAAGAATGGAGGAATTCAAAAGCATGAATGATCAATTACGGTGTTATGGAAAGAAAGAGCAGGTAAAGAAAGATTGTTGGTTGGTAGCAGATCAACATGAAGGAAATAAAGAAGTAGGTATTGTTGCATGGATTGCTCTTGTATGTTCCTTGGATAAAGTAGAATCTTGGTTTATAGATTCTGTTGCCTCTTTCCATGCAGCCCCAAATAGAGTATTTTTCCATGTTAAGGTCCATGGAGACTTTGAAAAGATTTATTTAGGGGTTGGTGAGCCTTGTCAAAGTATTGGCAAAGGGGAAGTGTGGTTGAAA
The DNA here is from genome assembly GCA_037957365.1 of Torreya grandis. Classification (NCBI taxonomy): domain Eukaryota; kingdom Viridiplantae; phylum Streptophyta; class Pinopsida; order Cupressales; family Taxaceae; genus Torreya; species Torreya grandis. Next base: position 4,668,071 of record JARHVA010000552.1, read on the forward strand.
TTGCAGACGACCAACACATGGGTGTTGAAGGATGTCATGCAGGTCCCAGTTCTGAAGATGAGGCTAATTTCTTCAAAAAAGTTGGGTGATGAGAGATGCACAGGGACTCTCACAGTGGATGCACTTGAATTAGCTGGTGGTAAGAAAGTAGGTACTCTTTATCTACCTACTTGTATTACTGATTCTTATTTTGTTGTGAAGATGTGGCTTTGTAGGCTTGGTCACATGAGTAAGAAGGAGATGCATGTTCTTAAGAGGAAGTCATATGTGTTTGACAAACTTAAGAACTGGAAAGCCTTGGTGTTTATGGAGGAGATGATGGACAGAGATCAGTAGATGTGGCTTGAAATTTTTGAGTAGGGCAGTTTGGACAGGGTTTTGATCCAAAGAGAGCTCATGGGTAAAAAGTCATCACTCATAAGAGAACATAGTTACCGATGTTGGTCAGGTGGAACTGATGTCAAATAGGCAGGTACAAAAGATGGTCATGTGCAGATCAGAGCTGGTAGTGTCAGGTGGAGCATCACAGGTTATGTGGTGGTTGGTCTTCAAGACTGAGCTTGAAGAGGGATACAAGCTAGGAAACAAATTAGAAAGATGTACAAGTATAGGTATAGGTTCAGTTGTTTATCTCCAAGTGGGAGATTGTTAGGTTGTGGAGCTAAAAGTTTCACTCGGATACAAACATGGAGGGTTGCTGAGTGTCATAGTCACCAGCGTCGGTCAGGAAAATTGACATTGATCAGGTGGAGATAGGAAGCTACTGACATCGATCAGTATCAGCTGATGTTGGTCATCCTTAGATAGATAGTGATCGACGTCAGTCACCCGTGTGGTTCCAAATTGTGAGTTTCACAGATAGTTTGTTAATGAACCAGTTGTTTGCATGTTAAAGACTAATTTTAGTCCTTAGTTGTGTTTCTAATTATTGTTTGGCATGGGATCTATATAATAGACTCATGGGTTGTATTGTAAAGTGTGCTAGATAGAGAGAGCAAGGTTAAGCTCCTTCAAAGGGAAGAGAGCAAGGTTGGCTCCTCATAGTGCCATAGTGCCAAGTGTGTATGATCAGGTAGATCTGTAGGAGAGCAAGATTTGGTAGAAGATCCACAGGGGTGTTGGTATGGAGAATCATAAGGACTTGGTGAGGCAAGGACAAGGGTTCTTCTGAGTATGTAAGATCAAGTTGATCTGCAGGTGTGCAAGATCAGGTAGGAGATCTACATGGGTAAGTAAGGTCAAAGGAGATCTACGGGGGTAGCAAGATCAAAGGAGATTAGCAACACAACAGAGAGAAAGATCAGGTGAGATTTACTTAGAGTATGTTGCGTACTCAGTGTACTGGCAGTATTGTTACTGACTGGTTAGAGGTGAACAACTCTGTGTTTGAGTTGTCTGTTGTGACCGTGATTGAGAGAGAGAACTCTTGAAGAGATTTACTATTTTCACCCTAGAGGTGTGTGAGCCCTAGAGGAGCATGAAGAAGATTGTGGCATCTTATTTCTTTGTATTTCTTTCTAGAAAGAGTATTAATACAATTAGATATTGTCTCTCATATTCTGTGTTATTTTTGAATTTCTAAGTTACTTTTCACTTTTGGTTAAATTCTGTGTTTAGTTGCTTATACAAAGGTAATCAACTGTGCTCTTTAAGAGTTGGGGTCCTGACATTCAAAAGTAAGGACTTTTGAACTACATAGATTATGGGCTAAATCTCCATAACTGGTTAGTTCTCATTAGATGATGAAGATTCCTAGAAAAGGTGGTTTTATGGCATGATTATTTTCTATGGAGGTTCAACCAACCAATTAGTCTACACATCTTGATTTGAAAAAGGTGTTGGATGACCATTTTTTTTTTTTTGTGACATACCAAAAGGACTTACTCCAAATTATGCACATGATCATGCCATCAGATTCATTCTAAGAAGTACACCACCCAATATCAGACCCTATAGGTATCCCTATGCCCAAAAGAGTGAAATTGAAGATATGTTACAAGAGATGTTGGAGGCAGGAATCATCTGACATAATCAAAGTGAATATTCCTCTTTGATGGTCATGGTATAAAAGAAGGATGATAGTTGGAGGATGTGCCCAAACTATAGAGAAATCAATAAATACACAATTAAAGATAAGTTTCCTATTCTAGAAATTGATGATTTGCAAGATGAATTACATGGTTATATTTATTTTACCAAGTTATATCTTCACTCTAGATACAATAAGATTTGCATCTGTAATGAGGACATACCTAAAACATCTTTCAGAAATCAAGAAGACCATTATGAATTTATGGTCATGCTTTTTGGTCTCAAAAATTTACCATATACATTTTAGAGTTTGATGACTACTATTTTTAGGCCATTTTTTATAAATTTTGTATTAGTTTTTTTGAGGATATCCTCAACTATAACAAAAATTGGGAAGACCATTTGAAGCATGTGAAATAGATGCTTTCAGTTTTGGAACAACATCAAATTTATGCCAAACCTTCCAAATGTGATTTTGGTTTCCAAGAGGTGGAGTACTTCGGTCATATTATTTAACATGGAGTGAAATTTTATCCTAATAAAATCCAAGCAATGATGGAGTGGCAGGTTCCCAAGACCCTTAAGAACCTCCATGGATTTCTGGGGCTAACTAGTTACTTCATAAGTTTGTCAAAAATTATGGTAGAATTGCATCCCCATTCACCTCTTTGATAAAGAAAGACTCCTTCCAGTGGATTTATTTAACTACCAAGGCATTTAAATAGTTGAAAATTTTTATATGCACAACTCCACTTTTAGCTACCCCTAATTTTTTTTAAACTTCTATTGTGGAGTGTGACACATCAAGATATGGCATGGGGGATGTACTCATGTAGAAGGCACTGGAATTTGAAAGTCACCAACTTAAGGGAAAAAATAGGCTCAAACGAATATATGAGAAATATATGATGGCTATTATATATGCATTAAATCAATAGAAACCATATTTGATGGGTCATCACTTTTAAGTAAAAACTAATTTTGATAGCCTCAAATATTTTTGGAACAATGCTTGTAATCTAAAAAATAACAAAATTGGGTGACTAAAATGTTAGGCTATGATTTTGAAATAGTGTATAAGAAAGCAAAAGATAATTTGGTTGAAGATGCCCTCTCTCAGTGGGATGAATCAGTTGAGGCATTATTATGTGTCATGACCAAGCAATAGGTAGATTAGCTAGAGGAAGCAAGATTAGAATGGGAAAATGATAGTGCTACCAAGGATCTAATTCACAATATTCAATAGGGTTCTAATGAATCTAAAAAAATTACATGGAATGGGCACACATTATGATATAAATATGGATTATACCTTTGTAAACATTCTCTCCTCAAACTTAAAATTCTTTAGGAACTTCATGCCTCTCCACTTGGAAGACACTCAAGATTTTTGAAAACATATCATAGAATCAAGCAAGATTTATTTAGGGAAGGAATCAAATGGGATGTATATAAATATGTGGTTGAATGCATGGTATGAAAATAAAATAAACAAACCATTAAATACCCCTAGTCTTTTGTATCCTTTATCCATCCCTAGCCAGCATTGGAAAGAGGTTTTCATGGATTTCATTACAGGGTTACCAAGGTCTGAGAGTAAAAATGTTATCATGGTAGTTGTGGATCAACTCACCAAGTATGATCATTTTTTATCCTTATCATAGCCATTTGTTTCCATTACATTAGCTTCTACTTTTCTTAATATAGTTCAAAAATTACATGGCACTTTAAAGATCATTGTGAGTGATTGAGATCCCATAATTACTAGTAATTTTTGGACTAAATTATTTGCATGTTTGGGTACCTAGTTGGCTCATATCGCATACTTTCATCCTCAGTCTAATGTACAAATATATGTAGTCAAAAAATGTCTCAAAGCTTATATTCATTGTTTTATTTCTGATAAATAGGAAAAATAGGTTCATTGGCTGCCACTTGTTGAATGGTGGTATAACACTTCTTTTTACACTTTTTCCAAGATGTCTCCTTTTGTGCATTATATGGGTATCACCCCCATCCATCAGTTCAATTTTGATAGTGCATCTTAAGGTTTGAGTTGTTGAGGAACACATTCACCATAAATAGAAGGTGTTAGTTTGTGAGAGAATTTAGCAATGGCACAAAATTGAATAAAGGAGCAAGCACATCAATACCATAGTGAGTGGAATTTTTACATTGGTGATTAGGTTTTTGTGCATTTGCATCCATATAAGCATATATCTCTAAAGCAAAAAAAAAATTATAACAATCTATCACCTAAGTGGTATCACTCTTACTATATCTTGCAAAAAATTGGTAGTGTGGCTTACAAGTTAGAACTACCCCCCAGCCATTTGCATACATCCAATATTCCATGTATATTTCCTAAAGAAAATAATAAGACATAGAGTTTCCACTCAGACTAAGTTACCTAAATTATATGAAGAATTCTGAGTCATTCTAGAGCCTAAGGAGATCCTTCACATGCACACTAAGCAACTATGGACCAGAGCCATTAACTAGTATTTGATCAAATGGAAGAACCTACATTGTGAATATGCAACATGGGAGGATGAAGAATTCCTATAGAAACATCCTAGTTTGATTCAATGTTGAAGACAATATTGCTTTGAAGGAGAGGGGCATGCTATACCTTTAACCTATAGTATATCTAGGGATATGTGTGGCTAATTTGTGGCTTACACATCTTCATATTAGCTTGTATTTCTCAATGTTTTTAGTATGGTCAGCGAAAAGAATAACCATGGCTAAGCAGAGTATATATAGGAGGTAGTGGTTATTCTTTTATCATCATATTGTGAATTTCATTCTTATTGCATTGTTATGGAGTTTTCCCCCTCGAAGTAAATCAGTCATAATATTCAAGTATTATGCTCTTTCACTAATTATTATTATGGATCTGATTATTCTTCTCTTAATTTTACCATATATAATTCTACTATGAAAATTATCTAAGTAATTTACTTACAAACCATGTATCATGGTATTGGGAATCATTAAAGACAACCTAAACATTAACTATTCAAACTATTTCCAACTACCACATCTAACATTAGATCAACATACATATCAACATCCTCCTTGGTAGTTGTATAACAATTATCACTACTCTTATCTTATGCATGTTAAATATGTAACATACACATGTGACATAATAGTTAATAAGATATCTAGATCAATGTCATTTTACACAGTCATAACATAATTATATTGATCTACACATCTATTTTTTATACATGCACTATAGGTATTGTACTCCATATTCCCTATTTTTTGATTTATAAATAGTTGCATTTCTTGCAAGTAATAATTCTACTACATTCAATGTGTGTTTGATTGTTTCATCTAAATACTCTCCATGCATTCACTCTACAAAACCAAACATGGTTGTCCCCTGCACACTCAATCCTAAGCCCCATAGTGTATAGATCATTTATTTTAGAGTGAAGCTTTATCCTTTCTATGCCTATAATCACATGATCATAATATGAGAGAGAAGGCTTAACAATTGATTTTGTTTCAGAGAATCTAAAAGAATGACATAGTAAAAGCAAGATGACTAATGCCCAAAATCAACCTGAGGCAACCCCAAAAGTTTGAAGGCTCATCGCTAATGCACTAGAGGTATAGTGCATCAAAATTTATAGTTAGTTCCATGAGTTAATGATGCAGTTCAACTCAATGCCTTCCCATTCATCTTAGTAATATACTCCATAATAGTTTAAGAAATAAACCCACTTAAAATTACAAATCAATCTTGACACCCTCTATTATAAGTCATGATTAAAGCCAAAGCAATGGGTGCTTGTATTTGAAAACTTGAGGCATACTTCTTAGTTAACTACTTCACTGATGTTGAGAAGATCACCTTTGCAGTACTAAAAATGTCAATTCTAATTATTCACTAATGGGAGACCTTCAGCGTATAACATGCAAAGGAGTGCATTCCAATCAAATCATAGAATTTTTTTTTATGTGTTGGAGGAGGAATACTACTGTCTTTGACACTTTAAATATGAATACATTAAGTTTCAATAATTTTGCCAGTGCAAGGATCAGTTAGTGGAAGAGTATACCAACACATTCCATGACTACTCTATGTGCCTACAAGATAATTAAAGTGAAAAACATAAGGTGCTAAAGTACATCAATGGAATCTCACCTTATATCCATGAAAATCTAGACTTATTAACTTTTGACACTTTGGGATAATCATATCACAATGCAACCAAGATCAAATCCATATCAAAGATGAAGTAGTGTACCACCTTTTATCCAATGTAGTGTGTAAGGCCCCACCCTCACTAAACACCACATCATCTACCATCATGCAGAAGCATTATCCTTCTCAAAAAAGTGATCAACCTAAGAATAATATGTAACACTCAAAGGCTACTACACTTTTTACTTCAGACAAAGGCCATAGGTCTGGTGATAAGTGGTTTCATTGCCATTGATCATACACTCAAGACTAATTTGAATATCATACACAACAGTCCTTCCTCACATAATATAGATCAAGACCCATACTAATGGATAAAACTAATCCATATGCCTCTTGTCTAAGTACCAACACCACTATGATTAACATATTTGAAGAGCATGAATGTCTCTTCCATACCAAGTTCTATGTGAAGGGTCAACCTTTCCACATCATCATCGACAATGGTAGTTATAATAACATCATTATGCAATTAAAAAAATTAATTCCTTGGTATTACCACTATTTCCCACCCTAAAACATATTATCTTGAGTGGATGTAGTAAGGGAAATCTATACAAGTCCAACAATAGTGCACTTTCCAATATAAAGTCAATTTATGGAAGATAAGGTCACTTGTGACATCTCACCTCTTGAGGTATGTGACATCATACTATGAATATTATATCTATTTGACCAATTAAGCTACATATCAATCCAATCCACAACATTAGACTATTCATGCATAATATCATTTTTACCACCTATTTGAGCTAGTGCCCATGACCAAAGTTACCTTCATCTCTACCAAGTAATGTCAAAAACTTGTATTACATGCATATAAGTTTTTTTTTCATGGTTTACCCTAACACACCTACATATAAGATGAAAAAGCACACACTAGAAGTGCATAACACTCACACAATGTCACAATAACAACAACAACTCAACAAGTTACTAGAGTAGCATGGTAAAGTTTTCACAAAACTTGAAGGACTTCAAACACACTTCACAATAAAACACATCATTTATTTGGTCCCTAAATCCCCTCTCATAAATATCCCCCTATATTGTAGATCAGTTTGGGAGAATGACAAAATTTGGTTCTAAATACAAGATCTCCTTGATTAGGTCAAGATCAGGCCTAGATCTTCACCTTATAGGAGTCCTATAGTCCTCACACCTAATAAGGATGGGTCTTGATTACTCATTATAGACTATCATGCACTTAATAATATAATGAGGAAGAATCGATATCCACTACCATAGATTGATGACCTTTTATACCAGCTTTGAGGTACTCAATACTTCACCAAGATCAACTTGAAGTTAGGTTACCATCAGGGTCCATTCCATCCTAAACATTTCTATAAAAAACATTCAAGATATGGGAGGGATTTAATGAATAGTTGGTCATGCCTTTCAACTTAATCAATATGTTAGCCACATTCATACACTTGATGGATGATCTACTTAGGCCTTTTCTCAACTCCTTCATCATCATCTACTTGGATGACACCATCATCTTCAACAAGACTTGGGAGGAGCACCTAGAGCACATCTTACATGTCTTCTACACCTTGCATCAACACAAGTTACAATCCAACTTAGTAAATTATACATTTGGCATTGTGGAGATCTAGGACCTGGGTTACATCATTGATCACACATGCATATGTGTCGATATAAAAAATATCAAAGTAATCCAAGATTGGCCTATTCCACACATCTCATAAAATTGAGGAGTTTTCTTGGACTTGATAACTTTTACTATAGTTTTATCCTTGGTTTCTTGCACATCTCTTAGGATCTTAACTAAATAACACATGCAAAATCCAATTTTGATTGGAATCATGCACAAAAACTCACTTTTGAGTCACTCAAAAAATGCCTCCATGTAACACCTATTATCATAATACCCGACATCATGCATTACTTCACAATTCACATTGATGTATTTGACAACACACTCAATGTAGTAATCACACATCATGGGCATTACATCACATACCACTCAAAGACATTTAGTGACATGGTGAAAAGGTAATACACCTATGATAAATAACTATATGCTATTGTGCAAGCAATCAAGTAATAGAAACACTATATTTTGGGGAAGGATATAATTATTTAATCATATCACAATCCACTTCTATTCTTGCAAACATAGAACAAGTTAGAGAATACATGGTAGATGAAATGGATGAATTACTTAAAATAGTTCCATCTCATAATCAAGTACAAGAAATGGAAGTATAACAAGGTAGTAGATTTCTGTATCCAACCACTAGTTCATGTGCTCATCATTATGCTAGATAAGCATGGCCACAAATTTATAGACTGGGTACCTCTCTACTCAGTTGATTAGGACTTAACAATAACTTACACCAACCTAGGGAAAGGTAACCAAGTTTAGGATTTCTACTTGTTTGACTATCTTCTCTATAGGCTCAAACATCTCTATGTTCCTAATATCACACCTCCTTAATGACTCATCTGGGAGGTGTACTATGCCAAGACCTTAGGACACTTTAGTGTGATAAAGACTTTAGTAGCATTACAGTTGCACTTCTACTAGCCACATGTACATAGATATTTGGAATGCCACATCAAGTCTTAAATTCCTTATTTTATCGCCAAGCCCATGGATAAGAATCTAGGACTATGCATACATCTATCAGTTCTAAACATACCATGGGAATCTATCAACATGGATTACATGACTGGGTTGCTTATGATGAGATGCTAATATGATGTTATGTTAATTATAATGGATAGGTTTTATAAGATTACTATCATGATTACTTTCAAGAAATACATTGACATAGTTAGCACTGTGCAAGATTTATTCAACCATGTTTGGTTTCATTTTGGGCTTCCAACATCTATCATATTTGATCAAGATCTATGCTTTATAATTCACTTTTGGCAAGCATTATGGGACTTGATGGGTACATAACTAGATTTTTTGACAAATTTTCATCCACAAACAGATGGGAAAATCAAAATGATCAATCACACACTTATTCATATTTTGTGAATGTATAACCATGCACATACTTGCACTTAGGATGACAATCTCTTGTATATTCAACATGCCTACAATAGAGCCCTTCATAGCTCTACAGGTCATATTTCATTCCAAACATGTCTTGGGTTTCAATTTTCAACACCTCTAGACATCACCTACCACACACCAACTAACATTGAATCACACACATAGGAATGAGAAGTAGATAAATCTAGGAATTTTTTGTGACACATTCAATATGTTCATTAGTAGGTTCAATAGATTCTCTCACATATAAGCAAAGTAAAAGGAGTGTCATGACACACATCACACACCTCAAGTATTCTAAGTTAGAAATAAGGTTTGGTTATACCTTCAAAAGGAACACTTTAAAGGTCCACACTAGAAGATAAATCCTCTGCACTATGGTCCTTACACCATTTTGTGTATAGCTAGTGAGAACACCTTTATTTTTGATCTACCTCAGTACTCGGGCATGCACCTAGTCTTCAATGTGGAACTTCTTAATCCTTATGCTCTACCATTTCTTGATCTAATAGCAACACAACATCCTTCTAATTTGGATCTTAAACACTTACACCCCATGTATAAGGACCAAATCATCAAAGTTACAAACACACACACCCACCATGGCATACATCAACTTTTATGAATGGTCAAGTTTGGATAATAAAACTAAGTTATACACTTCTTTAAGAAAGGGGGAATGATCTATGCATAGTTTTTGCACAACCAAACACACTCCTCATTTATTATAATACACATAACTCACACCTCTCATGCAATCATGCACACTTCTTTGCCCAAAGTTTTTTCACAACCTTGTGCACAAGTCATATGCCTAATCATAGACTTTTGTGCAACATTCACCTCAAATCATAGACTACACTATTCATTAAGTAGCCCCATGCACTTCATGAGTATCTGCTCATGGACTTGTTGGCTCCTTTTGGGTCCCACCTCAATATAACCATGTATCATCCTTTCCTAATTGTGTTTCAAAATGTGGCCCAACTAGATGTTAGCTACTGACCCTAGATCATGGGATTGGGAATCATTAAAGATAGCCTAAATTTTAAATGTTTAGACCATTTACAACTACCATATTTGATAGGAAATCAATGCACCTATCAACATCATCCTTGATAGATGAACAATAATTATCACTACTCTTTTTTTGTGCATGTTAAATATATAACATATTCATTTGGCATAATAATTAATAATATAGTTAGATCGATGCCATTTTACATAGTCATAACATAGTAATTTTACTCCACACATCTACTTTGTATTCCCTATTATTTGATTTATGAATAAAAGTTGCATTTATTACAAGACTTTCACTCCATTAAATGTGTGTTTGATTTTTCTATCTGAATACTCTCTGTGCATTCACTCTACATAACCAAACATGGTTGTCCCCCACACACTTAGTCTTGGGCCCTGTAGTGTGCATATCATGGTATGTGAGGATGAAGATAGCAACCACCTTATTTGATGCCCTATTTTCATCAATCTCTATTTTAGTAGAAGATGAGGCTTTTATAGAAAAAAATTTATCTAAAAGGCTTACCTCAAGTAAATGCTTTATATGCTCCTCCAAATACCATTTGGCTAGAGTTTTTAAGGCCCAATCTCCCAATTTGGAAAACTAAGAGGCTTTGTTTAGATCTGAAGAAAAAACCAAAAAAAATAATGGATATTTTATGTGTCAATGATAACTTATTTAATAAGGATTCACTTCAATTTCTCCCTACAAATATCACATCAACCTCTATTTAAGTATCAATTATAAACTATGATGAATAAAAGTACACTGATGGGGAGGATATGGAATGAAATCATTGATTATGGAAGTATTCTACTACAGAACACCTACAAAATGATTATGTTACACATGAAAGGGGGAAGGTAATGTGTCACATTTTTTATCAAAGATTTGGGGAAAAATGATTTGTATTCTCAACTTATACAAGGGAGAAGTCAAGGACCTTAAGATTATGGCCACTTTTTCCTCTCATATACATAAAATCAATGGTTTTCATGATTTAGAACTTTATTTCAACAAATAAAATTTAAAAGGGAACTTCCTTTTCCCTTTATAAACTAATTTTCCTTTCTCCTTGTTCACCACTCTAGAAAATAGGAGGGCCTAGAGTGGTTTTTGGGCATTTATGCCTACATGACCTATTTATTTCTCCCATTTTTTTTCAATATTATAAACTAATGATGAAATTTGGAAAAAATTATCATAATTTCTAATAATGATTATTATTAACACATTATTGGACACTTTTGGAATTTATTTCCTTTCATTGTGATTTTGGTTAAATAAAAAGGTGAGTTCTCAAGGATGTATTGGATGTTCCCCATATCCCTCTTTCTTAGAACAAGGATACAAATTCAAATTGATTTACCCCAATTGTGCCACAAATATAGATAGTTTTATGATTATGTAATTCTATGAATGTAGTCATACGTACACATGGCTAAATTATTTATTTTTAACTCACTCTTTAGGTTTATGGTTTTTTAATATAGAGACATTTTTTGGGGCTTAGACTGTTCTATTGTTATGGAAGTACAAGAGGGTGGCATGCAAGTTTGTTTTATGATTTCTTGTAGGGTCTTATTATCTTTTCTTCACTATGGAAGGCCCATTAAATAGGTTTGAACACAAAGATCATGAACTATTAAACATAAATTTATAATGTTTTGTAGTTTTTAGGGATGTAGGGTGGCTACAACTTTTTAATATATTTCAAGGATTTGATGAAGCCATTGCCTAAAAAACTTGCTCTTAGCTAAGAGAACAATGTAGTTCAGTGTAAATGAGTTGTAGTAGATATATCATAAGAATCCATTTCTAGGGTAACCAACTTACCTTTGGTGGAATAAAAATGGCATCTTATTAAAATAATAGGGTCTCTTTGTAAAGAGGGTTTTCTAATTCCAATAGAACAGGTGATTGATACTATCAAAGGAATTTATCGCACTTCACTTTCAAACTTATAACACAGTATCGCCATCATTATTCATAAGCATATCAATTGTGAGGGTAGGTATTATGTTCTATTTTATGACCAGTTATCTCACATACATCATAGGAAATTCATTGATTTTACATTTTTATTGTTTAAAATTCTTGAGAGAACTATTACAAAGGTTAAAAAAGAAACCAAAAGGCAGTAGCCCATCAAGATTTGATGAAACTACTTATTCTTGATGTTTTAGCTTTAAAAACCCTAAAATTTTATGGCATGATTTTCATCTTATGAAATTTGTTTCCAACCACTTACCTTTCACTAGAAGGAAAGGAATAAATTTTATTTTCCTACCTTCTTTTGATAGTTCCTCGAAGGTTCCTTTAAAAAAAATAACTTCCTCTTAGTAGTTGTAGATAGTTTGTTAGGCTCAAATATTATTTATTTTCAAAAAATAAAGATGTAAATCTTGGATTCACGAGTCAGATCACTCATACTTAGAACTATCCAATAGTCATTAAGGATTTTGGATTAAAGGATGTCATGTCTATCTTTGACACTTTGAAGGAAATATGGGGGTGCAGATGATGGATACTAGGGTTTTAAGTTTAAAACATTCATAAGCTTTGTATAAAATTAGATCCGAAGAGGAAAAATTGAAAGAACTTAGGAGAAAAATGGTAGATATTTCTTAGAATCCTCCTAATTTTATTTTTCTCACTGATGTGGTTGAAAAAGCTTCAAATATGTCTATTTCATAAGGGCCTATTTTAAAATATGTGGTTGTTAGCACTAATTTTTATGATTTATTCATAATAAGGATCATGATTTTAAAATGAATGAGCTTAAAATGGACGGGATAGAATGCTATGGATTTTTAGGACATAACTAACTCAGGATTTATCAAAGGTTTATTTCCTACAAGAGAAATTAAAAAGCTAAATACATGAGATGGAAGATGAAAGGAGGGCAAAATGTGTTAATTTGAAAAAAAATCTATGTTGTCCTTATCCTATGAAAAGGATGCTTATTTATCTTATTGTATAGCTTCACCTAGGGTCTAATTTTTTATTATGAAGAAAAATTGGCTAAAGTTATAATTAGGTAGGTTAGCTTCCCTTCAATCTATTGTTGTTAATATGCTTAGGAAATTCGTGAAGTCTTATTTTCCTCCACAGAGCAAGATAAGAACTTCTTTTTTAAAGCTTATGTCCATAATTTATACCTTTCAAATGATTTAATATAGAACACAAATCCTTTTATGATGATGTTATCCTCCATAATTTTTTGTCCTATATGCAAAATGAGATAAAATGGGGTAAAAAATGGGATAAGTATAAGATTTGGAAAGACTCACTTTCCTTGTTGCTTAGAGTTAAACATACAAGTCCCTTAGAAATTTATCTTTAAAATAGGTGGATATTCCATAATAAGCTTCATCAACATGGATCTTATACCCATAACTCAAAAAAATGATTGATAGATGGCTATTTAGACTAATTTCAATGCTAAAAAAGATAAAAACTGTTGGAAATTTAACGTACAACATATTGAACATAAAAAAGAAGCATAAAATAATCCAAAGCATAATATTAAAACACTAAATGACTTGGAGAAACGTAATGTGGGAAGAACTCCAATGGATGAGGTAATTGCTCTCCCCTTCCACTATGTAAATCATTAAACGTGGCCTTCTTAGATAGAGTTTTCATTAATACACTATACAATGATCACACACCAAAATAATTTGTACTTATTAGACACTTCCTTTACAATGATCTAACAAAATTGTAACAACCATTGATAGTTAGCAAATAATGAGATAACATGAAAAAGGACCCAAACTTGTAGAATACAATGTGAATCCAACTTCAATATTTCTCACTAAATTTTTTGATAATCTCTACCTTCAAAAAATATTATATTTATCCCTTTCCACCTTGAAACCCTCCAAATACTTCAAAATAATTATTATCGAACATGACCTTTATAGATAGATCTTTCACTACTACACTATACAATGATCACACATCAAAATAATTTTTACTTATTAGACACTTCACAATGATCTAACACAATTGTAACAACCATTCATAGCTAAAAAATAAGGAGACAACATGAACAAGGACCCAAACTTGCAAAATACAATGTGAATCTAACTTCAAGACTTCTCACTAAACTTTCTTATGATCTCTACCTTCAAAAAATGTTATATTTATCCCTTTCCACTTTAAAACCCTCCAAAGACTTCAAAAGAATTGTTCCCAATAATATAAAGTGTTTTTAACCACTCCTCTACCCATGTTTTGATTAGTGGCAAAACTATTTCTTTAATTAGACTGATGGCTTCAAAACAACTGGGGCAGTTTCAAAACTGACATATGTAAACACTAGTGATTATACAACCACCACCTGTAAATACTTATGGTTAGGCAATTGCTTCTTGTGCTTACCAATAATTTCATCATCTTTCATTAAATCCTCATATTCAAAGGCTTCAAGCTACTAACTTAATCAATACAAAAATGTCTAGACCATCCTAAGAATGATTCTACCACTAAAACTTAACTAAACATCTCACTTTACATAAATAAGCTTGAATAAGTGTCTTATATAGTGTTTTGCATACATGAATTGTATTATTGAGTATAGTGGAAATGAACTAGATAATATGCCTAGTAAATAGATCCATACTTTTGATCAAAAAAATTAAGGGACTATAATAATTTGTTAAAAATTGAGTAGATGAAGGAGAAGATTTTTAATATCAAGATGGATTTGGTTTCTATAATGGAAAAAATGGTTCTTGAATTAGGTTATGAAGCCTAAAAAAAATCATGTATTAGGTGGGAAGACCTACCTAAATACTTAAGAATTATGGAGCCTTTCTCTCCACATCAGTTGAGAGAGGATAGAGGAAGGGCTGACTTGAATTTGATATCTATTAACAAGAGTACTTCCCAGGTTAGGTTGAGATTTCATATTTATTTTTTCTTACTCCCACTTATTGACTAGAAAGCTAAAAATTCTTTAGACAATGATGAAGAATTCAAGAGATAAATGGATTTTGAGGATAAACATGGTTTTTATGCACCTTATTATATTATTAGTTTGGATTTATTGAATTTTTAAAATTAATATGAAGATAATATACAAATTTAAAAAAAGAACTCTTGGCACTAAAGTGAATAATTTTTATTTCTTGGGTTACTAAAGTTTCACTAGGGGTGTTTGTTGTGGAAGTCCTCAACCCTTGCTAAAGAGAGATGTTGTTTAAATCTCAACAAAAGGGTAGGTTGGTGTGTATAAGTATTTGAATTTGGTTATGGAAGCTATTTATTTTTAATTATAAAAGATGTTCTTTTTGTTATCCCTTATTTATTTATCTTATTATAGGAGGCTACAAAAGTCTTTAGTCTTTATTTGGGGTTTTTTTATGGATGGCTTACATAAAATACTATGCTATGTACCTAGGGATATGATATATTGATGTATATGGGTTAATGGAGATGCTGACATGTAGCACACATCCCCTTAGTTATATGGGTACACTATATTATGATAATAGAGTAACTTATGGTAGTAGTACATTGGGTAATGGTCGGCCTACATTGGATTAGGAGGTTACCCATCCATGGGTTAGATAGATGTATATATAGGAGATGATTATCATGGTAAGGATATCAAGTAAGCATTGAGTCTTCTATTGTAAGAGGATATTGGAGGTTATCCCCTCGAAGAGACATTGTGGAGTTATTCCTTCTTAAAGGAGTATTATATGGTGTTTCCCTACCTTAAGGGTATTTCTGCATATATTGAATATCAAGATCATTACAAGTGGTATCAAAGCTTTGATTTGGGCAATTTGTGTGGAGCGAAACCCTAATTTCACTATATCTTTTGAAATATAGGGAATTTTTACTCAAAATTTTTACTGGAGATGTAAGAAAATATAAGAGAAGTGTAGTAAAATTTCAGAATTTTTTGATTTGTTTTGAGGGAGTTATTTCTATTTCAGGGTTTATAATAATTTCACTATATCTTCTGAAATATAGGGAATTTTTATTTGAAATTTTTATTGGAGATGTAAGCAGATTTAAGAGAAGTGCAGTCAAAATTTCAAAATTTTTGGAGCTATTTTGAGTGATTTTTTGCGATTTTATGGATCAGTTTTGACATTTTAGGGATTCATGAACCTTAATTTTTTTGTGGATCATGGAGTTGTAAATATTGTCAAGGGAAGATGATATTGATATTAGAGAATGGTGGCTCCTTTTGGAGAATAATTTTGGAAAAACTTTTAGGCAAAGACAATTAATTCCTTTTTTGTCTGGACCTGCACTAGATTGGTTTGATCAATTGAGCTGTACAGAAAGGTTTTCTTCATGGAAAGAAATGGAACATATTTTTTTAGATCGATGGGATATAAAAAAATAAGTAGAAAAAGAAGAAGTAGTAGAAGAAGAAGAAGAAAAAGAAGAAGAAATAGAAGAATCATCAGAAGAACAAGAAGAAGTAGTAGAAGAAGCAATAGAAGAAGAAGAAGAAGAAGAAGAAGAAGAAGAAAAAGAAGAAGAAGAAGAAGAATAAGAAGAAGAAAAGGGTTCAAATAATTTGGCTCTAAAGAAATCCGAGTCAATTTTTCAATTTCATGGATACATTCAAAAGAAGAAGGTAGTTGTGTCCATAAACCCTACCAGCAAGTATAACTTCATTAACATGAATATGGCTAAGCATCTACATGTTCAAGCAAGGAATATCAAAGAGGTTCAAGTAAATGGTAAGAATATTTCAATGTTTGAAGATCTAAAGCTCATTATGGAAAAATATGTTTTGCATTCAGATTTTTATGCTTTAGATATGGATGATGTGGATATAGTTCTTGGATATCCATGGTTAGAGACTTTGGGAACAATGAATATTAATGTTTAGAAAAAGTTCATGAAGTTTTGGTATAAGAAAAATAAGATCACTTTACAAGATATCATAGTGAAAAAGGCACCAATAACACTCCAGGTAGATCATGAGGATAAGATGGAAACAGGTGATGAAGAACATGATGAAGATTCATATGATATAAATAAAGACACACTACAAATGAGCACTTCATCTACTCAAGAGACAAAGAAGGAAAAGGTGGAACAGATAGAAGCAAAGGTGGATAAGGTCAAAGTATTGGAAAAGGTTGAGGTATATAGACACCCACATCATCATGAGAAGAAACAATCATGGAACCAAGTGAGGAATTGTCATAACAACAATCATATTATCTATACAAGAAATAAAATTTCTAATCATTATGGATATGCATGGAATCCAAAGAAAAAATACTATGGCACATGGAATGAATGGGGAAAACACTATGACTATTCATGGAAGAATACCTACTATGGTCATGGTTGGAATCAGAGTAACGCAGTGGAATATGGTACATGGAATAAAAAGAGGAATAATTATGCTTGGACACCAAAGAAATATAATTATGATCATGAACGAAATCAGAGGAGCACAATAAAATTTGGAAACAAGCTTGGAGAGTTATCACCTACCAAGATCACATATGGATGGCTAGATGATCGAGATTGGAGACAAGTGTGCAATGATTTGAAGCACACTCATTATTTGGTTTCTTCCTATGTTTCAGGGACAAAAATGTCAAGGAGGGAAGGAATGCTATGTACCTAGGGATATGATATATTGATGTATATGGGTTGATTGAGATGTCAACATGTGGCACACATCCCCTTAGTTATATGGGTACACTATGTTATGATAATAGAGTAACTTATGGTAGTAGTACATTGGGTAATGGTTGGCCTACATTGGATTAGGAGGTTACCCATCCATGGGTTAGATAGATGTATATATATAGGAGATGATTATCATGGTAAGGATATCAAGTAAGCATTGAGTCTTCTATTGTGAGAGGATATTGGAGGTTGTCCCCTCGAAGAGACATTGTGGAGTTATTCCTTCCTAAATGAGTATTATATGGTGTTTCCCTACCTTAAGGGTATTTATGCATATATTGAATATCAAGATCATTACATACTATGGAATTATTCAACCTTTACTTGGGGATTTTGTTACAAATGGTTCATCAATTTTTTTTTTTGCTATGGAATAAGATGTCTATTTTTTGGGTTCCCTTTCTTGATAGATATTGCATTTGTGGAGAAGAGTTGGTTTGAGCTACAATAGATTTCTACTCCCTACTTGTAATTTTTTCAATCATAAATGATCACTTTTAGTAAAATCTCCATTTTTTTAGTTTATGGAAGAGTGGTATTTTGTTTGTGGAAGATAATATTAGTTTTATGGCTATATAAGTGGTGGAGTTTCTACTACAGAAGTATTTTTTAGAGTTTAAATAGGATGATATGTTAATATGAATTCAACGTATCCTTATGTAATGTTTTTAAAAGTTTTGGTCTTGTTTGGATGTTACCTTAGTTGGTAACCTTGGGAAATTTAGTTTCATTACTTGGAGAAAATTATTATTATAACAAAAAAATATTAATGAAAAAGGTGAGGAGCCCCAAAACCATATTTTACACACACACACACAAAACACACACACACACACACACACACACACACACACACACACACACACACAAATTGTTTTGGTCTTCTTTTGATGTTACCTTAGTTGGTAACCTTGGGAAATTTAGTCTTCATACTTCTTATTATAAAATAAAAAATATTAACAAAAAGGGTCAGGAGCCTCATAACCATCTCTCTCTCTCTCTCTCTCTCTCTCTCTCTCTCTCTCTCTCTCTCTCTCTCTCTCTCTCTCTCTCTCTCTCTCTCTCTCTCTCTCTCTCTCTCTCTCTCTCTCTCTACAAACTATTGGAGAACTTTGTTGATTATCCTTTAGTGGGCCCTCCATTTTTGAATGTCTAGTTTTCACCAAGGTAAAGGCCTTATTTTAACGCATTATGAAATAGTCTAGTGGGCTCCACTACTATTGTTTTTTATCTAGTGGCACACTTTGCCTTGCATAGTCACCAATGACACCTCCTAGATGTTATGCCATTGGTTGATTCAATTAATGTGTAAAATAAATTATAGCCAAATCAAGGAAATAAGTTAGAGTTTAAATGGGGCATTAAAAATTCTACTAAATGATATAAACTACCAAGCCATGAAATCCCACAACTTATAGGTGCTCAACCTCCATGAATATTCCCATCATATGCTCTATAATTGCACCAATGTGGTGTGCCATAATTTCAATGTAGTAGGACATTCAAAATTTGGTCATGACCTACTTGGTCTTAATTTTTCATGTTTTGGATTTGGATTCTTGAAATTTAAGTTTTCACATGTTTGCCCATGGCTTATGAGATTGAAATCCTTCATCAATTTCACATAAATCTTATGAAATAAATCCAATGGGATGAACCATGTCTAAGTTAAATTAGGATGTACACCATTTAACTTTGGATTGCTTCTCCTTTGTGTAGTTTTAAAAATGAAGATATAAAGCCTACAAAAACAACCTATGGCCTATAAATACAAAATCAACCATGAATTTGACCACTAAGAGATTTTCAATTACACCAATGTGATGTGATATGGTAGAATTAAATGTGGTTGGATGTAATTTAAACCTAGATGGACTCCCTTTATATTTTATCACATTTAAGATCTCATCTACAAAATTTACATGCTCACACAATTGCCCAAAACATTAAAAAAAAATGCGTGGAACCAAAAATGGTAGCTAAATCTTGTTGTTCCACATATTATTACCAGAAATGAAATCCTATACTCTTATTAAAAAATGTAATCCATTTTAACAAAATCATTTACATGAATGGAAAAATAGCAACAATGTTTGATAAATTTTCTCCAACCTATGAGCTTTCAAATACCAACACTTAGCCAAAGGTAATGCATGAAAAATAACAATAAAAAATTATACCTTTTGACTTTTATCTTCTCTGTAATATTGAAATATTATTAATTTACCATCCATTATTCATTTTTATTTGAATATATCTTTGGCTCTAAGGTGTGCATGGGTTGAAGGCTTAAGGTATGTAGTTGCAACTCTTCTCTTTACTATACTATAGTCAAAATCGGTGGCCCTCTGCTTCTATATGTGTCCTTAACTACATGTTGCACACAATTATTAATCTAAGAATTTCAAAATTTTCATCTTATAAATCATATTGGATCCTATCATACTCTGTAATCAAGGATAACCACCTTTTATATAAAAACACAAATTTTTATCCCAACATATAGGCTCCCCTATATTTCATGAAAACTATGCATCCATTTAGTGATCTTCCTCAATAAAAATAATGCATTCTCATTCACTGTGAAAAACTTAACCATATTTAAAATTAAAGAACATGTCCCTTGGTTGATCTTATTCGATAAATAAAACAAAAATTTACTCATCAATAAGCATATAACCCTCTTTAAAAACATAAAACAAATCCATTACATAGTCAAGGGGATTAGACTCATCAAAAGAGAGGGACAAATAATTCATTGAGGATAAATCCTAAATAACACATTCCATTTCAAATCCCTTGCTTACACTAAAACATTCATTACTAAAACCATTCCTCTTATGTTACAAGGAATATCATCTTTAGAATCACCCCCTAGTGCAACCAATAACATGTCCATGTATTCTTGACTATAAAACTCCTCATGGTAAGAGGCACATTATACTAATACAATTTTTGAAATCACACAAGCAGCCTCCCTCACAATCTTGATTGCTTCATATTGACAAATAATTGCCATTGTTTGTCCACTCATTCCTTGTATAATAAGTTAGATTTTTCACCATTTGGTATACATCCACCTTAAATCATGTTGAAACTTGAGGGTAAGATCTATTTAAAGTGAAATATATTTTAATATCTTGTATTTCATAGGTTAGAAATGCTTTTTCTAAAAAAAATGGTTGATATTATTGATTAATAGCATAATAATCACATGGGATTCTTTAGACAACGAGCTTTTCTTGGTCATTTTTGATGGCATAATGGTTTTAGAAAGTGAAGAATTCATTTAAAAACTCTTTAATAAGTATTTTCACCTCAATAATTGGTTTAGGATGAATAAATTAAACTGTAGGTGGTTGGGGTGGGTTAATAATTTGCATACAAAAATGTTGAGATTTTGGGAGGACATTATATGACTATAATAAATGGTTTTATAGGCATTGGAGTGAGTTACCAGCTAGTATAAGGTTAATTTTAGATTTGATAATAATATCGTGAACCTTTGGAAGTGAACTTCCCAATGATTGTATCATAACATAGATCCTAGAATTAAAATATTTTAGATGATATAAATATGCCATACCTAGTACAAGTTAGAACTTAGTAGGTATATTATCCCATGTCATCTTAAATATGAGATTTAAATCTAAAAAAAGTTTCATGGAGATTATCTTTATAGTGGTAATATATTTTATCAAAGATAGAATATCCTCTATTTTCTTAAATTGGTTATGTAGTAGTAATCCCAACTTGACCCAACCTAAAATTAATGTTGATTTCAATCCTCTAAACCAATCCAAAGCCTTCCCTTTTAGGGATAATGTAATAAACCAAAGGGATACATCAGGACCTATGACATGACATATATTTTAAATATTTGTCACGTCTCTAATGTGGTATGTATGAGCTATGGAACCATCTTTGGTGAAAGTGATGAGTATTTTAATGAGAAAAATACTTGAAACTTGAAGGGGAGAGTTATTTAGATTGAAAGAGATTTAAACAATAAGAAATATTGATAATGAATTACACTTTTATGAAATAAATACTTGAAACTTTAACTCTAATGAGAAGGAAGGGTTTGTTTCTCCTTTGATTAAGGATTTGTCATGGTAGTGTCATCAATGCTTCAAAAAATGAACCTTTTAACAAAAGGTTGGGTCTTTAAAAATAGATATTTTGTTGATTTTCAACCAACATAGTTACCGTGTGGATGATATGTTTCTCCAAATAGCTAATTTTGATGATTTTTCACCAAAATATTAAAATAAAAACAATATGGTGGTGGGTCAATCAGAATATAAAACATGTAGGTCTGATTTTCACATATGACAACAATGAAAATTACAAACTTGTTAGGCACTTCTAATTTTAATCATTACGAGCTTAAATTTTGAATATTCCATCACAAAATATAAAAATAAACAATATAAAATAAAATTATAAATGTAACTTTCAAAAAACAAATCCTAAGCTTTGCTTCAAGTCCCACTAAGCATGCCAAATAACATTGTTGATGCTAGAAAACATACTAACATTATGACACAATATGTTCCAAAGCAATGGACATTTTCTCTTAGGAATAAACTCTAGAGAAAGATGGCTCTCACTTATCCTAGTGCTAATATAATGCTTGTTGGGTTGAAAATGGAGAAAAAGAAAATAAAAACAGTAAATCAGTAAAAGAGGTAATGCACTTGAATAGTGTATCGTTAGCCCACCCAAAGGAAAACATACATAGAACAAGTGTTGCATCTCCAAATGAATCACTTATATAATTTTATAGTAAGAGGTAAAACACATGTATACATGAAATGAAGGCATAAAAAGCCACACAATTTATATAAATGTTAAATTCAAATGCATAGTTGCAATGTATAAAACATTGGAAATGAATGTAAATGTGAAAATCAACAATGGTTGAGGTAAAACATTCATAGTGGAGCTCTCCCAGAGAGTTGGAAATTTTACAAAACATGAGGACCTGAACAATAGGGAGACTCCCCATATATATACAAAATATATAAGAAAATGATTGAATAAACTTGGATAGTGTGTACTTGCATGTCAAAAAAATTGTAAGCAACTTCAGTGCAAAGGTTTCTCCTATTTCTTTAGGTTTCCCCCTTTCAATATATTGTCCACCATTTAAAGCACAATGAATGAATAATATGGATCCATACTCCCAGAGAGTATACCTGTAGTGATGACTGATGTTTTTAAAATTGTTACAGGTTAGAACTTGTAGAAATTTAATGTTACCCATAGCATTGGTAGGTAAACCTATAGCCTATTTCTAACAAAGGCAATAATTGCCTATATTTATAAGAAAATAAATTTCAACAACAAAAATAACTATAATTAAATGTCATGTTTTTTTTGCTTAACCAAAAAAAATTGGATTTTTAAGTGCTCAACAAGCTAATTTTCCACCTAAGATGATCTTTATTTAGTGTTTGGTCAACAAACATCTTGGTTTTCTAACCAAAATTATTAATAATGATTGAGAGTTTTCTTTATTAAATTTTATTTTTTTACCTTTTTTGATGATGACATCATGAAAATTATAAAAGAGGTTTATCGTAGCCATAATAAATTCTATATTGGACCTTGATTTAAGGATACAATTAGGTTATTTCTTTGTATAGGGATTCTTGTACAAATTTAGGTGGTGACCATTGACTTGCAATTTGAATCTTACTAGGTCAACAATGTAAAAAATTACTACTATGTTATCAAATACTTTTTTGACCTCATATGAAATGAGCCATCTTATCTATAACTTTCCCTTATGGTATTTGTATTTTCATTCAAAAATTAGGGCCCAATATCTAGATTGAAAGTTTCTTGTGTTGATGAACTTCTCATGTTGCATGATCCTTTGTTATTGGACTACCTCTCTATGATGAACAGATTCTTGAAGAAGCTCGTATAATATATTGAGTAAGGTGAGGCATTATTTATGAGCATCAATTAGATCTAGTCTAAGTTCTAATTCAATCCTTAAAGCTTTTATTATAAACTCTATGGATAAAATAACTTTCTTACCATAGACCAATTCATAGGGTGTAAAGCCTATGGTGGTCTTCCATGTGGTTTAATAGACCCAAATAACATACAAAAGGTGGGTTATTGTACACATCTAAAATTTTATTGGTGTAACATTTTGTCATATTCAATGATGATGCAAGGACCTTCATGAAAAATAATATGCTCATACTAGGTCTTCTCCCTCCTTTTCTTATTTTACCTCTCTCTAGGCCTTGTCCAAGTATCAAATTTGAATGTTTTGAAATCAATCCTTCCAAACCTAGAATTATCATGTGGCACAATGAAATTGTCAATGTGGTTTACACATAAACCTTAGTGGTTTGTGTGATCGTCATGATAGTTTTGATGACTACCATAGTGGTTGCGTAATTCTTGCCTATATATATCGATAGTTTTTCTACCTTTACATGCCTTTTAAAAATCATTTTAAGATGCATGTTTTCTATGTTATATATCATGTTTTGATCTTATTATTTTTAATTTACTTCCATAATATTCCAATTCACTCTAAGTCATGTCTAATCTAATTTAGCAAACTCTAAGTTAACTCCAACAAGCTCATAGTCAAGAATTTGTTAACACCCACATACAACATCTTCTCTTCTCTAAAAAATAACTTGTTTTACTTTGAATTTTAGATTTAAAAAATCATTGATAATTGAGTATACATATTTTGAGATAACTATAGTTAGTGTTCTATAGCTTCCTTGATAATTAAACCCAAATTCCATAATAACCTTCTATTCATCCACATAAATTGAAGGAAGAAACTCATGAACTTGAAACACAACACTTTTTGGTTTGTGATAACCATCCACAATCTAGTTACCTCTTATCTTCACTTAATGATCATTTTTCCATTGTATTTTATGTTTATCTTGTTGGATAATTCATATGTCATATTGAAAAACAAGTATAAAGTTAGTAGTTTGAGGATCAATTAATTTCAGTATTAGATCAAGTTTTTCTTCTCCACTACTCTTCTACTTTTGATCAGGTTGAGGAATTTTTTTTTATTTTTTATTTTATTATAATATAATATTTATTTAATTATCTTGATTCAAGAATATATAAAATTTAAATATAAAATAACAAAAATAAATCATCTTTCATATTCTTTTTACATTGAAAATCATTCAATCTTTCGTAATCTCATTTGTATATAGAAAATATGAAAGTATAGTAGTCATGCATGTTAAATTTAGAGTTAGATAAACAAGGTTCCCTTTCATTTACAATAAAATGAATCTATTTAGCTTACTTTTACATACACCCACATAGAAAACAAGCAATAATCCTCACACCCACTTGCATTGAAAATCTAGAAGAATTAAAAAAATTGCATTTTAATAATTATTTCTCACTCTCTTGCATATTAATTAAAATTATAGAATCACATATACAATTATAAATTAGTTTTTTCTATCTACATATTAGATCTAGTTGCATCCAACACAATTTGAAAATAGAAAACTTGCATCTAGTTTATATTTTTAGAATTCAGAGATCTTATTGCATGCCTAAAAATCTAAAGTTTAGGTTTATTTTTCAATTTCACATCCAAATTTTAGAGTATTCATTCATCCCTTATTGTGTTCATTTGATAAAAGTAATCAAAACATTCATTTATAGCGAGTGTAGTTAAATTTATACACTTTTAAAAATAAAAAAAACACTCATCTAGTTTAGCTTTAATTTCATATTCCTTAGTACTTGCATATATTCTTTATATTAAAGAATAAAAAAATCAATTTCTTTTCTTTCAGTATCTTTCATTTTCAACAATAGCATAGTTTCATTTAACATTTCAAAACCTTGCTCTTTATAAACAAAATATGAAACGTCATTGAACAAAACATTAAAATTCTAAAATAAACAACCACATACCTTTGGAAAACAACAAAAATCAGCCATAAAACTATTTGGAAAAATATCATACAAATAAAATCAAATAGTATATTTAAAACCTCAAATATATATATATATATATATATATATATATATATATATATATATATATATATATATATATATATATATATATATATATATATATATATATTGCTCTTAGATGGTGATTCTTAAATAAGTGCATTTGCATAAAGCATGAATGTTTCCTCAAGTATTGTCCCTCATTCTAACACATAACAAAAAAATAAACATAAACTCTAAGATTAAGTTGAATATATTTCATTATACACCTTTACCTAACCTAATAATTTTCTATCTAAATTCACTCAACAAGCAAATTAGGTTAACTAAAGCCCAACTAGCTAGATAAATCCACCTCTTAGCCTGCCAAGCACACAACCTCTAAATTTGACCTTCCATTTCATCCTTGAGTTTAGTCATCTAATTTAATTAATATAATGGATGAATCTTTTGGTCAAGCCAAACATGAGAGATCTAATCAAATACCTATAATAATCCAACCTCATTTTATCCCTTTCAGAGAACCCAAAATAAACCAATAATTATGCTATCTAGTTTTTCTAAATTTTATATACTATTGAGACATCCTTATACCATAGTTTACTGCCCTCAATGAGCACTTTGATGAACTAAGTTATTTTTGTATAGACACGAGTATAAATTATTGATCACTACCTAAAACCTTGTATAGGTGGCTCATCTAAATCAACCTACTCTACCAACCCTTCTAAATCATCCCATTCAACCACCTCAACCATATCTACCAAACTACCTAGATTAATAGCTTGACCATCACATCATCTCTTCTTTGGTCATCTTGGCCCAACCTTCAAAGTTTAATTACACAAGGTTAATATGTCACTTTCCACATGAACAAATCTGGTGAACCCAATGTGAAAGACTTATCATTTAGTTTTTATAACTTTATTTTCTTTCATCCATATTTCCCCATATTCCATTTATTATTTGAGTTTTTACACATTCTTTGAATATTTCTAGAGAGTAATTTGATATGTCTTTTAGAATTAGTCTTAAAAATAAGTCTTCAATCTCCTAATGAATCTTCATAAGTTGGAATAACACATTTAATCAAAACATTGGGAACCATTCTCCATATTACAACTCTTCTTCCTCTGCATTACAAACTAAATCTCATGTAGTAAGTCAAGATTTATGGGATCATTTGGAGACTACTAATAACTATCATGAATATAACGACATGAATTTAAATATTGGAGGTGGATAATAACTACATTGCGTGACTAGACCCCATATCTATCTATAAAGTCCTAACACTAAATGTATGGCAAGATTTGATCAGTACATAAAAATGATTCATATTTTAGAAGATGGATTATGAGATTAAAACTACCTCCACCCCACTTTAACATTAACCAAAATATTTTTCATGCCATATGAACAACCCATAATGACTCCTTTAGAGGTATTGAATAAAAATTAGTTCAGCATATACTACCAATCTCTTTTTTTGGAGGCTTCCATGAGAGAAGATTCAAAACACTTTACCAATGCTACACTGAATAAACTCATCTCCACCTATATGGGTTACATTCAAGTTTTGGAGAGAAACCAAGAATTTTTCCAATCTGATCCTCTTAACTAAGGGATGACCTCAAACCTTAATAATCAAGGTCATTCCTATTATATTCTCATTCCAACAACATCTTACCAACCATCGTAATATCAAGATACTTCTCTTCCAATTGGATTTATACTGAGCCAAAACCATAAGGACCTTATTACCTTTGAATACCCTTATCAAATCAACCTCTTACTCACGTTCTCATGGTTGGTCCTTTCTTTTATGATTCCCCAAATAATATAGGAACTAATAGACCATCACCTATGGTCCTTCCTAACTAATGTTAGCCAATATGCCACCCACATATGTTCTACCCATGCAAGTACTAGTTGGTATAACTCCTTCCAACTCCCTACCACCATACTATCATAGGTTATACAAATCCACATAGCCAGATACCTATTTCTTGACATACCATGTATGCAAGTGAAACTAGACAGTTCTATAACTTATCCTACTCAATAATATTTAATCTCAGAGAAGGTAATCAACTAATGAGTACACTTGGGAATACATTTAAATTGGGTTCATGAGTAATAATGGATACACTAAACCTACACTAAAGGAGCTCTTATCATAGTATGGTAAAGGAGATGTTTTCAAGGCCTTTAGTCAAATGTTAGTTTGTGATAACCCTAGCTAGGTCTTATGATTATAAATAATATTAAGTAAGTTAATCTACTAAAAACTAAGCACACTAATCTAGTAAATGCATATTCAAGATAATTTAAAGCTCACAAAATCTTGTGGCACAAATGGGGAATATAATAGACATACAAAGACAAATCTATCTAATATAACATAAAAATTATCTAAGCAAGGAGAGATACAATTTAATATATATTAACTTTAAAACAACTATTTATCAAAATATGAAGGGATATGAATATACTTACCTTATTGAAGTGAACCTATCATGCCTCAATATTTCCTTTATCAAATGGTGTTTTTCAAGAGATTTTTATCATATTTTAAAGATCACAAGGACAAATCAACTCTAGGCTATAAGACTTCTCCTATCCAAGACTCTCACAAGATAAGTGTTACTTTTCCAAGGCAAAAACCTAAGTAATGAAACCTCTTATTAATTATATAATCATTTTTATGAGCATTAATGATGCATAATTTATTGATCCTCTCTTTATAAATGAATTTAAGAGGGAATTTATAGCTAAAGATTGACACTAAACCTTCCCAAGAATTTAGCCTACAAGGTCAGTTAGATCATCCTTGTTAGGCAAGAAATAGAGTTGTTAAGCCTTGAACTACATTGACTTAAGATGATGGATTTTTGTAACATGCATTGAATTCCCAATGGGGTCAACCTGGTAAACTGCATCCATTTTTATAGACTTGGATGACATAGTATGAATGGTGGAGTCAACCTAGTCGACATAGTAGGAAAATAAGCTAAAATAGGTAGTATAGATATAAAATAAACATTTAAGTATAATTTATTATAATTTAATTTTTATTTTATATTTATGCTTTCAAGATGTTTAAGAGTGATTTCAGACTCTTAGGAGCTATAATGCAAATTCTAGATTTTGGAGGGTCCTACTGGATTTTAGACTTAGGCCATCTTTCAAGACTTTAGGATTTTAGACTTAGCCATATTTTAGGGTTTCAAGATTTTAGGGAGGCATCATAGGAGGTAAATGGGTAGAAACTTTAAATAATTTAGACTAATATTAATAATGATACAAATCCATAACATTCTTATGAAGCACTAATGTTCTGCCAACCCCTTTCTCGATGCACCCTTTAAAGTGTGTACTCAGAGAGGTTAAAACTCGACAAATTCCTTCAAGATAAAAAGTGTTAGTGAGTGGTAAAGTTAATAAATTTTTTGTGTATATATAGAATAGGATCAATCAAATTGGTTAGAAGGTATTTTTAGATCGTAACTAGAAGGGAGGATATTGTTTGGAAAAGAGAAGGAATGGTCTTTTGAAGAATTTATGCTAAGTCACATGATTAAAGTAGGTTTGAGTTCTAGTGTAGTAGAGGTCACAAAAATGGATAATTAATTTCAAGGGTACACATCCCATGTACCTAATTTTTCATCAAAAAGAATAAAATGTGCCAAAATTAGTAGAAATATTGCTTGGTTTGACTCTTTTATAGATAAATTTGGAAAGTATAGTGTAGATACCAAGAAAGTGTTGGATAGGAAGAAATTGATATAGGTAAGATTTTAAGTTTCATCAAACATTAAAACATTTCACAATTCTAGTCCATCATTTCCACCAATAGTTTCAAGTGTAATCACATGAGGCATGAATCTCAATGTAGGAGTTTTTGTCACTCTAACACCATATGATGGTTCTACTAATCCTGAGCAGTATTTTTTAACTTATAAAATGAAGTGGTAGATAAAAATATAAATGCATATGATGTAAATCTAAAAAGAGGATGATGCCAAACTAAGTTTTTAGGATGTCAAAGACTAGTTGATATGTGAACTCAAAATAAATAAATGTGTGAGTCAAACAATACAAGAGTTGAAAGAGATTCATAAAAAATTAGGTAAATCAGTGTGGGATTATGATCACATATTTATTGATGTAATGAATAGGGTATGCTTTATATTCTAGGATAAATATAAGGTTGCATGGTTTATATAAGGCATATAACCTCAAATTAGGTTTGACATTCTTTAGACATAGTTAGATAATAAATCAGATGTTCAATCAACTATTATCCATGTAGAAAAACTAGAGGATTATGGAGATAATCCACAATCCACTACGAAGATGAATGCAAAGATTAATGTTGTGTTTCACAAGATGGAGGAGCTACATGAAATTAATAGGCCCAAACTAGGCCTCTAGTGTATGGAATGTGGAAAAGAGGGGCACCAT
Source organism: Torreya grandis (assembly GCA_037957365.1). Classification (NCBI taxonomy): domain Eukaryota; kingdom Viridiplantae; phylum Streptophyta; class Pinopsida; order Cupressales; family Taxaceae; genus Torreya; species Torreya grandis. The sequence goes on from JARHVA010000552.1 coordinate 4,698,524, forward strand.
AGAAATGACTTCCTAAAACTTAAGATGAAATTATTTGAAATATGTCATGTAATAGGGAATGTGACTATGAAATGTCATTTTTTACAATAGTACATTAAACAACCTCAAATTTTATACTGTAACTTTTGCATGTCACATAATCATAATGACAAGAATTAGTGAGCACTCTAAGAGTTGAAGGAAGACATTGTCAAGAATGTCTTCATAGTCATAACACAATAGATTCCCTCTTTGAAGCCTAAAATCCCAAGCCTAGATGTAGACATGACTTCTATGATGCAGATTATTCCTAGATGGGTGCCAACCTCACCTTAGTATCAACTATATGATCTCATAGGTTGGACACCATAGGCTCCTAAGTATAATTATTACTAGGAGGAATGTACTCCTCCATCTCCAATGTACCAATAGCCATGGAAATTTGTGTCATCTTAATAACAAAAATCAAGGTGGATTCCATATTTTCCTCAAAGAATGTATAGGGGATATGATGGATAATAATAACAAGTTTATGGTTCTCCTCGAAGCTAAAGGGGATATGATGGGTCAAAATAGTCAAGATGGGGTTTTTATGAAGATACAAAGGATATAGAGGATGATACCAAGGTGGATATCAAGGAGGAAATCACATACATGATGAATGACCAAATCATCCACCAATTCTATATTATTTATGTGGGGGGTGCAACCACTTCATATAAAATTGCCCCACTAATCTGTAGAGGCAAATGTATTATGTATAATACAAAGTTTTAGAATAACACCACACTAAAGACTGCCCAACCTTAGAAAAGTAAAGAAAAGATAAGCATATGTGAAATTTAAACTTGATCAATTTGCACCCCAAAGATCATGTGTATATATAAGTAGACATGTGACAATAACATACAAAATATGGATTGCCTCATTTTGAGATGTTGCAAGAAAGTAGAATCAGGAAGGTCCATTAGGATAAATATCCTAACCTTCTAACATAAAAGGTTTTGATTTACCAAACAACTTAGGTTCTGTAGAACATTTAACATCAAGATACCGCATAGGGAAATACCATATACATTTATGCATAAATATATGGATAAATCATGTGTTTTATGAAATAGGAGGGAGTAGTTACTTCCTTGACCAATATTCTCAAACTCTTAATTAATCTAAAAAATGAAAACATATCACATAATGTTACAAATCTCCTACATAATTTGTTGCAATGCACATAAAGGGGTCACAGTACACTGACAAGGTAGTACGATATATGAAAACTAAGAATCCCTAGGATGTTGACTCTTGTATAGATAGTGAATTAGAAAGATATGAAGTACCATCTTTTATGTTTGAATTTGGAATTACGATAAATATGATCCCGTGATCTATATATAATGCTATTAGATGACCAATTCTCAACTATAGTCTAGTAATGCTAAGCCTCATAGACTATGGGAGGGTAAAACCTATTGGTCAACTGGAGGATGTGGAAATCAAAGTTATGGACCTAAGCTTGCTAGGATATTTTTAAGTAATTTATATGAAGATTGAAAAAATGCACTACCCTATGTTGATTGGTAAAAATTGGATTATGATGGTTAGATTACCATTACTACAATGCAAAATCAGCTAGAGGGGCATTAAAGGGATAAAATTATCATTATTCCCCTAAATAAAAATGAGAGTAAGCCCTATGTTCTACCTAAGGATCTAGATTCACCCTTTACCTATGGGAATAATAGTTGGTTCAAGATGGGCATAAAATTAAAGCCCAATGCATTATGAGTTGCATAATATCAAAATTTCCATCCAAAAATGGAGCCTCAATAATAACCACAATATAATGAACAGCGCTTTTCCAAAATTGTGTTAACAAAGAAACTAGTTCCACAATTAAAAATAGAACATTATAAGTCATCGTATGTGCAATCACTGAACAGGTCTAAACTAGATTTTTTTGTAAATAATAGGTGTGATAGATATGGACTATACTGAATCAACAAAAAAAGGTCTTTTACCTTAGGATATGATGTCTTCAATAAGTGGTGGGTGATGACTAAATCATATCTATTCTAATCATCCATCTTTATATGTTTATATTAACTATGTGATACCAATATAGAATAGATAGGGCATGTATTCCCTTATATCTCTATCTAAGGGAAAAGATACCAATCATCTCATCTACTCAACCTCTCCCTCAGTTATTAGTCATATCATGTATAGAATAGAATTTAATATAGTAAAATAGATGGATGTCATATATATATATATATATATATATATATATATATATAGGTAGAGCTCTCATGCCATACAATGTATACACTATAATCTATTAATTTGCCCTCCCTATATATAACGGGGGCTTGATATATAGTTCAGATCCATCCATTCAGGCACCCACATGTTAAATTGGCTAAGAGGAGATGATGAGGTGCATTCGATGTGTATATTTTTCTATAAAAATGCATGTTAGACACAAAAATTTTAATATATTCTAAGTATTTTTGAGACATAATCATGAAGATTCAAGGGCATGAGATGAGCATGAAAGACCATGACACAAGATAAAACAACACAAAATAAATAAATTAGGTAAAACCACATGAAAGACCTTGAAAAGAATGGGTATTACAAAAGATAAATAAATAGAGAATAAGAAGCACAAGATGCAAGAATCAAAAAAGTGCAAGAATAGGACAAGGGTGAAAGAAGTGGAGGTGGTTAAAAATTAGTTTTTAGAAGTATCAAATATTAATGGGAACGTGAATCTAGCACTATCTCATGGAGGAGGAAGAACACAAATGATAATAACTAGCATAAAGAGAGTATATAGGGGTTGTTGGGCTCAGTTCAAGAAGAATATAATTATAATGGCTTACTGTGACTTCTTTTTTTGAAACAATCATTGGCTTGTCATTTTTAGTGTATTAATGATGCAACTTGAGAAGGGGTTTACCTATGTATAAATACCCTTTTATATTTGTTTATAAAGTGTTTTTAAATATAGATGTGTTGTTATTATCAAGATAGAGATCTAGAGAGTGTGTATTGAATGAATTACCTTTGTAATCCTATCAAATCAATCAATGGAACTAATATTATATGAATCTTAATATGATGAACCTATTTTATGTTAATTTTGCTTTATGATGATAGAGTACTTACATTGTGTGAATGCATTAAATAGATAACTCTATAATGATTATTGTAATAATAATGATTAATTATGTTAACTTAAGCACCTAAAATTCATTCATCCACCATCATGTGGTACAACCAATAGGCACCAGTCTAAGATGCATGCCTTGGGTGAGCATGTGAGGTCACTCGTGTGATATACCAACATGATAGCATGTTGGCTTCTCCCTTACTCTAGGCACATGACTAGTACTTAGTCATATGGAACTAAGGATAGAAAAAACCCAACATTTTGGTTCTATTGTCAAGACATGTTGCATTTATTATCATGATGGTAGAAAAATGCTTGATCAACTATCTTTAGAAAATACTTGAGCATTGGGTTGGTACTGTAGTGGATAACTTTACACTTCAGCTTATTAAACCAAGATTTTTTATATGCACATGGGTAGAGAAAAACTTATATGATTCTCTATATGAAACATTATTTATAGATTTATCCATTCACTTTCATGCTTGGATTTCATCATATGTGCAAGACTATTGAAGAAATTATAGATGGAAGGTTCCTTGGTTAGTAGAGTGACAGATAACCTTAGGGAATTTAAAATTTACTTGGACATGTGCGATAGATGTGTGGTGGAAAGAAACACTTAATAACTAAATTTTAGAATACGTTATCTCTACATACTCTTGTCTGAAGGAGGCATAATTCAATTTTTTTATGGAACTGCATAGGAGGTATCTCAAACAATTTCCCTTAGAGATTAATAAGGTTATGGTTGATTATGGACTTGAGAACTTCCCCATGGATGGCTAAACTCTCTCATGTACGATTAGCACAACTAGTGGATAAATTGATGGGTGTGCATCAATATGAGATTAGTAATTCAATATATAAGTCAGATAGCAATAATTGTAAAAGCATAAGTATGATGAATCCAGGTGTAAGGATATAAGAGGTAGTGATCTTAGAGGCAAATGGGAGGATACTAATCATGGATTTAATCCCTTTATTAACACAAGTATGCATAGAAGAAGCAGGATAAATGTTGATAACATAACCCAATCTAAATAGACCCAATTTCCCCACCATAGTGCATGTTCATGCATTTGAGTTTGACATAATTCTTATTAGAAATTAGGATACTGACAATGTAGAATTAGAAGTTGAATATGAAATTGAAACCATAGAGGAATCTTTGGAGGTGTAAGATCAAGATAATAATTTACCAATAATTTCTAACTTCCCATTTCTATAAATACCTATGACTCATCTTGGAATGTTTGGTGGACCAAGTCTATCTAGTGGTCAGACTACAAGACCAATAATAATTAATCAACCTCCCCTAATTCCCATTATCTATGATGCACCTATTATTACAAGAGGCATGAGAGGCAATACCCATAGTGGTTCTATTAGAGCTAGAGGATTAGGGGATAGTATAGGAGGCATTGGTGGATCTCCACCATAGGGTTTAGGAGGAGAAACTAGAGGAACACCACATCAAGGTCCACTATAACCACCCAATGCAACTATAGTCTACTACGAGATGACACTTCACTTACCTGAATAACAAGGTATCAAAAATGTAGCAAAACATGTTCACAAGTGTGAACTCATTTAGTGAGTGTGAGGTATCACTTCTTTAGAGTGAAAGGTAACTTAGTTTAATATTATTTTATTATATTGTGCACATAAATGGTAGCACAAATTTGATCCTAAACAAATGGTTGTGAATTATGAATTATTAATGGTTGCTTTTCTCTAAGAATTTGATATCCTTGAATTTGAACATCAAAGTATTGTTGCCTTAAAATATATCAAGAGTTCACTGAGAGTGTGTGTATGTATGATGCACATTTTAAAATGATTCTATGTATCATGCTTAGTGTTTTTTAGGAGTTTTATTACTTTCATTCTAATGAGCCTTATCTCACAAAATTTTCATTGAACCATGTTAGGCACTAGAATCCTCCCTTTGCATTGAAGCCATGGGAAGTATAGATATGGTGATTAGACCCTTTATAATGGCTTAGATCATTTAAATGGCTTCTTAGTTATATAATCTTATGAAAAATAATGCTCATGACACTCATAGTGGCTTATGGTGTGTTGAATGCAAAATGGAAGGCCATAACGGGAACAACTATCCATGAAAGAATGTTTGTGCTATATTAAAACAATCCTATGAGATTTGTAATGAAGATCATGATGTAAGCAGTTTTCTCTTGCTTTAGTGCACCACCCAAGATAAAGTGTCATTATACTATAAAATGTGTGTTGCATATATGCATGATATCAATGACTAATTCATAAAGCATGCACATGAGGTATGCACCAAACTTATATAGCTAATAACCAAGAGGTTGGTGTAGGTTGATCTTTCAGAGGTCGAGGGTGTGTGAATAGATGTAGAGGTGGTCATTTTCAACCTAGAACATATTACATGTGCATTTCTCTGGACCACTACTAGCATGCACAACTTATACAACCTATACCTTTTATAAAAATGAACATTACCTAGAAGAATGTCTTGATTTGTATGTTTCCATTACTAAAGAATGAAATGAGAAAGGCATCAAGATGATACATGTTGAAAAAAAATGTAATACTCAGAGGAAACCATGCCATACCACTCCACTAACTAGACCCAATGTCAATATCACTACATAAAGTGGCACTCATTCCCAACCAATTTCAAATCCACCTACTAAAAAGGTTCAGCATGAAGAACCATATGTGTAACACTATCTTGATGATCAATGACAAAAAGAAGTTTTGCATGAGATAATGGCCTTAATCTATGAACTATAAGGTGAAATTAAATTCTTCAAGGAAAAGGATGCTAATATGAAGGTTGAGATGCAAAGAGGTATGGTACCCATGAACTTAGGGCATGATAAGTTATGAGAGCTATGAAAACTCTTCCTTAATGAAAATGTCATTCCTATCCTCAAGAATTGGTTATGTTAGCAAATGGTAAAGCCTTTAGAGGACCATTTTTTGAACCATGTGTGATGAGAAGAGACTCATATTCAACCAAACCTAGAATGTGACAAAGATGTCTTTGCCAATATGTCCATTGATGGTTGGATGGTCCATGACATCCTAATAGACACTGGTGTGGAGTTTAATGTTTTAATTAAATAAACCTAAAAAAATATGGAGAGCCCCACTTTTCAACCCTCCCCACATGTCTTATTCATGGCCAACAAGACTCATGCACTGCCCATAGGTGTTCTTAAGAATGCCACTATCAACATCTTGGGAGTCATTTTCAACGGTGATTTAAAGTAATCAGAATTGTTAAAGTTGATGAATTCCCTACTCTTTTGGGTTGACCTTATTTAGATGTGAATAATGTTAACTTGTGTTTCAAGAAGCAATATATTAGTTTTGAGAATGACACTTAACATGTATTCATACCTCTAAATAATGACCAAAGACCCCTTTTATGGAACCCATTAATTTTGATGAGGATGTCAATGCAATCTATAACATTACTAATCAAGGACATGAAGATATGGATCCTACACCTAATGGTATCTTGTAATGGGAAGACATTCAGTCTATTTTTGACACTATCAGTGTTGTTTATGACCAATAATATCAAAGTGCATATGATCTAACAAGGCACATATGTGGTGTCATAGAAAACCACCTAGATTCCCCTCTTAGGCTCACTCAACACCATAAAATTGTTTGCCTCAGTAGTGGATGCATGATGGATAGACCACCCTTACATTTGGGCCATGCACCTAGGTTTTATGGTTAGATGGAGTTCCTAAAATAGTTACAGCAGTTAGAGATTTACTATGTTAATGAGGATGAACGGTTCTGCACAATCCACTTTCCATTTTAAGGGACATATACTTGATGGTGGTCTAATCATCAGTACTAATTGGATACATAAGAATAAGTATGTGAAGACATGCATAATAATTTCCACCATGATAACCATGTTTGTACCACCCTAATTTATATTGGTATTACTTCTCTGGAACAACATATAACATGACGTGAAAGCCTTTGGAATGTTGACAAAACATTTTCACTAGAATTCTTTGTTAGGAAAAATAGTGTTCATATGTTATTGGTGAATTAACATATGGTAAATTAGTATTATGGTTAGATTTTTATTTGGGTAGTTAGTCGAATATAATTGTTTAGATTTATATATTATTATAATTAACAACAATATATCATATATAGCTTTAATATTATTAATGAATATTGTTAGGGATACAAAGAGATATATATGGAGATATGAGTTCCATAAATATAGGAATGCCTTTCTTATATATTTTTAATATCCCAGATGATTTTCATATAATGTGAAATATAATAATATATTGAGTGTTTGATAATTATCCTATGTAATCTCTATGTGTTAAGCTCCATTTCACATTGCATGAGACAAATCTTGGTATAAGCTCATCCAAAAGTTAATAGTGGTATCTGAGTGGGAAAATGGCCTATTAGATTAGTGAAGGGGCAGATCTGCTACAAGCTATGGTTGCCCTAAATAATGAGAGATTATTTTATGTGATAATTTTAGATTAATTAAAAAAAATTGGTTTACTCTAGATTTGTATTTTCTATTGATTTTTCTAGATGTAAGTAGAGGCATTTATGGAAGATAACACAATTATCTATTGACTAAGGGCAAATCTTTGTCAATGTCTTATCTCTTTTAGATGGAAACTTAATTTCTTGACAAACTATTCTTCTAAATCTAAATTTTCTTACACACTTTTTGGGTATCCATATTAATGTCATGAACTATTGCTCCTTACATGTTTATTACAATTGACTTGGCATGAGATTTTATATGATCATACATTTACAATGTGTCCATCAAGCCACTATACTATCTATATTTGTGTATTCTACATCTTTTGATTACATAAGTGTTTTTTGCATTATAACATACTCTTTCATCATTTTTTTATGAACATTAAACACTTCATGTATTGCCTATGAGTGTATTGAAAGGTCTACCAGTTACATCAAATTAAATGTGTGGATATTATGAATTAGTAACATGTTCGTTGAAACTACATTGAACTTGATATTATCTTTGATTGTCATTTTTTACTATGCCTATGTTTTATTATCATTTAATTATTTTAATGATGCATGTTATATTAGTTACAGACCTTGACTAGTCCAAGGATCATTTCCATGCTCTTTGATTTTAAAAATATGACAACTACACCTCGACAAGTTTTCTATTTCACAAGCTATTTGGTGAGTCTTCTCCCAACAAGGCATAAAGATCTTCTAAGTTAGAATTTTATATGTATGGTCAAAGTATATACTTAGTATTCTATCTACATCAAGTCAATAAGGTGATTTATAAAGCATCTAATAATCTTTAAAATAGTTTGGTTTGTTTGTCAAGTGGTTTTATAGAGAAAAATTAATCTTTTTGTCAAGAGTCAAGGTCATGAAAAGAATAATGATTCATTATCAAACTTTATCATTGTATGTTGATACTATCTTGTCAAAGTCAATAAATTCATTAATGTCAAATTCTATAATTATAATGGATGTATTTTTGGTAGAAACCGACATCCAACATGTTTCACATTGTGGGAGAGAAATTACAATAAATCTAGTGTAGAAATTACTGAGCTTCCATTGCCAATTAGCTGAGTAAGCAATGACATGAAGGAGGTTGGATGCAATGGAGGAAGGAGGATTTTTATGCCTCTCATCAGTCACCAACGATGGGACCCATATGATTTGGTGGAATTTATTTTTTAGTTGTGTGGTGTGGTATATGCATTTATTTTTTAGTATGCTTTATAATTAAAATAGAGGTTAATTCTTGTTCACTTATATATGCGACCGTTCTTAATGAAGTCCCCTAATGTAAACATATAGTGAAAAAATGAAATCACAAAATAAAAGCAACATCATGATACTTGTATAGGTTGAATAGACATATGTGTTTCTATTCATACCTAGGTTTCTAGTAAACCTTTGTAAAACCATTGAAAGTTTTGTAAATGGTTATTGCTTGAGTTCCCACACTAAGTAGGTCATATTTTTTCCCTATAGTGAATGGTTGATAAACAGACGGTTCATGTACATGTTCCCACATTAGTTTAGTCATATGTGTTCCTAACAGTGCATGGTTGATAAGAATTTGATGTGTTCCTTCTTCTACATTTAGTTCAAGTTATGTACTAAGATCACAAGCGAGTAGAGGCAAGCAAGCTATAGAAGAAGTGTGAAAGTTTTTTTCTATCATGTAAACACTAAAGGGGAAATGTTAGTGAAAATAGTGTTCATATATTATTGGTCAATTACTACATGGTAAATTAGTATTATGATTATATTATTATTTGGGTAGTTAGTCAAATATAATTGTTTAGAGTTATATATTATTGTAAGTAACATCAATATATCATATATATCTTTAATATTATTAGTGAATATTGTTAGGGATATGAGGAGATATGTATGGAGATATGAACTCCATAATATAGGAATGCATTTCATATATATTTGTAATGTCTTAAATGATTTTCATATAATTTTGAAATATAATAATATATTGAGTGTTTGATTATCATCCTATGTACTCTTTGTGTGTTTGGTTCCATTTCACATTTCATGGGATATATCTTGGTATAAGTTCATCTAAAAGCTAACATTATTATGGGTATATGCATTCTATGGTACCATGCATGCCTAGGCTAGGGCATGGTACATTCACTAAGAAACACAGAGACATAGATACCTAGTAGCACATCAAACATGGTCTACTTTCCACCTTTGAATTTTATTCACCACAAATGGATTCGAATTTATCTCTACAAATAATCCATCAGGTAGTTATGTGCAATCATGCATCTATTGAAGACCAAATATGGCATATGTATGGTGCAATTGAGGACCATTTGGCCATGTTCAAATAATCTGATACTCCTATCATTTCTTAGTTAGAACCAAACTTCCAATTCGGATATGACCACTGGGAACATATACGAAAAGGAAAATAAAATGTTATGTATCAAGTTGATTAAGGTACCAATTCTAATCCTCTAGAGCCATCATTTGACAATTTAAATATACATATAGAGTTTAGGGTGTGTGATGTCATAGATATAATGAATTTTTAATAAAAATCATATTCCACACCACTCCAAAGGGTTCATTAAAACATTAGAACCAATGATGCACCTAAACTAGCCACTGTAGGAAATTATTAGTCTATTGTTGACATAACCAAAATCTTTGAATTTTTACATGAGTACTAGGACATTTTCTTACATAAATACATGAAAGTGAAAGGAATGCATCCATAATTGGGTAGAATACACATTAATTTGGTTGAAGGTGCTCGACTAGTAAGGAAACAACCATATCAAATGAACCTAAATCTGTGCACTAGGGTTAAAGAGGAAATTGATAGCATGTTACACACTGAATTTATTACTCCTATTGATGAATATGAATGGGTTAATCCCATGGTAATTATCATCAATAAGGATGGTTGTATTAAAATTTGTGTGGACTACATGCTACTTAATATGGTATGTGTAATGGACCCTTTCCTAATGCCTTTCACTAAAAATATTTTGTAAGATGTCATTGCATGCAAGATCTACACATTCATCGATAGATTTTTTGGTTATCACCAAGTCCAAATTTTTAAAGAAGACAAGGAAAATACAACCTTTGTAACTGAATGGGGTTCTTTTGCATATAATGTTATGAATTTTGGCCTTAAGAATGTGATGGCCATGTTCTCATGCATTATGTTGGAAGCTTACAAGGATTTCATCCATAATTTCTTTTAGGTATACTTGGATGACTGGACCATGTATGGTTTAGTGTGTGACCAATGTGACAATATGCACCTCATACTCAAACATTGTAATCACCTTCAAATTTCTTTGAATATGAAGAAGTGCATATTTACCACTCTATTTGGGATTTTATTAGGACATATTATTTATCGGGATGGACTATTAGTGGATGCAGTTAAAATTTTGGTCATTTTTTAACTCCCAGCACCAACTAATTAGCGTGAGGTCCATGCCTTCTTAGGTCACATGGGGTACTATCAGAAGTTCATTTGAATTTATGCTAACATAGTCGTCCCAATAGAATAACTACTCAAACATAATGGCCTATTCTTATGGATGACTCAACATCAACAAGTGTTTGAGGCCTTGAAAGAGAAACTAGTGATTATGCCCATTCTCCAATTCCCAAAATAGAACCAACCATTTCATGTGTATGTCAATGTTTTAGGCATGGATGTAGGCATTATCGTAGCACAACTTGGTGAGGGAAACCTTGATCATCTTATTTATTTTTCTAGCTGAAATCTCACATCAGTAAAATGAAAATACTCTTCAACATACCGTGAGGTATTGTCTATGGTTTATGCACTTTAGAAGTTTCACTAATACTTTTTTGGTAACCTCATTTGTCTTTTATACATATCATGAAGAGCTCAATTATTTGGTAAATAATTCAATATTGCACAAATGCATATATCAATGGTTTATTCTTTTTTAGAAATTCTAGTTCTCTATGGTCATAAAAATAGGTAAATTTAGGACTTGATCATCTCTCATGTGTTCAATCTAGTGAACCAACATGCACCATAGAGGATGATTTACCTGATGTATATTTTTTTCAAGTTACATGCATGTCCAAATAATTGGATGAAATTATAATTTTTTTACAACATAGTCATGCAAAATAATCTTACTAGCCAAGAGAGAAAGTAAATCATTGTATATGCTACCCCTTTCTAACTTATTGGTTTAGACCTATACAAAATTGGTTGGGATGAAGTCCTACGAAGTTGCATCATGTAGCGTGAGTGCATGTAAGTCCTTCAATAAGTCCATGAGGGCATTATAGGAGGACATTATGATCATGATGCAATACCATGAAAGGTTTTACTAAGTTTTGGTTACCCACCTTATTCAAAGATTCCAAATCTTATGTGCACTAATGTGATATATGTCAATACATAGATAAAACAAATCAAAGGGATTTTATGCCTCTTCATCCAATACTTTCTCATGAACCATTTTAAAAATGGGTTATTGATTTTGTTGGGCCTATTCAACCAGTTGAGCGATAGATTGGCATGTAGTACATCATTACAACCATAGACTATCTCACATATTGGGTTGAATAAGTTCCCACACATGATTTTACTACAACAACCACCACCAAATTTTTATGGGAAAATATTATCATAAGGTATGGATGCCCTCTAAGTTTAAAAATTGATCATGGAACTCACTTTCTCAATGAGATAATCTACATCCTCTTGGATAAATTAATGATTGTTCACCATAAAACTATTCCATACCACCCTCAATCTAATGACATAGTTGAATCCTTTCATAAGATCATAGGTCACACATTAACCAATATTTGCAATATCAATTGAACTAATTAGGATGACCAAGTTTCTAAAATCTTATGTGCATATCAGACTACATACAAAAGGTTGAACAAGATTACTCCTTTTAATTGTCTTTAGTGTTGAAGTAGTTTTACAAATAGATTTCTTTGTTCCCTCTTTATGTATTACACATATCAATAAATTAGATTATGATGAGTCCCTAAAATTACACCTAGATGTTCTACTTAAATTGGATGAAACGCATTTTATCACATACTAGAACCAACGAGTTGAGAAGGAAAAATAGAAAGCCTATCATGATTGACATATCAAAACCAAAGTTTTTCATCTTGGTATGCATGTCCTAGTTCATGATTCAAAGTTTATACAAAATTTAGGTAAATTATGGATCTGATAGGATGGTATATTTATTATTCATTTTATCCACTCGATAGGCACTTATAAACTAAAAATATTAGATGGCCAATTCTTATCAGGCCATTTCAATGGTAGTCAGCTTTGGCCCTACCATTCTATGTAATTATTTACTTCAGTGATTAAGGCATATGCCACTAGGTTAGTCTAGGAGTTTATTACATTTTAAAATAAGTGTCGCATTGGTTGCATGCTTTTTAGTAATTATTTTGACATTTTATGTTAATATTTTAATATTTACACTCTCTTTTTTGACATGAATTGCACTATGATATGACATGGAGGACCACACATAGATTTTATTGTGGATTAGGTTTTAAGTATGGATAAGCTTATTAATATGAAAGTGCACAAAAATAAGTGCATAATATGAGATGCATAAAGTAATCATGAAATAATAAGTGCATAGAGGAGGCACGTGAAGAAAGCATGTAAAGGAAGTGTGTATAGGAGGTGTGTGAAAGAAATGATAGAAAAACTCTGTGAAGATCAGAGAACTTAGAAGATAATAGGGTGAAAAAAATAGGGTGTGTGGTTAGAAAAACAAAGACAACAAAGGAAATACCATTATGAAATTGGGTTAAAGTAGAAAAGGTAGTTTCAAATAAATAGACTGGGATATTTGAATTTTTATAATTAGCATTCACTTTGATAAAGATGCAATAAATTTAAAAGAATGGGACATTAATTTATTAATAACATAGTGGTATGAATGGAAATCATGCCAAATGGACAAAAATGTAGGCTTTTTAAATCATTAAATGGTTCAATTGATGGATGGTGGCATGGAGGAATTAATGTGAAAATTTGGGATAGATTATAAAAGACAGAGAAACCATTCATTTTCAATTTTATTGAAAACTTATAATATATTGTAGAGCTCAAACAAACTATGAACAAGTGACAAGATGAGGTGATTACATAGTGTTTTCAATGATAAAACATGAAGCATAGATTGTGATGAAAAATATTCAACAAACGAAGTGATAAAGTGACCATAACAGTGGGTGTTAGAAATTTGCAAGTTACAGGCATCAAATCTGCCATTAGAGGAGGTTAAAGCAAGAATCTCAAGCATTTGAAGTCTTGAGAAAAAGAATCAAAACATATCCATTATAGAGAGTGGGTTTACTACATGTTAACCTTCAAGGACCCTAATTGGTGATGCATCCAAAGCAAAATCTAATATGAGAAGAGAGTCATTACCAACCATTCCTTAAGTTGAAGAACTGGAGGACACAGAAGTAAGAAGTCATGTTTATATTTGAGAAAAAGGATCTAATTAATGTGACATGCAAGGCATCGACCCCAAAAATCTACCACACCATTTCCTTCTCTTGTTTTTATTAAGGAACTGCAATATCTAGAGATAGTTATGTGCATATAGGATTGGGAGCTGAAGGTTTCTACTTATCAAGTCTTCAATTACAATCATCAACAACTTGTAAATGAACTCAACTTGAAATGGGACTATCAGGTGGAGAATTATAACACCCATAATGATATCACCTATGATCTCATGGTCAACAAATTATTAGAAGATGTGGGGGTGCTCTAATTCTTCTAACTACATTATTTTAGAAAGTTGTAGGAGGCAATTCACTTTATAATTTCATGCATTCATGAATACTACTTATACTTTATTAGGCACAAAATGAGAATTACCCTTGAGTAGATCACTAAAGTAATAGGGTTACTTTGTTCTAGAGTTGATGTCGATATAGATCTTGAGGATCAGGATGAAATTAATAAAATGGTGATGGTATTGCAATATAAAAAGGAAGGCCACATCATGTACATCATGATCCTAATAAATCCCAAGATTCAAGTGGTTGCATGTTTGACCATGACCAAGCTAGGAGGTGTGGATTGGTGGAAGGAGGTGGATATGGCCCACCTCTATGTCACCATCCAAATGGCTAAGGGAATAAAGTATAATTATTATTTATACTTTGTCGATAAAATTGTGCAAGATGTTGAAAAGGTGCATCCCCTACCTAGCTATAAGTTCCCTTAGGGAATAATTTTGCTTTTACTAATTGTTGATGAATTGGCATCCTAAAGTATTTTGTCAAGGAGCTAAAGTGGGTGTACCCACCAAAGTATAATTCCCCTACCAAAAGGATCAAATAATTCACCTACCCTAGTGTCATCACACCCTCCTACAAATCAATGATGAAAGGTTGATTTGATGGTATGAGGGAGGCATTTGGGAATGAATGGCCATACCCAAGGAGTTGTTTGTGAAGATGGGAACCTATGTTGTGTTTGTTATAAATCAACAATACGCACTCATGTGAATTTGGATGATGAGAACTAACAATTTGTCGCCATGGCTCAAGTTGACCTATACATTCATTGTTAGATACTTCATGGACTCTATGAATTACATTAAGTATGTGTGCCGTATAAATATTTATGTGAACAAGATTAACATTCAGATCCATACTTTTCATTATAGTTACATCTATTTAAGGAGGTACAAATATGTAAAGTGACATGATACTAATAATACTGATATTAATCCCTATAAGATAGTCATGCAAGGGAAAATCTAGGTAGTTTTATATATGTTTGGTCCCCATAATAGAACATTGAGATGTTAGGAGGTAGAAAAGGAGTTGTTCCCCCCTCAATCATGAACATGTATAAAATAAAGGGTGTGCATGAAGGAGAAAAGACCAAAACTAGAGGCTACCAACTCAAGTAGGGCATAGGAGGAACAACCTAGGATCGATCCTAAATGACAAAGGTAAACCCCATCACTAAAAATATCCTAGATGATACATATAGAAAAAAATATGTTGCTTCACAACTAGCTACCCAGGGAGAGCCCAAGTAGGAAACTCCTAAAGTGGTGATTCTTAACACAGGTGAGGTATTTCTAGACACACAACCTATCAAAGAACCCACTCTTGAACCTATCAAAGAACAACCTACTAGGACTAATGAAGAATAACTTGCTAATGAGTAGTAAATGGACATTTAGTGTCCAAAATTTGAAGAAATAGAAAGAGGGGAAGGCCTCAACATAGAGGATCTTAGCACTAATACCAGCGAGCAATGGGAAAAGAGTCCTAAAATTATTAATCTAAAGTGTGACCCCCAGAAGGGATATTAACCTATGAAGGAGGTAAAGCAATAATAATAGATAAATAAAACAACCCCTATTCATGCTATATTTCAATAGGACACATTGGATAAATAACAATATTTGTGGGGTTATTTATTTGAGCATGAGTCCATGGAATAAACTCAAAATGAAATGTCTTTTATAATGGAAGTATATCATGATGAAGAATGATTTGAACTTCCAAGGGACAACACTAACATAATCTCATAAGTAGTCGCTATTCTAGATACACTTTAGGTAAGTCCCATAAATTGCTGTCTAGCACAAGCTGGTATAGCCTTTATCAAGTTTACCTCAGAGGTTTCTAGGCAAAACATTCTCAACATTCATGATGTGGGCTAGATTCTCTACAAAAATTGGGAGGTCATCAAATTGTATCAAGAAGAGCATGAAATGGGTGCAAGATTGAAGAAGAAATTGAAGAACTCAAGTACCAACTGGATGCAATTGAAGCGGCTTAGCTTAGGATGTTAGGCCTTTGCCAAACAATTTGGAGAAGTGAACCAACACTCACAAATGGAGTGTTTATTACTCATGAAGTAATTAATAAATTGGATATGCTCACGAACATTTTGTTAAATAGATGTAAAAACATGTTGGATCCTAAATAGGAAAAACTATGGGCTACTACATAGTTTACCAAGGCCATGGATGTTTATTGTGAATATTAAATAAACTAAGTGTTAATATTCCCATCATTGATGGGGTTTTTTTCAACTTTGCATGGCCTAAATAAAATTTTAGAAGTGTGATTTTTGCCTAAGGAACAATAGTGCTAGTAATTGGCTAAGAACACTCTAAGCATCAAGGATAAGACCTAATGCACAAAAATATTCCAAGATATTGAGGAGATAGAAAAACAAATAAGTTCCCAATGATAGTAGATAAATGCTAGTTTCTCACCGCTTTGAGGACAAGTTTTGATGGAGGTCGGGGAACTTGAGGATGCTCACAAAGTTGTAACCACTTTACTTTAAACTCTGACAAATCAAGCATATACTTTTATGGAGTAGTCCAAGGACAAGAAATGGTTGAAATTTGAAGTGGAAGTTATTACTTCCAATCTTTAAATATCTCTCAACTAGTGGAGAAGCTTAAGTGTAAAGTACAATAGGTGGATCCTATTTTTTTTCAAATGAGGAAATTATAGCATAGTCAAGGATGAACTATAGATTTAATCTGGGGTAAATGTTAGACCCAAAATTTTTAATATTTTCTAAGACTTTTTGAGACATAAGCATGGATACGCACAAAATACTATGATGTAGGAGAGAATAACGTAGAAGAGATAAACAAGGGAGAACAACACAGAAGACCTTGGCATAGATGGGTGTTGTAGAAAACAAGGAAATGAAGCATAAGGAGTACAAGATGCATGACTCTGAGAAGTGAAAGAATAGGATAAGGGTGTAATAATTGGAGGTAGTTAAAAATCAATTCATAAAAGTATCAAATATTAATGAGAACATGAATCTATCACTGACTCACAGAGGAGGAAGATGAACACAAATGCTAATATCTAGCATATAGAGAGTACATAGGGGTTATTGGGCCTGATTCAAGAGGAATTTAATTATAATGGCTCATCATGCCTTTTTCCTTTAAAACAATCATTGGCTTGTCATCTTTATTTTATTAATGATGCAACCCTAGAAGGATTTTTCTCATGTATAAATACCCCTTTGGCTTTATTTTAAAAGTATTGTTGTGATGTAGGGGCATCCTTATGTATCCCAAAATGGACTCATTTTTGGATTGATTTTATCTATTAGGTGTTTTTTATGTGTATTAGGTCCTAATTTTTTCCTAGGAGTGATCAAATTTAGTCCAAGTTGCATAAAATTTGAAATATGGAGTTTCCCTCCAAAATGACACAATTTGAAATTTTGAATTTTTAAGCTTTGTAAAAGGGTTACATGCATTATATGAGGTTGGAAAAGTTTTAAAACATGTTTATAATGTGTCTTATAGGTCTTAATAGTATTAAAAAGGTCATACGTATCTTCATTAGTCTATATGCATGGTCATATAGTGTTCATAGGGGAAAACATTAAAAATGCAATGTAATTTTCATGTAGTTCCACGTAGAAACCTACAAGATTTAGCTATGTATCTTGGTAGAAGGTGTTAAAGTCACTTTTTTATGTGGTCATTATGTTTTCCATTTGAATGGGAGAGAAATTACATGTAAAAACAATGGAATTTGATGAATAAAATGGATTGTGTTGATGAAAATTTTGTACATTGATGTTGCATGGTTGTAGCAGAGTGTTTGCATGCTTGAATACTCAAAGGTGGTGAGTAATTTTGAACATTTTATAGTGTTTATTGTTTTAATAAATATTAATCTATATTTTATTATATATATATCATGAGTTAAATTTCAAGGTATGACTCTTAATGAGATAGACATAATTGTCAACAGAACAAAGGTTTATATAGTCCTATTAAAACTATGATCTATGTATTTTTCCTTTAAAATGAGTTTCATGGAGATAGGTAATGGAATACACTTGAGAATATGATGTATGATTTGGTTTAAATTTTTTTGGTATTAAATATTTTTCTTAATATTATCTAGTTATACAATCTTGCTTATGGAAACCTATAGACAACCTAAGATAAGACTATTTTTTGTATCACCTTTAGTGTTGAAATTTATTATGAGTTAAAAGGATTTGAGAGGATTTTTTAATATCCAATGAATGTCTTAACAACATAATATAATTTTTTGAGAGTTTTTGAGTATTGAAAAGATAGTGAAACAACGAAACCCTATGCATACCCCTATTTCCTATTATAGAACACAGTCATAAAAGACTGAGACCTTGAGTTGTGAATGCATGGTGGCTTGTGGTGACTTTATCATTAAATTAAAAATGTGTGTTATCATAAATTATACTTATTAAAATAATTTTTTTTGTCTGAAACCCTTTTTAGTTAAAGATATTGAATTTACATTGCTCTCAGCATACTCAGTTTGCACAAACCCTGACAACTAGGGTTTTGAGTTTTTAAGAGAACCAACCATGGAAAATTCACAAAAACTTGTAGTATAGTTTATTTTTATATCCCCTAATTTAATCACACCATTTCAAGACTAACATACCTATAGTATGATTTATAGACAGTGGCATTGGAAAAGGGCTAAAGAAGGCCTAGTTTTGGAAGGTGCAAAGAAGGAAAGTGGACTTAAGAAGTGAGTTAGGTCTTGAAAATTGACACACAAGTGTATTTAAATAATAAAAATGTTAATATAATATTTTAAATTCATATTTATTATTAATTTATCCATACTAACCAATTTACAGTCAGAAGAGGCTATAAGGAGTGCTAGTTTGAAAGGCAGAGTTGCATGAGTTGAAGATGAGTGTTTAAGAGAGTTTTAAAAATGGGTATAGAGAATTGAAAGAGAATATTATAATAAAATTAAATATCTTGTCATAATATATTATCTTTTTAACTTTTAATTGCATGGTGAATGAGCTCATGAGCCTAGAGAAGTGATCCTTTATTCAAGGACTATAGAAGGAAACTTGTGCAAGCTCTGCATCATTTGGTATAAAAACATAAGGATGGTCAGAGGAAAAGAGTAAAAGGACAAAATGGTATCAAGGAAAAGGCAACTTACATCAGCTCAAATAATGAAATATAATGTTGCAAATTTGGTCATTGAAATGAGGATCATGTAAGCTAGAATGGTAGTCATGGAGACAACTCAAAGAAAAAGGGTCATAACTGATGATGATAGTGATAGGGAAGAATAAGCTCCTAGAGAAAAATAGGAGGAAGAAAGAGAAGATAGAATAGAGGAAAGATTGATAAAATACATGATGAAGATGGGTTTAAAACCAAAACTAGACGTGCCAATGTATGAAGGCAATCTAAATGTAGATGAGTTGGTGGATTGGATAGCAGCCATGGATAAATATTTCAAGTATGAGGAGGTGAATGAAACCAAGAAGGTTAAATTTGCAATCACAAGATTGAAATGATATGCTTCTTTTTGGTTGGATGGAATCCAAGAAGAGAGAAGGAGAAGAGGTAAAGCCAAAATTCATTCATAATATAAGATAATGGTGAAGATGAAGGCAAAGTTCATGCCTAAGGATTACCATACACATTTGTTTAGGAGATTGCAGAATCTTATACAAAAGGAGCATTCAATAAAGGAATACATAGAAGAGTTTCATAGATTGAAAATTAGAACAAGACACTTGGAAGAAGATGATGAGAAGGTAGCAAGCTATTTGAATGGTCTCAAGTTATCCATACAAGATGAGATCAGTATATTGACTCTAAGAACAGTTGAAGAAGCATACCAAGCAGCCTTGAAATCTAAGAAGTTGGAAAAAAGGCAATAGGAAGAGGCAAAGAAGTCAGAGGAAGAGGAGAGTATGAGGCCAAAATGCATATAAGGAAGGTGAAAGCAGTGGATAAAGACATTAAGCATATCCAAGAGATGGTTATAGAGGTAAGAGGCCATACTATAGAGGTGGAGATGTTAGAGGAAGATGGACTAGTGGTTTCATAGGAAAATGTTTCAAGTGCAATAAGTATGCAGGTCATAGGTATTGGGAGTGTCCATAAGAGAAACTAAAAAGGAGTTATAGGAATGAGATCAAAAATCAATTGGTACAACATACAGAGGAAGAAAGTGTTGGATCAAATTCACATATATTAGAACCTGAAGAAGGAGCGACACTCTTGATGAGGTGGATATTGTTGAAGCCACCAAAGGAGAAAGAACCTACACAATAGAGAAAACTATTGATTAAATATGTAAGTCACATGGAAAATTTTATAGAATTATTATAGATTTAGGAAGCATGGACAATTTGGTTTCCAATGAGATGGTAAGCAAACTTGGTCTCAAAAGATTGCCTCATCTTGTACCTTACAAATTTTCTTGTTTTCAAAAAGGATATAGTGTGCTTGTGAATGAAAAATTCTTAGTAGATTTTTATATTAGAACATATAGGGATCAAGTCATGTGTGAGGTCATCCCCATATATGTTTGCCATGTACTACTAGGAAGGCCTTACCAGTTTGATAGGTCAAGTAGTCATGACGGAGTGAAGAATACCTATTCTTTGGAGCATAAGGGATTCAAGTATAAACTATTGCCTTTGAATAATGATGATAAATTTGTTGGTGTATATTCTAAAGTATTAGTTATAGGTTATAAGGAGGTGGTGTAGGAGGAAGATGAAGATGTGAAGGTAGAAGAATAGCCCAAGTGGAGGAGTGTGAACCATTGTCAAGCATAAGTTTTTCAAGTAAGTTTTTGAATGAGTTACTTGTTAGTTTGTCTTAGCATATGATGAATATTTCTAGTTGTGAATTACTAGAAGGTATGATAGGTAATCTCACATGCATGATGGAAAGTCTTGAAAAGATAAGAATTGAGCAAGAGATGAGTAAAGTACAGAAGGTTTGAGAAGGATAGCCTAGTTAAGGCAATGATAAGAGAGTGTTGAGTCGAGATCATGAGAATGTAAAAGAGAACATGTATTCCTTGTGTATAGAGGAAGTAAATGGTATTTATGAATATGATATAGGATAGCAAACCAAGCACTTATGCAAGTAAATGGCATGCAAGGACTCAAGAGTTGATATGTGTGAGGTGGAGTGTACCAAGAAAGGATAATGGGTGAAAAATGAAGAATTTATATTTGAAAAAGTGGTGTATTATGGAAGTAATAATTTAATGGATCAGTTTGAAGAATTAGAAGCATGGTTTACACACCCAAAATAAGTAGCAAAAGACATTGGTAGTGTTTTCCTTAATAAGTTTATTGTATGTGCAGGTACACCAATGAAGAAGAACTAGAGGAGGCCTAATTTTGGGGCCTAGGAACATGTTCTCCTTTATGATAGGAAATTAGCAACAAAAACCTTTAAGTTGGAGTTACAAATCAACTAAAGAGGAGCATACACCAAGTTGATTCTTATAGTAAATTTTCTTTAGCTTGGTAGTATGATGCAAGTGCATCCTTATGGATCCCAAAATAGACTCATTTTTGGCTTGATTTTGTCTAGTAGGTGTTTTATATGTTTATTAGGTCCTAATTGTGTCCTAGGAGTTATCAAATTTAGTCCAAGTTGCATAAAATTTGAAATATGGATGTTCCCTCTAAAATGACACAATTTGAAATTTTGAATTTTTAAGCTTTGTAAAAGGATTCCATGCATTGTATGAGGCTTTCCAAGTTGTAAAACATGTTTATAAGGTGTCTTATAGGTATTAAGAGTATAAAAAATGTCCTAAGTATATTCTTTACTCTATATTCATGGTCATATAGTGTTCATAGGGCAAAACATTAAAAATGCAATGTAATTTTCATGTACTTCCACATAGAAACCTCCAAGATTCAGTCATGTATCTTGGTAGAAGGTGGTGAAGTCACTTCTTGATGTGGTAATTATGTTTTCCATTTGAATGGGAGAGAAGGGACATATAGAAAAAATGGAAGTTGATGAATAAAATGGATTGTATTGATGAAAATTTTGTACATTGATGTTGCATGGCTATAGCAATGTTTGCTTACTTGAATACTCAAAGGTGGTGAGTAATTTTGAACATTTGATAGTCTTTATTGTTGTGATAAATATTAATATCTATTTTGAGATAGATATAATTAGTTAAATTTCAAGGTAGTGACCCTTAAGAAGATAGACAAAACTGTCATCAAAACAAAGGTTTATATAGTCCTATTGAAACTATGATCTGTGTATTGTTCCTTATGCAATGAGATACATGGAGATAGGTAATGGAATCCACTTGATAAAAGTATGGATGATGTTTTTCCCATTTATTTTGTATTGAATATTGTTCTTGATATTATCTGGTTATGCAATATTGCTTATGAAAACCTATAGACAACCTGAGATATGACTATTTTCTATATCTCCTTTGGTGTTGAACTTTATTGTGAATTAAAAGGGTTTGAGAGGAGTTTATAATATCCAATGAATGTTTTAAAAACCTCATATGAGGTTTTTATATTTTTTAAGTATTGAAAAGATAGTGAAATAACCAAACCCTATGCATACCCCTATTTCCTATTATAGAACACATTCATAAAAGACTGAGACCTTGAGATTGTGAATGCATGGTGGCTTGTGGTGACTTGCTCATTAAATGAAAAAATTGTGTTATAATTAGGCAGACTTATTAAGAAAAATTATTTGGTCTGAAAGCCTTTCTATTTCAAGATATTGAATTTACATTGCTCTCGGCCTACTCAGTTTGCATAAACCCTGACAATTAGGGTTTTAAGTTTTCTAAGAAAACCAACATTGGAAAATTCACCAAAACTTTTAATATAGTTTATTTTGATATACCATAATTCAATCACACCATTTAAATACTGTACCATACCTATAGTATGGATTTCTAGGCAGTGGTATTGGAAAAGGGTTAAAGAAGGCCTTGTTTTGGAAGGTGCAAAGAAGGAAAGTGGTCTTAAGAAGTGAATTAGGTATTTAAAATTGACCCACATGTGTATTTCAATAATATAAAGGTGAATATAATATTTTAAAGTATTAATTATCATTAATTTATCCATACTAACCAATTTTTAGTTAGATAGGGTTACAAGGAGTGCTAGTTTGAAAGGCAGAGTTGCATGAGTTGAAGATGAGTGTTTAAGATAGTTTCAAAAAGGGGTATAGAGCATTGAAAGAGACTCTTATAATAAAATTAAATACCTTTTCATCATATATCAATCTTGTAAGTTGTACTTACATGGTGAATGAGCTCATGAGCTTAGATAAGTGATCCTTTATTCAAGGACTATAGAAGGAAACTTGTGGAAGATCTGCATCATGTTGCTAAATATATATGTGTTTTTACTATTAAGATAGACATATAGATATAATGTACTAAATTAATTACCTTTTTAATCCTATCAAATTGATAATTGAAACTAATATTCTATGAATCTTGATATGATGAACCTATTTGATGTTAATTTTGTTTTATAATAATAGAGTACTTACATTGTGTGAATGCATTAAATGGCTAACTCTAAAATGATGATTATAATAAAAATGATTAATTGTGTTAACTCAAGTGCCTAAAATTAATTCATCCACCATTATGTAATATAACTAATAGGAACTAGTCTAGGTTTCATGCCTCAAGTGAGTGCACAAGGTCACTCGCATGATATGTCAACATGATAGCATGTTAGCTTATCCCTTCCTCTAGGTGTGGGACTAGTACTTATTCATGTATAAATAAGGATAAAAATAAACCCAAAAATTCTAACTAACTCAATATTTTGTGACTAAAATTTGGATCCATTCATCTTTAGATTAGAACATCATGTACCAAATATCAACCAGAGGGTGAGTGCACTAAACTATGCACTGAAGAGAACTGATTCAACTTGGTGGCATATAAAATAAACTAGTTGTAATGGGATGAGGCTTGCAAGTTATTGTGAATGTGATTCCAAATACTAGATACCATTCAAGAACTCTAGCCATTTTTCCAAGAATGGTAGTGTCCAAAGATGCACATCCATAAGTGTGCATATGTGTGGTCTGAATAAGATTTATAACACAAATATTGGGCACATGTATTCAGGTATACACTAGTTTCACTCATAATAATATGGCACATGCATCAAGAATGTATAAGGGAGGACAAGAATTGGCCACAAATCCAATAAGACTTTATTCAAACATTTATTTTTTAATATGATAACATTGTGGTATACCAAGCTCTATAAAAGTTGAAGATATTTTTATGTCATGGCCAAATAGAAGACCTTAATAGTACACTAGAATACACTTCACATGAGGAAGCAACCAAAGACTTAAATGTAGCTCTGAAAAGCTATAAATAAAATAAACAAAATGAATAACTTATGATACAACCTTACAATCAAATCTTGGATAAGGGAGAACATGTTGAGTCTAATGATAATGGTGAGGACTTGGATTTGAAGGGATTATTTGAGCTAGATTGAGAAGGGGAATCTAGTAGAGCTAAATTCATTGTAACATCTCCACTAGGATCCAACTAGAAATACATGATTTTTTTTAAATTAAACACATATACCAAAAAAATAGATTAAATCATGAGAATCTGAATAGAGATCATATATATAATCAAGTGTGATAATAATAAATACATATTACATTGTAAATCATTGATCTCTAATATCATGAGAGCACATCATAATGAAAATATAAAAATTAATTATATTATCTCAACCATAACTGATACAAGTCTACATCCATCACTCACAATGTACAATAATAAGTAATCACAACTCTTTATGACAATATTCAATAATAAGTAAAATACACTAAAATGTACATATAAGATACATGGTTCCCCTGGAGCATAGTTCCCAAACTCTGATGTATGTGGTAATCTCAAGTGTCATCTTGATAAGTAGTACAGTTGTAGGGAGGGAGAGCATCATCTGATTGATTTTACACACCAACCATAGACCAATGATCCCCTATACTAATCCCATTAATAAATTACCCTCCCTTCACGGATGAGTAGATAGTGATGGCATGGGAATCTAGAGAGACAAAAAAGTACCTATGTGATGTATAACTTCTAAAACTAAACATGCAATGTATCATAGAAAACCTGATTTATTGCAATATATCACACAAACATGTAAATCATACTCATGAAATTATAATGTCTCATTAAACATATTTTGGCCAAAGTTTTAAGAGTAGAAAATAAAAGTAATCTATAGATTAATCAAATTCATACACACCACTTGATCAGACTACCTTCATCTAGCATTGTGATGCTAGTAAGGTAGTGAAGTCCATCTCACTCCTTAGTATCAATAATGCAAGATTGGTAAAACATAGTTTAACCAAAAGATTCATATAATTTACATCCTATAAGCAACCATATCACATATATGATAAACATAGGAATAACCAAAGCATACATTTTTTTCGTCAATATATGAATGAATTTTACATTATTTTCTATCCCATACTAGAAATAATGATTATAATTAATACCACCTCGGTAAAATCATAATTAACTATAGATTTTAATATCATATTTTTTTCCATTATTTTACACCCTATGATAACCCATATTACCACAATCTAGTGTTTTTAAGCATAACTACTAAGTATCATAACCAGGCTAATAAAGTAGTCATAAATACATGGAAACATACACTTATATACAATAGATAGATATAGTAAAACAACTTCAGTTCACATGATAAGAATAATCCAAACTAGCATTTGTTTATGTTTTGGGGGTTTGAATACATGCATTCATTAACTTAATTATATGTAATTCTTTAATATAGTTCATAATCCACCCGTAGAACTATAATCTTAAGAATACACCCTTATGCTCATATATATGCTATTAGGCACATTAACACCTATGTTTTCACCTTAAGTATATTATAACTTATTTTGAGGTTAAATTTACACCACATGTTTTAAACTCACAATTTATATATATATAAGTAGCTCGTACCTAACATGATGAAGACTTCATTGGGTTTTCAACTATTTCGCTATCAAATGGAGTGATTATGTTTTATAAGTTAATAATCATGCTTAGTCAATTTAAGGCTTCTATGAGAGTTCCTATAAACTTAAGTTAAATGTTCATGAAGGAAGTGTATAAAACATTATTCATTCCATGATGTAATTGAAATCCAAATAAGAATGATTTGATACTTAGCCCACGCATCAGTAGTTACATCATAAGATATCTTTAATTATCTAGGAAAGGGATCTTATTCACTAAACATGCCCAATATTATTAGAATCATACTTATGAGTAATATCACAATACATATGTATAATCCAATATGTTAAATATATATTATAAAATCAAGAGATTTTACATTTATTTTATTAATAAATGATATATTACTATGAATGGCATTATTACTTTCTTATAAAAAATATAATGATGCCATGATAATACATATGACCATTCCCATTAATAAAGATTACATTGACATTACATAACAAAGGTTTTGGATAAATATTCATACAGTGATACCAAATAGTATGCAGCAAGGAATAATAAGCAATGACTCATACAAATAACAAAAATCACTAATTAGAGTTTACGAGGACACCATATGTGATCCTCAAGATATAAATTAACTTCAACAACTCCTAACAAGACTAAGAGCCAATTTTAGTGATGTCCTAAGACTGGATTTAACCATATACTACAACACAAAATACCCATACAATGACTTTAACATGCAACCAATGTTGGTTAAGTAGTATAGGGTTGAACTAGAATATATAACAACTCAAATTTATATATAAAACAAGCTGAGAATAATATAATAACATGATTTTACTTAATACCTCCTAATGCAATTTTCTAGCAACTCAATAAATGATATAGGCTATGTTTTATAATATTCATCAATTTAATAACCATGGCATGGTCTGGTATAGTGATGTCATTACTTTACAATTGTGTACGAATACTACAACAATTTACATTATTTGATAAAGTCCAGCGATGCCTTTGTATGGATTATATTAAATCCTATTTTCTCTATCAAAACATTAAATGACTTTATATAGTTAATATTTACACCTCACCAACTTATTTGTATGGTATATGCACTTTTAAAAAATCTACAATGATCTAATAATAGACTAGGAAGAAATTTGCTGAGATTCTTTTATACAAAAATAGGCTGGAGTATCAAAGATCAGTGTTTCATTAATCAATTTTAAGGTTGTCAACATAAAATATAGTGATGCCACTAAATAATGACCTGGTTGTGATAATTACAATGATTCACTAAAGGCTTGGGTTATATGAATAGTGATTCAATAAATGTCATATAGATTGGAAATTAATTATATTTACATTATAGTTTCTCATGATATTATATCAATGCTTAAGTTGAGGTATAAAACATGCAAAATGATATAAACTCCCAATTTATTCTAACATTCAGAGATTTTACCCATACAAAAGATTTAATTCAACCAATATTTGATCCTTCAACATGAATATAGAGAATTTTAATGCATCACCTACCTGTCAATTAGAAACTTCCTTTGGTTTGCTTGTCCTTGTTGACTCACCTCTCTCCTCTCTTCTGTGTTATACCTTTCTCTTGTCTAGCTTTCCAATTTTCTCTTGGAAAATATTGATGATAATCCTCCTCTTTCTTAATTTCCACCTATATTAAATAGGCGTAGCCCCTTTTTTTAGATTTTTTTTGTTTTTGCTATTTTTTAATGTATTTATCACTTTAATATTTTCCTAATTTTAGTCTTTACATTTCTTTTTTTGTCTTTTTTTCATTTTTTCCTTTTTCAAGGTAATTTTTAGTTTTTTTATTAATTTTAACATAAGATATATAAAATCCATAATTTCATAATTTTAATTAACATTTATTATTGTCATAAATTTTAATGATAATTTTGATAATTAATAAGCCAAATTTTTAAATCTAATTATGCTAACAATGTTTCCACTAGCTTTAATGATAAAACATACTAATTATGTAAAATAAATTCATTAAGCTATCTAACTATACTGGCAAACTCATAGGAATGAAAATTATAATACAAGTAGAAATAAACATAACATGCAAAAATCATTTTTAATGCATTCTAACATGTGCTAACTACTATAGTATATGCATGGTTCTCACCAGTTCTCTATTATCCTCTGATGTCTCCATCTACATCACCCTCTCTGATGATACTCTCCTTCTAGCATGCTCTGATGAATGAATTCTCTTGCATCAACCTCAAAACATGGAGGTAGTTATATCATATCAACATGATAAACATACAACAGAAAATATAACTAAAATAATATATTAATATGTTCGTAATATAAACACATACACTACAACTAATTCACAGTAATGTAAACATGTACCATCATCTATCTAAGCAATATCCTACTATCCCATAATATAATATATCTCAAGATTAGTAATAAATATAACTAATATCAAATGTGTAAATTATAAATATCCATGAATAACTAAATAGTTTGTTTAGCAAGGAATCAAGATGCAATATCCTTCCCCCTAAAGCTAGTCATCATCTTGGATGATTCTTATTCAGACATATGTTCTAAATTAAAAATATTTTTCAAATGAGAATAACATAGTATAATAGTATCTAATAAAGAAAATAAATATGGAAATCTCTTGAAGAACTCATCATAGTCCTTACAAGTTTTATTATCTTCAGATTATTGGTCCCACTAGACCTTACACTGTGACATCTCTCTATTACACAAACGGAGTTTGTATATGTCAATTACCTTGATTGGTTCTATTGTGACCACCCTAAAATCTATAACCTGTAATTCATTCCAATCCAACAAATATTTAGGATCATCTATATACTTCTTAATATAATAAACATGCAAGACATTATGTAATAGAGCTAGTGTTGGTGGTAGTAAAAGCCTATACACTATAGGATTGACCACTTCTAATACCTTGAAGGGTCCCACATATCTTGATGAAAATTTTGATAACTTCCTAAATTTAATTGAGATTTTTTATGGCTTGACCCATAAAAACACTTTATCACCTACTACAAAGTGCCTTTCTATCCTCTTCAAATTTGCATAACTATTCTACCTATCATTAGCCTCAACCAATCTCTACCTTATTAGTGTAACTTGCTCTTTTATCTCTAACAACATATCAGGTCCAAAGACTACCCTATCCTCTAACTTATCCCAACTTATGGGTGTCTTGCACCTTTTCCCATAAAGTGCCTCAAATAGTGTCATCTTCAACATTTATTGGTATGAGTTGTTATATGCAAATTCAACTAGTGGAAGGTAATCTTCCCATTTGTACTATTGATCCATGCAATACATACGAAGGAGATCCTCTAACACCTGATTAACTCTCTATCTATCCATTAGTCTTTGTGTGATATGTTATACTAAAATTTAGATGTGTATCTAAAGCTAAATTCAAAGTTACCCAAAACCTAGAAGTCATCTTCAGATCATGATTTGAAATGATCTTCTCTAGAAATCAATGCAACCTATACACTTCCTTTACGAACCTCTTCACAAGGGTAGGTGCATCATCTATGAAATTTATTGGTATAAAGTGAGCCACCTTGGTTAGTTTATCAAAAACTACCAAGATCATATTATGTCTATTATATGACATCAATAAACCTTAAACAAAGTCCATAATGATCACCTATCATTTCCATTCTAGTATATCATGCGGATATAACAATCTAGCTGAATACACATGCTCATATTTCACTCATTGACATTCCAAACAATATGACACATAATCTACTACATCCTTCTTAATTCCTTTCCAAAAATACAATGGTCTAAGCTCTATCATGGTCTTGGTTACACCTAGGTGTCCTAAATATGGGGCATTGTGTAACTCTTTTAGTATTGTGCTCCACAAATTCTCTTGATCTAGAACATACATTATTCTATTGTAATGTGATAGACCATCACTCTCCCATCTAAATCCTTTGTACTAAGGATTCTAAGAATTCTCAGACAATGATTTTCTGACTTGATCATAGAATTCATCTCTTAGAGAGAATTCAGTCACTTGATCCCTGAAAGTGCTCCTGATAGTAGCTATAGTTGTTATGTACCTTATATGACTGAGGGCATTAGCTACTCTATTATCCTTGCCTTTGATATAGCTAATGTCTAAATTATAATCAAACAAGAACTTAACTCAACATCTCTGATGAGCATTCAATTTAGGTTGGGTGAAAATGTATTTGATTCCCAAGTTATCTATCTTCAGTTCAAAAGGTTTTCCCAACAAATAATGCCACCACACTTACAAAGCATGAACAATCATTACAAGTTCCAAATCATGAGGGGCATAGTTCACCTCATATGGCTTTAGATTTCATGATTCATAAGCCACTACTACACTATCTTGCATAAGGAATCCTCCTAGTCCATCCCCTAAAGCATCTGTTATCACTAAAAATTAACCATTAGGGTCTAGAACTCTCAACACTAATGTTGATGTAAACCTTATTTTTAACTCTTGAAAAGATACTTCACATTTTTTTGACCAAACAAAATTGTGGTTCTTTCATTTAAAAGAAGTAATTGGATTAACTATCTTGTAAAAGTTTAAATTAACTTCTTATAGTAGTTTGTTAAACCCATGAAGCTTCTTACCTCCTGCACATTCTTCAATATCAACCATTCAATAATGGCTCTAATATTTCATAAATCTATTAAGATACCATATATAAAGATAATTTGTATTAAATATTGTACTCTTTCTTATAAAAATTCACACTTAGATAACTTTCCATATAGCTTGTGCTTCCACAACCATTGCAGAACCGATTTCAGATGATGAAGGTGTTCCTCTTCATTCTTTGAGTAGATAAGAATGTCATCTATAAAAACTAAAACAAATTGATCAATATAATCTTTGAATATGATGTTCATGAGATTCATGAATGCTACCAGAGCATTAGTTAGTCCAAATAGTAACACTGTAAACTTGTAGTGCCCGTACTGAGTTTTAAATGTTGTCTTTAGAATGTCCTCATCCCATATCCTCAAGTAATGGTATCCTGCTCGAAGATAAATCTTATAAAATATTTTTTCTCCCTACATTTGATCAAAAATATCATTTATACAAGGTAATGGATACCTATTTTTGATGGTTTCCTTGTTCAACAAATTATAATCAATGCATAGTTGAAGGGTACCTGTTGGGCCCCCTTTTTGTAGCAAGTACATGGATCATGTGAAATACACTAATCTTAGCATGAGGTAACCCTTGGAGTATTTATTCCCATTTTTTTACATTTTAGCACCAATTGGAGGATTCTTCATGGATCCCACGCCTATTGGTAGGTAGTTGTATAGTGCCAAATTTCATAAAGACACCCTTGCCAAGACTTGATCATGGTGGCTTGAGAAGAACAGATGTTAGAGAGTAAAGCAAGTGAGATAGTGACCCCTCAATGATAGATCAATACATGATATGCACTCATCCACCCTAGATAGCATAGTGGAGTCGACAAACTCATGACAGCTTAGCACTCAGCACACACCCATCTGACCTAGTAAGAGATGCCCATTTTCTTATAAAAGAAGGCCTACATTTGAAGATCGAGAGAGGTGATTAAGTGCAGTGAAGCTCTAGAAAATTAGCAAGCCAACCAGTAGTATTCTCATCTTTCATATTAGTCTAAGTAATGTGAATGTATAGCCCAAGCTCGCCTGTGAGCCATTGGGCAAGAATAGAGTTAGGAAGAGCATATGCTTTGTTATTTATATTAAACTTTATTAATGAACTATTAGTTAATGAATAATACTATTAAAATAATGGATTATTAATCTTTATTTACTAATTTTCATGAAGTTATGATTATTAGTGGGTTTCATTTAAGCTTTATAATAATTCTTACATAATATATTGGAATATGGAGGTTTAACCCTAGTCACTAATAGCATCCTTGTGTAATTTAGTGACCTCAACCAACCTATAGATGTACTAAAGGTTGAAACTTGAATGCATCAAGGCTTCATGACCCACACCTAGAGTGTTATCTTAAGAATGGTTTGTTAAACATAAACCATCCTTATGAATTGTTTAAGTACTTGAATGACTCCAACTAGCTATTCCCATAGCTTGCACCTCTAAGAGCCTAACCCCTCCAAGTATGGACTTGTACCCTAGGAATTGGGATACTAAAGAGGTCTTTCACTTATTAAACTCCCTTTGAAGGACCTAACACTAGGGTACCACCTAAACCCTTTTGGCCAATGATTAAGTCTCTTTAAACCCCAAATTATGCCATGTTGTAACTACCACATTGCAAGCCTAATCCCTTTACTATTGCAATTTAGGTGAGTACCAAGGATTGTTCCTTGTGTGAAACTGATGCTAGTACCATATCATGATTAAATGTTGTGTAATATACCTTACTACACTTGTGCATAGCTCTACCAAGTCTAGAACTGACTTGGTTCGATAGTTAAGTGCATGACCAAGCATAAAAGCCAACCTAGTGAACTTTTCTAAAACATTTTGGTTCCATTGCTGGTACATGTGTTGAATTTCATTATTGTAATGGTGTAATGGATTAATGCTTTGACTATCACTTGATAATATAAAATGCTAGATATAATAAGTGGAAGATAGTTTCATGCAAAACCATCCTATATGTAAAGAGTAGAAGCCAAGAATATGGGTACAAATTAACTTGTATAACACTCTATATGAAGTGTTCTTTTGAAAGTTACCTAAGCATGTGTACAAGTGGTTGGTTACCTACACTAATATTAGAAGGCATAGCTATGGCCAGTAGCTTGAGTGGATAATAGAACATGTAGAAAGGCTAGAAATCTTATATGAAGTTTGAACATACACTATAGATAAGTGATGAAATAGTTGTGTTAGAGTTTGTAGTGTTGACCTTATGATTCCCAAAATAAGTAGAGTATAAATTGCTTCATGAACTAAGGGGTGAATTCATAAGAGGGCTTGACATCAAACCAAAGAAGCTTCTGGTGGATTATGGTATAGAAAATGTAAGAATGGAAGGCTAAATTCCTTGCACATATGAGCAAGCATAGAAGGTGAGAAGAGGAAGTGTAGGTAAGGTGCGATGGAAGTGGATTAGTAACATAACACCCAATAGCTCTAGAAGTTGAACTATAGTAAGTGAAGGTATAGGTTGATGGAGGATCCAGAACCTAGAAGTGCCAAGAAGACCCATATCAAGTGGGAAGGGCATGTGGAAGGATCCCTTGAAATATAGTAATGGAAAGAGAGAGAGGAAGAAGTAAGAGACTAGACTTAGCAGTTGGGTGTAGGATGTAGTACGTTCCTACAAGATGCGGTGCTTGAGAATGTGCCAAAATCACCTACCCCCTTTTAAATTGAATCATAAGCTCATACACTAAATTCTCCACTATAATAAATAATAATGGTAACTAAACTTGTTATTGACATAGATTTTAATAGGGTCCAAAACTTAGATCAAGAATTTGTAATTGAGAAATTAATTCCTTATGAGGAATTAATTAATGGTACGATGAATCTATCAAGTGCCAACCTAAGAAACTTGAACATAGGTGAAAGCATTCCTATGCAGAGAATGTTAGCTACATTGATTCGATAACAACCTGTAAGAAGTGGCATGACACCACTAGTGAGTGATATTGTGCTAACAAGTTCAACAACATAGCCTATTCTGTCAAGGTTAATGGTCAACACTATAAGTGGAGGCAAAAAGGGCCATCTCCAACATAAATTCAAGGGGGGAAAGCACCTTAGAACTGAGTGTCATCCCTTTAAGAGATCTACTATGATATGGTGATGCACTTGCCTGAATATCATGAAGTTAGAAATGTCATGGAGTATGTTCTAAAGTGTGAGTTATAATGGCATGTTTAGGGCATCACTCAACCTAAGTACAAGGCAACCCAATTCACAACCACCCTATTTGATTTCACCCATATCTAATATCAAAAATTTGATCCAAACCAAGCTATGGTTGACTTTGATATGTTAAAGGAAGGCTTCTTGAAAGAGTTTGATATCCCTTAGTTTAATTAGTAGAGCATTATAATACTCAATTAAATCAGCCAAGGATTATCTAAGAGTGTGCACCTGTATGATACATGATTTAAAATTCTTCTCTCAAATCTTTCATATGACATTCACCCCTCTCAGCATACATAATGGTTTTTTAGAGGCCTATTGGTACCATTTAGAAGAGCGTTGTCCATGAAGACCTTCACAAACCCCTATGAAGTGTTTGAAGCCATGCTTTAGGCTGAGGTGGCAAGCAGCACTAAAACCAAGATCAACCCATTCATGGATGTACAAATTATGTTAATGGCCTCCCAATTGTAAAAATTGTTTGTTGGTTCAATGCATGACACTCATAGTGGGTTATGGTGTACTAACTATAAGATAGAGGGGCATAACAAGAATAACTACACCTAAAGAAATGTTCACACCCTACTTTTTAATTATGACATTTATCATGGGCTACATAACTCTTGAAACTATCCTCTATTGCAGTGAGTTAGCCAAGTAAACACCATCATTTGATGCAAAATGTGTGATGCTTATGTACACTCAATAGTAGACTATAGAGTCATCGATGAGATGTGCCAGAACATGGAAAGAGGCATGAGGTAGGTGATGACATTAGGCAGTGGTTACACAGGTCAAGGAAATGAAGGTTATGTCTATAACAACATGGTCTATGGAAACCAACAAGGTGCATATAGATGAGGAAGAGGATGTGGTGGAGGAAGATTCCCACCATGATTATGCTACAAGTGTGGGTTGATTGAACATTATTAGTGTGACTTCCCCATGTACCTAACATGCAAGTATTATTGAAGAACACATAAAATCAAAGAATACCCTAACTTGTACAAAAATCTAACTCAAGTTTGGCCTGGCATGGATAGAGTTACAACAATGGTGAGGTACAAGTCTAAATAGGAAAGGTGGGCTCTCAAGCCACATCAGACTTGCAAGGATCTACATAAGGTATAGGCCACAACACGGAGTGGGTTCACCACTCAACCAACCACTATTCCAAATCAAGATTTGCACTTGGAGTATGGTGAATCAAGATACATAGAGCACGTAATACAGCCAAAGCTAAAGGTTACACCGCATACTAACCCTACATAGTAAAAGGATGTCCTACAATAAGCCATGAGCATGATATAAAAATTTTAAGGTAAACTTAGTTAACCAAAGATTTAGAGGCATAGGCCACTACTTTATGTAATAATTAAGATCACGAGGAGGCTAAAGTGTAAGAGTTGATCAAGATCCTGCACCTCCTATAAATAAAAGGAATTTTGCCCCTGCTGAAGGATTTGTTAATAAAGCATGTAGGAAAGAAACTAGAGTTAGAGGTTGTGCCTTAGATGATTGTGGTTATTTCACTACATATGGAGTTGGCATGCAAGGTAAGGTATACTCAAAATATCGAGTATGAATAGGATTTATTGATAGAGGCCACTATCAATGGGTGGTTGGTTTATGAAGTACTAGTTGATATGGGCACTGAGGTCAATATTCTAACTCAAAATTCCTAGGAAAATATGGTATGGCCACTCTTGAGGCCTTCACCTCATATTCTATTTATGGCTAATAAAACCCAAGCATATCCTATCAAGGTCTTGAAGGGCACCATTATAGATATCATGGGCACTGAGTTCTAGGATGACTTTAAGGTCATCGATTTGGTAGAATAGGACAACTATCTAGTGCTCTTGGGGACGCCATGGTGCTATGCAAAAAAATATAGATATGTGCTTTAAGAAGTGTTATATGACTTTTGAGAATGGTAAGGAAAGAGTGGTGATACATCTTTCAAGTGACCAAGGGCCCCCATATGTAGAAAGTGTTGATCTCAAGGATGAGATCAACCATATCTATAACATCATGGTGCAGGGTGCTAAGAAGCTCAACCCTAATGACCAAGGCATGCTCAAATGGGAGGATGGAGAATCAACCTTTGATACAACTGATGTGGCTTGTAAGTGATGGGTTGAAAAATCCTATGAGATCATTAGTTGAAGGTGCAACATAGTACATGTAGCTAGGCTAAGGCCAGCTAGGACAAATTTGGTTAGGATTAAGTAATGTAAGAAGAAATGGGTCCCCTATGCCCAAAAGATAGAAAAAAGGGTACTCCAACTCAGTAAAAGGAAGCTTTTATTGATTTCAAAATATGAAGGGAGCCATCTCATAGAAAATTATGTCCAAGACATTGAATCTTGCATCCCAAAAGAGATAGATTGGATGGGCACCTTGGTAAATATCTTAAAGAGCATTATTGCTCATTGGTGGGTAGTATAGAGACCTAGCTTGCCAACTTGGTAAGATGTGAAGGTAGTGATATGCACCAAGTTTGGTAAGAGTAATGAGGATGTATACATACCTACTTACATCAGTGATTTTGACCTAATCTTACATATGCATCTATGTGAATAAACCTGGACTATCTACAATGAGAATGTACCAAGAGGTCTATGGGTGCATGCCTTTAATAAGACCTTAAAAATTTGGGCATGAGTGTGGTACATTATAAATGAGACACACCGTGAGATAGGAAACTAGGAGATGCTTAAGGAGAGGTTCATGCGCACCTTTTCCTTTTTTCATAAAACTTAGAGCTACTAGAGCCATTACAAGTCATCCATAGGGTAGTGTTTGAGGATACTGCTATCTTAGAAGAATGCTTGAAGGAGATGTTTGGAGAAAAGGGACTGGTGCTCCTGACCTTCTTTGAAGAGATAGTGCTCAATAGTGACTCTAGTAAAGAAGATGACAAGACCTAGAAAGAGCACAATTAGAAGGCTCTAATAAGTAGATAAAAACTTGTGCACCTTATGGATGACAACACCCTAGATGATGAAGATCCAATGCATCTTTGAATTGAAATAACATAGGGGACAAGGTAAGTTGAAAAATCTGACTAGGAGAGAAATTAACCCTACCATGCATTGTTTAAAACCACTAAAGTGGACATTAGCATAAAGGGTGAGTCAAATATGGCCACTCTAGGTGATTACTAGTCTGAATCAGAGCTAGGATGAATTTTAGACCTCCTAAAATAATTTTAAGACCTATTCCCATGAAGCTATAAGGACATGAAGGGTACCCACCCTTCACTTGGGAAAATGAGCATCAAGTTAGTAGATGATGTGAAGCCAATCAGTAAGTACCCATATCAGATGTGTTAGGTTGTGGAGCTAAAAGCTTCATTGATGCAAACATGGAGGAGGAGGTAGCTAAGTTGCAGTGCAACCAACGTCGGTTAGGACAATTGATGTCAGTCATATCTAGTGTGTAGAGCTACCAACATTAGTTAGATTGGCTGATGTTGGTCACCTCCAGACTAACAGTGATCGATGTTAGTTGCCTGTGCAGTTCTAAAACTGTCAGTTTCATGAATAGTTTGTTAACAAACCAGTTGTTTACATGTTAAAGGCTAATTTTAGTCTTGAGCTATGGTTTCTAATTATTGTAATTGGAT
Source organism: Torreya grandis (assembly GCA_037957365.1). NCBI lineage: Eukaryota > Viridiplantae > Streptophyta > Pinopsida > Cupressales > Taxaceae > Torreya > Torreya grandis. The sequence continues at coordinate 4,736,636 of JARHVA010000552.1, forward strand.
GTCTAATTATTGTTTGGCATGGGATCTATATAATAGACTCATGCGCTGTATTGTAAAGGTGTAGACTCTCAAGGATTCTTGTAGAATCGGTTCTGTAGAATCAAAATTCTATCCAAGGGAGAAGGGTTCTTTCGAGTGTGTAAGATCTTGGTCAGCAAGTGTGTAAGGCTAGGTTGATCTACGGTATAGCAAGATCAGGTTAGATCTACATGTGAAAGTAAGATCTGGGATTTCCAGGTTGTTGCAAGATCAAGGAGATCTACTTGGAGTACGTGGTGTACTCAGACTTGGAGTACTTTGAGTACTCAGTCAGTGGTACTGGCAGTATTGATACTGACTGGTTGAGGTGAACAACTCTATGTTTGAGTTGTTTATTGTGACCGTAATTGAGAGAGAGCTTTGAGGGAAGATTATTGAAAGTCCTAGAGGTGTGGGAAGCCTTAGAGGTGTAAGAAGAGTGTGGCACTTCTTTATTGTAATTTCCTTCTGGAAGAGTATTAATATAATGGGTATTGTCTCTCATATTCTGTGTTATTTTTGAATTTCTAGTTACTTATTACTTATGGTTGAATTTTGTGTTTAGTTGTTTATACAAAAGTAATCAACTATGCTCTTCAAGAGCAGGGGGTCCTAACAAAGTGGTATTAGAGCTAGGATCAACTAACAGGTGGTCAGAGCTTGTTAAGTGTTTGTTGATTATAGGTCACTCTCAGGGGTTTCTGATTGAGTGGGAGTATAGCAATGGCAGAAGAAAGTATGGAGGAATTCAAAAGCAAGAATGATCAATTACGGTGTTATGGAAAGAAAGAGTAGGTAAAGAAAGATTGTTGGTCGGTAGAAGATCAACATGAAGGAAATAAAGAAGCATGTGTTGCAGGTATTATTGCACTAGTTGTTCTTTTATGTTCCTTGGATAAAGTAGAATCTTGGTTTATAGATTATGTTGCCTCTTTCCATGTAGCCCCAAATAGAGTATTTTTCTATGTTAAGGTCCATGGAGACTTTGGAAAGATTTATTTAGGGGTTGGTGAGCCTTGTCAAAGTTTTGGCAAAGGGGAAGTGTGGCTGATATTGCAGATGGCCAACACATGGGTGTTGAAGAAGGTCATGTAGGTCCCAGTCTTGAAGATGAGGCTAATTTCTTTAGAAAATTTGGGTGATGAGAGATGCATAGTAACTCTCATAGCAGATGCACTTGAATTAGCAGGTGGTAAGAAAGCAAGTACTCTTTATCTATCTACTTATATTACTGATTCTTCTTTTGTTGCAAAGATGTGGATTTGTAGGCTTGGTCACATGAGCAAGAAGGAGATGCATGTTCTTAAGAGGAAGTCAGATGTGTTTGACAAACTTAAGAACTAGAAAGCCTTGGTGTTTATCAAGGAGATGATGGACATAGATTAGTGGATGGGACTGAATAACTCTAAGCAAGGCAGTTTGGATAGGGTTTTGATTCAAAGTGAGCTCGCAGGTAAAAAATTCATCACTCACAAGAAAACATAGTTACCGATGTCAGTCAGGGGGAATTGACATTAAATAGATAGGTACTGATGTCAGTCATGTGCAGACAGGGAAAGTCCATGGTGTTGAGTAGGTGGCTACCGGCGTCAATCAGGGAACCAATGTCGATAACCAGGTGGACACTGACGTCGATTAGGGAACCAGCATTAGTAGTCAGGTCAGTCACATGGAACTGACGTCGGTTGGATGCAGACTGGGTGGTGACTAACATCGGTCACTGGAATGGATTTTGGGTGGACAACAAGCTGTCAAGGAGTCTCAAGTGCCCATATGGAGGACTGAAAGGGTAAGTAAGCCTCAAATTCATTATTCCCCTTCTTTATACTTGTTGCTCACTGTAGAGCAAGTAGGATCTAGGAAATAGTGGGAGCATGGCATGAATTCTTCAGAAGAGAACCAAATGGGAGATTTGGTAGAGTTGCCAGCCAGGATGAAAGCACTGAGAGATGAATGGATTCTTTGGTTAAAGAAGAGAGAGAATGGACATGTGAGACAGAAGGCCAGGTCATATGGTCTTGAGGAAGTTGCAGGATAGTGGGACATGTTTGACAAGTATATGACAAAGCATGGCTTTAGTCAGTGTCATTGTAACCATTGTGTTTTCTTTACCAGGTTGGATGATGATTGCAACATTATCTTGAAACTATATGTAGTGGGGTCACACATGCAGGGTTTTGCTGAGCTAAAGGTAAAGTTAGTTCAGTGGTATGTCATGAAGAATTTGGGAGCAGCAAAATTCTTTGGCATGAGTTTTTCTAGAGACATGGAAGGTCACAGGTTGATTTTGTCTCTGGATGATTGTGTGGATAAGGTAGGTTCAAGATGCGGGATGCAGAACCAGTTTGCATACCTATTGATGGATAGTTCATAGAATAGGGTCCCAATTCACATGATGAGGTTAAGTACATGTGTACTAGACCTATTTTTTCCCCAGTAGTGGGTGTTGTCAGCAAGTTCATAGCCAATTTGAGAAAGAAGCAATGGAGAGTAGTTCAATGGGTTCTCAGGTATCTGAGAGGGACTAACAGCAGGTTAACATGCTATGCAGGGTCAGGGACTTCTCTACATGGGTATGTAGATTTAGATGTGGTAGGTTACTTGGATGACATGCGTTGCACCACAAGATGTGTGGTGGTTGGTCTTTAGGATTGATCTTGAAGAGGGATACAAGCCAGGAAATAGATTAAATGATGTATAGGTATGGGTACAAGTGCAACTTTTTATCTCCAAGTGGGAGATTGTTAGGTTGTGCAGCTAAAAGCTTCACTGATGTAAATGTGGAGGAGGAGGAGGTAGCTGAGTTGCAATGCAACTGACGTCGATCATATCTAGTGTGCAGAGCTATCGACATCGATCAGATTGGTTGATGTCAGTCACCTCCAGACTAATAGTGACTAACGTCAGTTGCCTGTGTGGTTTTAGAACTATCGATTTCACAAATAGTTTGTTAAAAAACTGGTTGTTTGCCTGTTAAAGGCTAATTTTAGTCTTGAGCTGTGGTTTCTAATTATTTTAATTAGATGTCTAATTATTGTTTGGCATGGGATCTATATAATAGACTCATGGGCTGTATTGTAAAGGTGTAGACTCTCAAGGATTCTTGTAGAATCGGTTCTATAGAATCAAAGTTCTATCCAAGGGAGAAGGGTTCTTCTGGGTGTGTAAGATCTCGGTCAGCAAGTGTGCAAGGCCAGGTTGATCTGTGCTATAGCAAGATCAGGTTAGATCTACATGTGTAAGTAAGATCTAGGATTTGTAGGTTGTTGCAAGATCAAGGAGATCTACTTGGAGTACGTGGTGTACTCGGACTTGGAGTACTTTGAGTACTCAGTTGGTGGTACTGGTAGTATTGATACTGACTGGTTGAGGTGAACAACAAATCTGTGTTTGAGTTGTTTGTTGTGACCGTAATTGAGAGAGAGCTTTGAGGGAAGATTACTAAAAGTCCTAGAGGTGTGGGAAGCCTCAGAGGTGTAAGAAGAGTGTGGCACTTCTTTATTGTAATTTCCTTCTGGAAGAGTATTAATACAATTGGGTATTATCTCTCATATTCTGTGTTATTTTTGAATTTCTAGTTACTTGTTACTTCTGGTTAAATTCCATGTTTAGTTGCTTATACAAAAGTAATCAACTGTGCTCTTCAAGAGCAAGGGGTCCTGACAAGATGAATCCCAATCTCTACACCAAGGCAAAGATGGAGATTGATGGAATGTTAGCTACTGATGTCATCTACTTGATACAAAAATCTAAATGGGTGAGCTCGATGGTCATTAGCATCAAGAAAGATGGGAGCATATGAATTTGTGTAGATTATAGGATGTTGAATGTTGATTGCATCAATGAGCCATTCTCAACCCTATTCACCAATGAGATCCTAGATGGAGTTGTAGGCTATGAGATCTACACTTTCAATGATGGGTTTTTAGGCTACCATCAGGTATAGATTGAGGAGGAGGATAAACCTAAAATAACCTTTATGATTGAGTGGGGTTATTTTGCTTACAATGTGATTCCCTTCAGACTCAAGAATGCACCCACCATATTCTCTAAGGTAGTAATCACTACCTTCAAATACTTTATCCATAAGTTACTCTAAGTGTATCTCAATGATTAGACTGTGTATGGTCTTGTGAAAGAACACTATGACAATATATGCCTCATGTTTGAGAGGTATAGGTAGCTCCAGATATCCTTGAATCTAAAGAAGTGCATACTCACAACTACATTTGGGACATTATTGGGGCACATCATATGTAAGGATGGTTTACTTGTTGATCCAATAAAGATAGCCATAATAATCTAGCTCCAAACTCCCTCAATGAAAAAATATTTTCACACTTTTCTATGCCATTATGGCTATTATAGGAAGTTCATTATAAGATATGCAAAGATTGTGGTGCCTCTTGAGGAGCTATTACACAAGGATAGCCCATTCTAATGTGGTGAGACATAAGAGGAGGCCTTTGAGACACTAAATTTAAAATTGGATAGTGCACCAATTCTAAAATTTATTGATTGGATGACTCCTTTTCATGTCTACATTGATGCTTTGGGCTCTGCCATTGGTACCATATTAGCACAACTAACTGAAGGCTAAATGGACAATCCCATTTCCTTTACAAGTAGTAAATTGTTGTAGGTGGAGTAGAATTACACTACCATCAAATGTAAGGCACTAGAAATGGTCTATGTCTTACAAAAATTTAGGCAATACCTATTGGCAACCCCATTCATGTTTTTCATAGATCATGAGGTGTTCAAGTATCTCATGAACAAGCTTATTTTACATGGGCACATATATAGATGGATTTTTCTCTTCCAAGAGTTCTAATTCTCTATTGTAGTTAAACCTAGGCAGCATAACTTGGGGCTAGACCATTTGTCTCGCATAAGTTTGGTGATGTGGTGGCACCAATTGAGGATGACATGACAGATGCATAGTTGTACAGATTTTAGCATATCTTTGAAGATCTAGTAGAGATTTATGCTTTCCTAATGTTTGGGTTTGCACCCTAGACCTTATCCACCAAATAAAATAAATAACTTACAGTTTGTTCCTCCCCCTTCTAACTCATCGAGGGGGAGCTATACAAACTAAGTAGGGATGAAGTCTTGTGCTAGTGTATTTTAGAACATGAATAGGACTCCATCCTATAGGAAGTGTATGAAAGTATCATAGGAGGAAATTACATTGGTGATACAATGTCATACAAGATATTATAATAAGGCTTATGGTGGCCAAGTTTGTTCCAAGATACAAAAAAATATGCCAAGGTATGTGATGTATACTAGCACACCAAAAATCCTAACCACTAGGATGAGATGCCTCTTATCCCCATTCTTTCCTAGGCACCATTAAAAAAATGGGCCATTGACTTTGTCAAGTCAATTACCCCCATAGCACAGTGTACAGGTGTAAGATATATCTTAGTAGCCACTGATTATTTTACCAAGTGGCTGAAGTTATGCCAAGCAAAGACTACATAGCTATGATATATGTGCATTCCATATGGGAGAACATCATCAGCAAGTATGGGTGCCCATTAAGTCTGACTAGTAAGAGGGGAACTCATATCATTAATGATATGTTGCACATTCTTCTAACTAAATATATGGTGGCACACCATAAGACCACCCCATATCATCCCCAGGTTAATGGCATGGCTAAAGCCTTTAACAAAATCCTAGGAACATGCCTAATAAAAATATGTGATGTTGGTCACAAGGATTACGATGATCATGTTTTAGTGATACTTTGGGCATACCACACAACTTATAAGTGCCTAAACAAGGCTACACCATTTCAATTGGTGTTTGGCATTGAAGCAGTTCTACCCATGGAGTTCATGGTGCCTTCCTTATGCATTGCATAGATTGGTCAATTAGATGACTAACAATCTTTAAGAACAAGGTTGGAAGACTTGGAGCATGGATGAGAAGTACACCCAAGCTAAGTGGAGTCAAAAAATTAAGAAGGCATGTTAAAATCACTGGCATGATAAGTACATTAAGCATAAGGAGCTGACTAAATGAGCAATGGTGCTGCTCTATGCTTTCAAATACTTCAAACACTCCAAAAAGTTACAAATCTGATGGATGGGTCCTTACATCATCCACCACATCTTGTAAATAGGTGCATGTAAGTTATGCACATTATCTAGTGAATTGTTCCCTAGGCATTTCAATTGAAACTAATTGAAGCCATATAGGCAATAGGCTAGCACATGTATCATGAAAACTCTAACTTCTTGGTCAATAGTCAGTTTGAGTTGAGCTAACTAGAATAAAGTTTGGTGTAAACCAAACATTTCTTCCTTTTGTCCCTTGTATAGTGTATATAGGTAGTGGGCAGCACTTAATAGCCATAGGAACTTATAAGTTAGCACTTCACACATAATTCTAATTGAGTGAGTTGAGCACTTGTGCCAATAAGTGCATAAGGCTAGACATCTATGTAGTGGGCATATGAAGCTTATTAGGAACAAATAAAAGTAGCTAGAGAGACATGTGCACAAGATAGAAAGTGTAGATCCCCTAAAGGCCCAAAAATGAACCAACTTGGTGTTGCCTTTGTACCATAATTGCAAAAAGGTGTGCATTGATTGATTTGGCACTAAAAACCTAAGGAGGCAAGAAGTGAAGACTCCCAACATAGTTGAGCACAAGGCAGATAGTGAAGACACACATTCTACAAGTTTATAATAACATAATGAGAGAAATAAAGTGTTGAAGGGCCATCACAAGGGATTTGTATGGGGTGAGATAGGCTAAGGCAAGATGATGTGCAAGAAATTGACCAAGGAAGAAAAGTATGCTTGAAACAGGAGCACAGCTAGAGAATTGGAACTAATGAGGATGTGTTGTATGCATGTGAGGTGTTGCACCTAGGTTTCCATAACAAAGGCAAAGGTCATTCTAAAGGATACACACATAGAAGGAAGTCATCTAAGATAGCTAGTGTCCACCTAGGAAGGAACAAAAAGTGGCCATTTGAACTGCATGTCACTTAACCAAAAAAAATATTAGGATCATTCAATGAGGTGGTAGCAGTGGCATAAATATATGCATTTAATGCATATAAGATAGGATATTTTTGAAGATTTCATAGATTTTTTTTCTAAGAAGATCAAGGCACCCACACCATTAAGTTTGCAATAAAATGGTGGTTGATATAGAAGGGTATAAAAGGGTAAATGGTGGACTTACTTAGGTTACCAAGTTTATGCTAACTCAAGACTTAGTGCCAACTTAGTGAGAAACCAAAAATCCAAAGCAAGAAAAACCTATTGTAGTGAGCACTTAAGTAATCCAAGTACCCTAGAGTGAATAGAAGCACATAGGAGAGAGAAGTTCACAGTGAAGAATGATGTAAAGGAATAAAGAAATAGGTTTGTGTAGAGTACTAATTTGAACCAAAAATTTTGCACCCAAGCTACCATTAATATCTAGCAAAGCTAAAAGTAAAACATATAAATAGAGACCCTACAACTACAAAAGTGCTAGCCACCATTAGATGATTCAGTAAGCCATACCTCTCATTTTAATACTAGAAAATTTAGAATGGTAAAGAAGAGGAAGATATCAAGCTCCATGTTGGTGCAGCTAGAACCCAAGTGGGTAAAAATTATTGAAGAAACATCTACCACCAAGACAAAGGCATATATAGTTGAGGCAATTAGCATCACAATGGTAGATACTGAGGCACTAATAAAAATGTCCTATAATATATTTAATTTCCACCAAAGGTATTAGTAGGAGAACCATGGTTCTCTTTCATGCATGTATCTAGTTTAAAGAGTATAACCATCAGATGTTGAGTCACTTCTCAGACTTGGCATAGGATTGGATGGTGGATATGGGGTGTAAGACCCTAGATTGTGATGCATTATTTGATGTCTCAATTTGGGACAAGCTAAAATCCTTAGGTGTAACTCATCTTTATGAGTTACCTTGCTTGAATAATCTGAAATATCTCATCCAATTACTTCTTTTTCACATCCATAAGAATCATGTATACTTAATAGGCTAGCACATGAAGATCTCTACACAGATGATAAAATGGATAATCATGCTTCCAAACATAGATAGAGACATCCATCAATTGATGGATGATGATGAAGAGGTGGGGTGCATTGTGAAGCTCCTAAATTACTTTAAGGGGGCTATATACTCCTAATCAAAAAATGCAAGGACCCCAACATGAGGACATCAATGTGCCTCATAAGCTAAAATTTATGTCCTAATGACCAGTGGATAGATGTGTCCAAGGCATATCTCTACTTGGCCTACCATATATCACAAGGCATTCAGTTTAACATAATGCAATTCATTTTTGAATAATTAAATAAGAATGTGGTTGAATGCCATAGTGTCAAAGAGACCTTCAGGTGGGGTTCCATCTTCATCGTAATCATAATGGAGGAGATTGAGATCCATGATGGGAGTGAGGACACTTTATGGGTGTTTCTAGAACACGATGAGTCCCCCACATATAAATATAAATACTACACTTATCCCACCACCTTTAACCTAAAATATAAGACTCGCATAATGTGTTAGTGTGAGTAATACATCAAAGCCTTTGGACTAGAGTGGTGCATTTTGAAATGGCTTCCCATGAGCATATTTGGGATGGAAACTTTTGTTATGATGTAGCACTACTACATCATGCACTTAGTGTTGAAGGATGGGAATAAGTTAGGGTGGATAAATCTCCCCTTCACCTTCTCAGCAAAATACTTTTAGGATGCACTACACTAGATCCTGAACACATATAGGATGGACATTCCAATCAAATAACTAGATGTAGAAAGTTGAAGAATGTGGCTAGGTTTCCCCATTCTGATGGAAACATGATTGAAGATGAATAAGATGCCTCAAATCACCTAGACATCAATCCAACCCAAGAATTCACCATCCTTAGATTCATCCATAGGCTCTACTATGTGATGAAGCCAAAGAAGAAGGATTCTAGTGTCGAGTCTAGCACCAAGTGGAGAAAATACCCCCTATCCAAATTAGGGAGGAGGGAACCCTAGTGCCCATCAAAAAGAAGTATTTAAAGAAGAAGAGAGGGGAGACCTTAGAAGAAATTAAGGATTAGATGAATCAAAATATCACTTTAAAGGGTAAGTATCTACTTTTGAGTCCTCTAAGAAGCATGTGCACTTCGTACCAAAAGCCTCTCCCTGTGCAAAAGAGAAAAAGAAGGGGAAGGATCCCTTTTTAGCACCCAAAATCATTATATCTAAAAAAGAGGAACCAAAAGAGTCTAAATAAGAATAATTAGGGTGGATCACCTATATTTTCCCTGATGATGAGGAGTCCTCATCATGCAAACAAACCCTTCCCCTTCACCTTAAATTTAGCTAGAAAAGCTTAGGCAAAGATTGAGAAGACTTAGCTCTAATGAGGCCAACACACAAAGGGTGCAGGAGCTATGGGAGAAGAAAGAAGAAATGTATAAGGTAAGAGTGCCAAAGGAAGTGATTCAAATGGTGGAGGTTGAATAACAATGGTAGGAGGATAAGTGTAAGGTTCAAGAGGCAAAGGAAGAAGCAAGAAGGGAATAGGAGACAAGAAAGGAACTTGAGGAGGCAAACCACTCAAGTGACCTAATAGAATAAGATCTACAATGCTAATGGAAGGCCATGGGACTCAACTAAGTCCATATTGATGTAGTGTTAAAATTATACCAAAGGCATAAAGAGATAAAAGCCAAGACCATGTCCTAGGTTGAAATGAACCAGCTAGAGGCCGAGGAAATAAGTGAGAGAAAAACACTACATCACACAATCCATGAAGAGAAAGGTCAAGAAATAAAAGGCAAAGAAAGAAGAGGCATTAAGAAAGGTGAAACTAGAGAAGGCTAAGAAAAGAGAAAGAGAAGAGAAAGTGGCCTAGGATGAAAAGGTGTGTATGTTAGAGGAGAGGGAAAAGAATAAGGGTCCAGTTAGTATAGAACCCAAGGAAGATAAATTGCCAAAGATGGCATAAAGCACCTCCACCAAGATAGTAGAGGAAGCTTCACAATAGGCATGCCCCAACTCTAAAGGGGAACTTGAAGAAAAGGAAGGCAATATTAGCACCTCAAAGAAGCAAATAGAGGAAATAGGGCCATGACAGGAAGAAATGGATGAAGGGGAGAAAGAATAAAAGGAACCCCTATAAGAGAAACATGATAGTGGGTCTAGTGCTAGATAAAGATAGGGGAAGGATGAGAAGAATAAGAAGAATAAGAAGAAGAAGAAGAAGAAAAAGATGAAGACACTGGATCGTGTACTAGTGCTAGCAAGGAAGAAGAGCTGGGTGAAGATGAAGAGTATGAGTTCAAAAATAGGGAAAGGGAAAAATAAGAGTTAAAAGAGGATTATAACTTTTACATGATGGAGTGCATGCCTCCAAAGATTACTATGACCCTGACATGCCACCAGGTTTCTTGGACATTAGACTATTACATGGATGAACCTGAATTCAAGGTTTTAACAAAGGCAATGTGATGTGCTAAGAAGCCTAAGGAAGGTAATTATTATCATCTACTAAATCCCCATGATATTAACCCCATGCACTCTATAAATTCACTAATAAAGATGGCATCCTTGATGGCATATAAGAACATCATTAATGGTGTTCATGTCAATAATTGGAGAAAGATAACAAAAGACATAGAGAAAGAGCTTGAGGAAACAAAGCTCAAGATCAAATAGCTAATAGAGCACTTGGAAGAGGTATAACCATCCCTCCTATATGGAGTGGATACCTTTGAGATGAAGTAGGTTGATTACATATATGTGCTTATAGAGTAGATGATACCAAGAATGAGGCTAGTGCTTGAAGAGCAACAAGACCCTTGTGAGGCCTTGAGGAGAAATTTGAATAAAACATTAGATGTAGTAGAGGACCTCTTTGGTAGACTCAAAGAAGGCATAAAAGAAGTAGATAATATATTTTGCAATTTTTCCAACCAAGTAGTAGTAATTAATGCATACCTCAAAAAGGTAAAGGAGGCAAAGGAAGCTTTGTTCCAATACTCCATAGTGACAAAGGCTAAGCACATGCAAATAATAGATAAGGTAAACTCCCTCAGTGTTCAGTTAAAACCTAGGATTATGACTTGGAGGTAGTTTTGTGTGCCTTCCAAGCTAAGGCTAGTGAGCAGGGAGAGATTTTGATGGTAGGGTGAAGCACGTGAAAGAAAGGCTTGAAGCCTTTAGGAAAGAGCTAGAAAGAATGAATGTACTTGATATTGAGGCTACATGCACTGAAGTAGATGTCACTATTAATGAAATTAAGGATTTTATCCAAGTCTATGAAAATTTCAAGGTAGATTTAGAACAAGGCATGCCTAAGTTCTATGCACCTAAGGCACTAAAAGATTAGTCCAAGGTAGACTAGTAATTTTGTATGGGGTAATGTTGGGCCCCATTTTTAGACCAAGTATGTGGACCATGCCAACTATTCAAATCTTGGCATGAGGTGACCTTTGGAGTATTCAATCCCCTTTTTGTACATTTTGGCACCATCTAGAGGAGTCCCCATGGATCTTGTGCCAACTGGTGGGTAGTTGCATAGCACTGAATTTCATAAAGATACCCCTACCAAGACTTGGGCATGGTAGCTCGAGAAACACAAATGTTAGATTGGAGCAGGTGATATAGCAACCCCTTAATGATATATCATTACATGACATGCATTCATCCACCTTGGATAACATAGTAGAGTCGATAGACTAATGATATCTCAACACTCGACATGCACCCACCTGACTTGGAAGGAGATACCCATTCACATATAAAATAAGGCCTCCATTTGAAGATCAAGAGAGGTGATTAAGTGTAGTGAAGCTCTAGAAAAATAGTGAGCTAACCAATAGTATTCCCATCTTGCATATTAGTCTAAGTAATGTGAATGTATAGCCCAAGCTCGCTTGTGAGCTATTGGGCATGAATAGAGTTAGGAACAACATATGCTCTGTTATTTGTATTAAACTTTATTGATGAACTATCAGTTAATGAAGAATACTATTGAAGGAATGGAGTATTAATATTTTTTTAATAATCTATATGAATTTATGCTTATAGTGGGTTTCATTTAAGCTTTTTAATTTTTCTTACATAATATATTGTAATATGAAGGTTTAACCCTGTCAATAAATGGAATCCTTGTGTCATTTAGCAACCTTAGCCAACCTATAGATGCACTAAAGGTTGAAACCTAAATGCACCGAGGCTCCATGACCCATGCCTAGAGTGTTATCTTAAGAATGGGCTATTAAATATAATCCATCCTTATGAATTATTGAGGTACTTAAATGACTCCAACCGGCTATTCCCATGGATTGTACACTTAAGAGCCTAGCCCCTCCAAGTATGGACTTTCACCCTAGGACTTGGGCCATGAAAGAGGACTTTCACTTCTTGAACTCCCTTTGAAGGACATAGTGTCAGGACACCACTTGAACCCCTCTAGTTAATTACTAAGTCTCTTTAAACCCAAAATTGTGTCATGTTGTAACTATCCCAATGCAAGCCTGATCGCTTCATTATTATGCTTCAAGTGAGCACACAAGGCTTGCACTTTGTGTGAAACTAATGCTAATGCCATATCATGATTAAATGTTGTGCACTAGACTTTACTACCCTTGTGCCTAGCTCCACCAAGTCTAGAATTGACTTGGATTGATAGCTAAGCACATGACCAAGCATAGAAGCCAACCTAGTGAAATTTTCTACAATAGTACCATCATTTTTATTGACAAAGACAACTGGTGTACCCATGGTGACACATTTATCCTAATCAACCCCTTAGCCAAAAATTCCTAAAGTTGATCCTTTAATTCAACCAACTTAGTGGTTATCATCATGTATGGTGTCTTAGACTATGGTTCCAAACCAGGTATGATGTTGATAGAAAAATTAAACTCGTGTCTAGGATGTAAACCTAGAAATTCTTCTAGAAACACATCTAAAAATCTCTAAGAAATGGGTAATCTTTGAGAGATGGTTCCTTAGGTTCCTCAATTTCATTTATCTTGGTGATAAATATCTAGCACCCTTTTTCTTGAGCCCTCTTAACTGCATTACAAAAATATGCCTAAGCTTCAACTCTCTCTCTTCTCAGCTTGAATTTATGTCTAAAATCCAAAATCATCAAGACACTCAGCCTTCTTTAGGTATTAGTCAACCTTGGCTTTATGTTTCACAAGCTAGTTGACTTCTAAGATCACATTATATGATCCTAGTGGTGCTACATATAGATCCAAACTATTATGAATTTGGGCAACCTAATCTCTGCCTTGACTAAACACTTGTCAACCGTGACTTTAGAGTCATTATCATACTGTATTGACCATGCATTTTCCATTACACCAACTCTTCTAGTTAACTTACTAAGCATCCTAGGAGCTATCAAACACTTTATGGCGCTTGTATCTATCAAAATGGAAATTGGATGGTCAAATAAAGTACCTAATAACTCTATAGGTAATGCTTAAAATTTATCTTGATGATTGTTGATTATTGTATGAATCCATTGCTAAAAATTACCCTATTAAGGATTAGGACCTTTGCCATTTGACTTGTCTTGAGGATAATCATGAGCATAATGGTCTTCTCTACAAAATGAAACAACCTCCTAGTGGTCATTTCATATCATTCTTTTAGTTTCCCTTGAAACTATCTTTGGATCCATTACCCTATTTCTTATTTCCTGAACTATTGTTGAACTTGGCATTCTAACATTTGAAATACTTCCTGGAGTCTCCACTCCTCTATTTTTAATTCTTCTTCTTGAAGGTTGACTTAGAATTTCTAAACCTTTTCTTGAACTTGTCCTTGACCTATGAAATAAACTTTAACTTCTACTCCTATTTGACTACCTTCTTGAAGACCTAGTCCATGGTGGAAGGTCCATGAACATCTACCTCTCCACCAATCTTGGGCCTCAAACCCATGATAAACTTCCTGATCCTAAACTTATCATCTCCCTAGTACTGGGGTACATACTTAAGAAGTTCAATGAACTACTCCCAGTACTCATTTACCAATAAATCAACCTAATTTATATTCTATAAATCTATGAGATTTTGATCAAAATAAAGTTGTGGGATCCACCATGATTTGAATAATACCACAAACTAATCCCAAGTGGTGGTGGTCAAATTAAGATTCATTTCCAACCTCTTGTTATCCCACCACATAGTTTCCTCACTAGACAACTGGTATGCTTCCTAAATTGCCTTGGTGACCTCAAAGCAGTTTTGAAATTTGAAATACTTCTCCATCTAAATTAGCCATGCCTCAACTCTATCACCCAAAACAATCCCATCAAATTTAGGTGGGTTCACCTTCATATCTCTAGCTAACTCCATATCTAACTGAGTTCTAACATCATAAGAATTTTCCTAGTCAGCGAGATGTTCTTTAGGTTCACCCTGATGTTCTTCTTCTTCATGACCATGAACCACCTGATCCAGATCTATAATCTGATCTTTGGTATCATTCATGACTATGAGAATCTAATCCATATTTGTTGACTGCTCAATAATAAATCAGCTAGGATCAAATAGAGGGTTACTATTATTAGCATTTGATGGACCCTCTCTATAAACTATAACTTTCACCATCCTTCTTTCAATCAATAGAAGGATATGAAAACATTAGTGGACTCATTAGGTGTTATAGTTTGAGCCATAGCTTTGATACACATGTAACATCCCCATTGGGATCCAACTAGAAATACATGATTTTTTTAAAATTAAACACATATACCAAAAAAATAGATTACATCATGAGAATCTAAATAGATATCATATATATACTCAAGTGTGATAATAGTAAATACATATTACATCATAAATCACTAATCTCTAATATCATGAGAGCACATCATAATGCAAAAATAGAAAGTAATTAATTATCTCAGCCATAGCTAATACAAGTCTACAGCCATTATTTTTGATAAGGTAAGGTGGAAAACCAAGGGCCAAACCCTTCATAGAGCAAAAGAGACAAGAAGGCAATCAAACAAAATATGCCTTCAGAGAGATGATGGCACTAGCCGAGAAACAATAGACACAAAAACAAAACACAAGAAATGGAAAGACCAAAGTCAGAGAGGACTCTCCTTACATAACCATTGATTTGAAAAGATCATTAAGTTTCTTAGTATTCTCCACATTGTCAGCATGCCCAGTATTACCCACCTCTTTTAGCATAGACATGTTCAAGAGAATTGTATTCCAGAGTCCCTTAGTGAAATTTTGCTCCAGCCTCTGAATATGATCCTTCAGGGCCCCAATTTTAGATTTCCAATCAGTCTCATTCTCTATTTCCTCACTATCTTCCTCGACATACATTTTCCCCTTATTTTCAATAGTTTCCATAGTGTCAACACCATGCTCCTCAGTAACCTCAAAATCCCTAGTCTCCTACTTCCCTCTAGTGTCAAAAATTTCTTGGATTTCCAGCTCCTTAGACTCTTCCTCCTGGGTTGCTTCCTCTGAAGCACTTTTTGAATAATCAATCAGTCTAGCCTTTAGGGTAGGTTTACCAAAAATTTTCCTTGACCTTCAAACTCTGGAGGAGAAGCCTTCCTTATATAATTTTGGAAGACTTATAAGATTTACCACCTTGGCCCCCTGTGGCCTTACCCAGATTTTTGTGGGTGCCCTCTGTGGTCTCTCTAATATTCTCTTCCTCCTCATCAACCTTTCTATTCTTACCCTTCTTACTCACAAAGGAGCTGGGGGTGTCAACAGGGGTCTCTTCTGGGGTGGAGAAAGAAACATCTTTTGTTTTGGTAGGAGTAGGGGAAAAATAGTACTCATCAATAGCATTGCCAGACATCGAATTGGAAGGAATGTCTCCACTATCAATTATGATAGTCTTGGATGGCTCAAGGGCTCGATAAAAGTTGTATAAGAAAAAAATTAGGCCTTGGTGTAGGGGAATAGGTTTCATATCTAGATTTTTAGCCATTTTAGCTCTCACCCTAAGGACAGAGTGTTCTAAAGAGGAGAGTAGGTAAAAAGGGAAACTAATAATAACATTGCACCTGAAGTGATTTAATAGAGGGAAGTGGTAATTGTAAAACCTAGTAAATTAACCTTCGAGCATGAAGTACTTCATGATAATGAATCACACTCCATCCCATGGCTCTGGAAGTTTAGCGCACTCGAATCCTCCTTGATACGGGATGAGTTCTTCTCCCTCTCCTAGAAACAGTTTGTGGCTTGCAAGATCCATAATTTTTGTTTTCCTTTAAAGTTTTATTCCCTTCATGACCATTCTCATGGCCATACCAATCACCTTTTAAGAGATTTCAAAATTGATTCTACCTATCGTGACCTGCCTATTTAACCAAGATCATGTAAATTGCTTAGACAAGTTTTCGTTGAACCCATTAAGCCTTCCCAGATATGGGTTGATTCCCCCTTCTTTACAATAATGCCAAACTAGCAGATTATCTTTGAATTCATAATAAGAGACTGGTTCTATTTGAATATAGTCTCCTCCCATTTTGTATTTGCAAACCCAAATTATGGAGTTCCTAAATTCAGCCTTCAGCTTTGAAATGGTTGCTAACCCTTGTTTCTATTTATGCATAATGAAGATGTGATGGCTCATTATTTGAAATACCCTACAGAGATGATGTTGTCTACTCCCATACTTGGAAATTATTTCCGATTGATTTTCACAATGAGACCCATATGCCTCAAACTCATGATACAATGAATCATGAATGATTGTCAAACAAATACCAAAGTTATCAAGTTTTGAAATCCATGATGGTCCTCTCCAAATGGACCACCTTCGAGAGCTATCCTTGTCATAAATGCACCTCATCTTTGATAAGTCATCTCCTTTTGAATAATACCCCTAATGTTTAAGGGAATATGAACACCTTGTTGCCACACCCTCCAACCTAAAAATTGCTGACCAAGATTGGCACAAGCATCAGCAACCCTATTTCCCTCTCTGTAAATATGGGAAATCTCTACTTCGAATAACTTCTACAAAAGAAATTGAATATCTATAATGATGTCTTTTAGCTTAATTCCCACATTTGATGCTTTATTAACTACATCTATGACCATTTTAGAGTCTCCTTGTATACTCAAGTTCTTTATTCCTAGGGATATAGCCAACTTTAACCCCCATAGTAGAGCCATTACTTCAGCATAGTTGTTGCTCTGGCATCCTATTCCACCAGCATAGATAGCAGTCATCCATCCTTTATCATTCCTTATAATTCCTCCTCCACTAGCTTTACCATCTAACTTGGATGCCCCATCAAAGTTGAGTTTCATCCAGTTAGGCTTTGGGGGGATCCATTTAGTATTTAGTCTCTGTAGAATTTTGGAGTTATTATACCCAAGGATTTGGTTTAAAACCTTCCATTTGGCTGCAATTTGGTTTTCAATTTGAGATAGGGGTTTCTCCACAGTATG
Organism: Torreya grandis; assembly: GCA_037957365.1. NCBI lineage: Eukaryota > Viridiplantae > Streptophyta > Pinopsida > Cupressales > Taxaceae > Torreya > Torreya grandis. Next base: position 4,754,106 of record JARHVA010000552.1, read on the forward strand.
AATATGAGCTATTGTGACACTTTCCATAATGGTCTTAACAAAGGAGTGAAACACTTGAGATGCATTTCTAGCAGTGTCCCTAAAAATCTTGTGGTTGCGCTCTTTCCATAAAATCCAACTCAAACATGGTAGAGTTTGCTTCCATAATTCCATAAGCCAAGGATGTGTGAAGGTTGGATTCTAGTTGAGGATTACTTCTTTAAGGTCAGAATTACAGACCCATTCAATACCAAAGTTATTAAGTATTGTGCCCCATAATTCCCAGGCAAAATCACAGTTGATGAAGAGGTGTGAAACTAATTCCTCTTTTGAACCACAAAAAAAACATCTATTAACCAGGGTAAACCCCCTCTTTTGAAGGTTATCTTGTGTTAGGATTTTGTTATGAGTAGTATCCCACCAAAACATGTTAATTTTTGGAATAAGTTTATAATTCCAAACCTTTTTCCATACATATTTATTTTGAGCTTCAAAAATGATCAGATGGTAAGCAGATTTGATAGAGAATGATCCATTCTTATCTGGCCCCCAGTAATGTTCATCTTCACAGGGGAAGAGAGGGATTTTGATCTCTTGAACGCACTGTTAGATCTCCCACACTCTAGGGAAAAGCTCATGCCGGTGATCACAGAAGCCCAATAGATTTTTCTAGCTCTGCATCCCATTGTTATTTTCCATATAATCACTAACTCTATCTCCAAAAAATTGAGTAGCCAAGTCAGCAATCTCTCCATAGTTTCCTTGTGTGATGAGAGCCTTGTCCTTTAACTAGATATCATCCCATAATTTAATATGCTAGCCATTTCCAAGTTTCCATCTAATTCCCTATTTAAGAAGGCTTTTGCTCTTTAGCATTTTATTCCATATCACAGATCCCTAGGGTAATCCCATCTGTTGAAGAAAGTTGGAATCATCAATGTTATGCATGTATTTGGCATACATTATTTCCCCCCAATCATTATTTTTATGGATCAGGGTCCAACTAATTTCTGAGAGAAAGGCTGTATTCATGTTCCTGATAGACCTAATATTGAGTCCACCATGAGATTTTAGAAGACACACTTTTTCACATCTGACAAAGACATTCTCTATTCTAATTACTTGAGATAAGAAATCTATCTAACTTAACATCAATCATTTTGTCTCTTCTTCTATTGGACTAGGTAAAATTTTGGTTTTACAGTTTTATATCCAATAATCTGCACTCATTGATAAATTCGGCAAAGTTGAACATGTTGTTTGAGTAATCCATAATCCCACCCTATTTTTTAGAAGGGTATAGAGGAGTGTTAAAATCTCCAGCTAACATCCATCTAGTGTTCTAGGGATTATTCCTGAAACTACTCAAGTTTATCCATAAATTCTACCTCAAAGCTCTGTTATTCAGTCCATAGACATTGATCAACAACCAATTCAAAGATTTCAAAGAGAAACTGATAATCAGGAAGTGCTTGTTATAAGCCTTAATAGATCCCTAGATTTTATCACTATTCCACATAGTTACAATCCCCCCTGAAGCCCCTTCAGTTGGACTAATACAAAAAGCCGCCTTAGGCCATATGTAGTCAGCAATTTTCCTAAAACTCTCCTCATTCATCTTGACTTCTTGGAGTAATAAAATATCTAATTTATTATCTAAAATGTAATTTTTAACCTCAAACTATTTTGAGGGACTGTTAAATCCCCTCAGGTTCCAAGATAATATTCTCATTTAGAGGGTTTGAGGGGTTGGGTCTCCAGTGTTTTCTATTTACCACTAGCAATCTCCCTAGCAATCTCTCTTTGTCTTGTTTCTCTTAGGGTTGGTCTCCTTTGTTTGGGATCAGTGCAACATCTACAGATTTTTTACCTTTTCGATTCTTTTTCTCTGGGGTAACCCATTCCTCCTATTCATTATTGCCATTTTGTCCTATTTCACCTATTGCTAAATAATTTCTTGCTTGGTCTCTGACTTCCAAAGCATGGAAAATGTATGTGTTTAACTGTAAGTCTACTTCTCCTTTAGTAGGATATATTTCTGGAGTTACTTTTTCCTGTCCATCTCTTAAAACTTTGTCTTCTACATTATCTTCCTTTATCAGATGGGTACCTATTTTACCTTCCTCAGACATATTAGTCTATTTGTCTAGAGGGTTGGTTATGTCTAATATAGCCTTATGACTATCATTTGATACTATATTTTCATTTAGGACAACTTTTCCCCCACTACCAGTGATATCCTCCTTACCTGTCTCCTCCTCTACCTTTTCTATATTGTCAGGGTTTTTTGCATTGCTCCCCATTCCCTACTTGCTATTCTTTTTGTGGTTGAGAGACTGATCCTCCCCTTCAACCTAGGAATCATCTTTCCTTCCCATTTGCTTTGCTTTGCATTGTGTCATTAAATGTCCCTTTCTCTTACATATTTGACAGAAAGTGGTAGCATTTTCATATGTGATCAGCTAAGTCCAAGTCCTATATTTAGAGTTTAGCTCTATGGACATAGGGAGAGTCCTATTAATTTCAACATTGACACATAATCTACCATACACACATCTGGACTTTGTTCTGGTTGTGTGATCTACAGTGACATATTGGCCAATAGAATTGCTAATAACTGTTAAGATTTTTTCATCCCAGAATTCTAATGGGAACCCTCGTAGTCTTACCTAAGCAGGAGCAGGCTTATTAAGGTCTGAGTTAGGATCAAATCCTAGTTTCCATGAGCATAAGGCAAGAAAATGTGGGCCATATTGTTGGGAAATAACGGAAGCACACAATTGATTACCAAACAACTTAACATGCAGAAATTAACCAGAATACACAAGTAACTAGAATTTAGAAATAACATAGAATATGAGAGATAATACACAATTGTATTAAAACTCTTTCAGAAGGAAATACAACAAAGAAGATTTCCACAGTTCTTCTTCCTTACACACCTCTAGGGCTCCCACACCTCTAGGGCATAAACAGTAAATCTTCCCTCAAAGCTCTCTCTCTTACGGTCCCAACACACAACTCAAACACAGAGTTGGTGTTCACCTCCAACCATTTAGTATCCACTACTGCTAGTACTCCAGTGCTCCACGCACTCCACAAGTACTCAATGTACTCCAAGTAGATCTCCCATGAACTGCTACAACCTACAACCCAAATGATCTTACTTATGGAAGGATCTTCCTTGCCTTCCTCTTTGCTCTCTTTTTGAGTACACACTGTACTCCAAGTAGATCTTACCTGATCCTGCTCCCTGTTGTGTTGCTATCTTCCCTGATCTTGCACACTTGCAAATCAATCTAGTTCTGCACACCTGCAAACTTGGATCATGCACACACATACACCTACAGATAAATGATGTTACTTACCATGTAGATCTCCTAACATAGCCATGTACACCTGCTGACCAAGATCCTACACAACTGAAGAACCCTTCTGATTCTCCAAAATCAGCACCCACACTTGGTACTGCTGTGAAACTAGGAGGAACACCCTTGCTCACCTCACACACAGAAGGAGCTAACTTTGCTCAACTCAAACTAGAACACTTTACAATACAACCTATGAGTCTCTTAAATAGATCTCATACAAACAATAATTAGACATCTAATTACAATAATTAGGTCCACAACTTCTAGTCTAAATTTGGCTCTTAACATGCAAACACTTGGTTCGTTAACTAACTACATGTAAAACTTGCAGTTCTGAACTGCACAGGTGACCGACATCGGTCCCTATCTGCCTAGAGGTGACCGACACTGGCCGATCATTGATTGACATCAGTTTCTTCTCTTCACTAATCTGACCGACATCGATTGATCAGACCGACGCCGGTTGCTCTGCAACTCAGCAACCTTCAGCAACCTCCTCCCCTATTTGCATCAGTGAAGCTTTTAGCTCCACAACCTAACAATCTCCCACTTGGAGATAAATAGCTACATTTTACCTGTACTTGTACCCCATCTAATCTATTTCTTGGCTTGTATCCCTCTTCAAGATCAATCCTGAAGACCACCCACCACACAACCTGTGGTGCACCTCCTATCATCTAAGTAACCTATCGCATCTACATCTACAAACACATGTAGAAAAGAACTTGACCCTGCATAGCATGTCGACCTACTGTTGGTCCCTCTCAAATACCTGAGAATCCACTAAACTGCCCTCCAGTGCTTTTTTCCCAAATCGGCTCCAAACTTTCTGACAGCACCCACTGCTTGGGCAAACTCAGGTCTATACCAAACCTCATGTGATTTCAAACACTGAACTGTCCAGCCCTTAGTGTGCTCCAGTTCTGCATCTAAACCTCACCAACACCTAATTCACATCAGCTCCCATTAGAGATAAAATCAACCTGTGATCTTCCATGTCTCCCATGCCAAAGAATTTCACTGCTCCAAATCCTTCATGGCAAACCACTGAACTAATCTTACCCTTAGCTCAGCAAAACCCTATATGTACAACTCTACTAGCAAACCATCCACATATATTAATAGGATAATGTTACGACCATCATCCACCTAGTAAGACAAACCACAGTAGTTACCTTGACATTGACTAAAGCCATGCTTTGTCATCCACTTGTCAAACCCTGTACCACTGTCTTGTAGTTTCCTCAAGACCATATGACCTGGCCTTCTATCTTGCGTATCCATTCACTCTATTCTTCAACTAAGTAATCCATTCGTCTCTCAGTGCTTTCTTCTGGCTGGCAACCCTACCAAATCTCTTGCTTGGTTTTGCACTCTCATCATGCCATGCTCCCACTGTTTCCTGGATCCTTCCTGATCTGCAATGAGCAACGAGTATAAAGAAGAGGAACAACAAATTTGAGGCTTATTTACCACCTTCAATACTCCATATGGGCATTTGAGACTCCTTGATAGCTTGTTATCTACCCAAAATATATTACAGTGATCGACTTAGGTCACTACACAGTCTGAATCTGACCAACATCAATTTCCATGCACCTGTCCTGACTACCAACTCTACCGACATCGGTGTCCCCTATTACTGACGTCAGTCCTCCTGACCGACGTCGGTCTTACCTATTACCGACGTCGGTCCTCCTGACCAACGTTGGTCTTACCCTGCCTAACATCACCGGCTTCGGTCTACACATGACCGACATCGGCACCTGTCTGTTTGACGCCAATTCCCCCTGACCAATGTCGGTACTTGTGTTCACCTATGAGTGATGACTTTTTACCTGTGAGCTCCTTTGAATCAAAACCCATGTCCAAACTGCCTTGCTCAGAAGTATCCAGCCCCATCCACTGGTCTTTGTCCATCATCTCCTCCAAGAACACCAAGGCTTTTCAGTTCTTAAGTCTATCAAACACATCTGACTTCCTCTTAAGAACATGCATCTCATTCTTGCTCATGTGACCAAGCCTACAAAGCCACATCTCTGCAATAGAAGAAGAATCAGTAATATAAGTAGATAGATAAAGGATACCTACTTTCTTACCACCCACTAATTTAAGTGCATCCGCTGTGAGAGTTCTTATGCATCTCTCATCACCCAACTTTCTGGAAGCAATTAGCCGCATCTCCAAGACTAGGACCTGCATGACCTTCTTCAACACCCATGTGTTGGCTGCCTGTAATTTCAGCAACACTTCCCCTTTGCCAATACTTTAGCAAGGCACACCAGCGCCTAAATAAATCTTTCCAAAGTCTCCAAAGACCTTACCATGAAAAGATACTCTATTTCAGACTGCATGGAAAGAGGCAACAAAATCTATAAAATAGGATTCTACTTTATCCAAGAAACCTCCCAGAGCATCCTGTGCAACAACACCTACAACATCTACTTCTTCAGTTCCTTCATGCTGATCTTTTACCAACCAACAATATTCTTTTCCCTGCTCTTTCTTTCCATAGGACCGTAATTGACCATTCATGCTTTTCAATTCCTCCATTCTTAGCTTACTTTCTTCTGCCATTGCTCTACTCCCACTCAATCAGAAACCCCTAAGAGTGACCTGAAACCAAACACAAAACCTGCTCCCTACAACTTTAGCTTTGATACCACTTATTGGGAAATAATGGAAGCACACAATTGATTACCAAGCAACTTAACATGCAGAAATTAACCAAAATACACAAGTAACTAGAATTTAGAAATAACACAGAATATGAGAGACAATACACAATTATATTAAAACTCTTTTAGAAGGAAATACAACAAAGAAAATTGCCACAGTTCTTCTTCCTTACACACCTCTAGGGCTCCCACACCTCTAGGGCATAAACAGTAAATCTTCCCTCAAAGCTCTCTCTCTTACAGTCCCAACACACAACTCAAACACAAAGATGGTATTCACCTTAAACTAGTCAGTATCCACTACTGCCAGTACTCCAGTGCTCCATGCACTCCACAAGTGCTCCATGCACTCCACAAGTACTCAACATACTCCAAGTAGATCTCCCATGAACTGCTACAACCTGCAACTCAAATGATCTTACTTATGGAAAGATCTTCCTTGCCTTCCTCTTTGCTCTCTTTCTAAGTACACACTGTACTCCAAGTAGATCCTACCTGATCTTGCTCCTTGTTGTGTTGCTGTCCTCCCTGATCTTACACACCTGCAAATCAATCTGGTTCTGCACACCTGCAAACTTGGATCATGCACACACATACACCTATAGATCAATGATCTTACTTACCATGTAGATCTCCTAACGTAGCCATGCACACCTGCTGACCAAGATCCTACACAACTGAAGAACCCATCTGATTCTCCAAAACCAGCACCCACACTTGGTACTGCTGTGGAACTAGGAGGAACACCCTTGCTCACCTCACACACAAAAGGAGCTAACTTTGCTCAACTCAAACTAGAACACTTTACAATATAGCCTATGAGTCTCTTAAATAGATCTCATACAAACAATAATTAGACATCTAATTACAATAATTAGATCCACAGCTTCTAGTCTAAATTTGGCTCTTGACATGCAAACACTTGGTTTGTTAACTAACTACCTGTAAAACTTGCAATTTTGAACTGCACAAGTGACTGACATCGGTCCCTGTCTACCTGGAGGTGACCGATGCCAGCCGATCCCTGACCGACATCAGTTTCTTCTCTTCACTAATCTAATCGACGTCGACTGATCAGACTGACGCTGGTTGCTCTATAACTCAGCAACCTCCTCCCCTGTTTACATCAGTGAAGCTTTTAGCTCCACAACCTAACACATATAGCCATGGTCCTCTAGTAAGAGTAGCTATCATGTCCTCCCTATTCGTAAATCTAAAAAGGAATAGGCCTCTTGCCATGGTAGTGATTGATACACTACCCTTAACTTTCCACCTAGACAAAACCCATTTCCTAACCATTTCAATATTAGGATGGAATGAGAAAAACTTACCTACCAATGCAAAGTCCATGGATGCCATGATTTCCTCCACCAGATCATCTGGGATATTCAGGGCCGTGCCCTCAGAGGTAACATGGAGGCTCAACATGCTTTTTGAGGGACACGTCTTTTCACTTGTTAGTGCTTTCTTCCATCCATTGGATGGAATATCCTCTATCAGATTTTTTATCAGGTCCTTAGAGGCACTGCCACCAGTAGTAGCCTCCATTGGATCCATGATCACTTCGGTCACACTCAGGGGGCCCTACTAGGTGGGAAAAAACCAATTTCAAATTTTTCATGAAAATTAATTCTCTCCACTCCTAGTTGCATCCTTTTTTTGAGTTGTTCAAGTCTACAGCCATTGTTGATAATATATAATAATAATTAATTATAACTCTTCATAAAAATATTTAATAATAAATACAAAACACTACAATGTACATCTAATATGCATGGCTCTCCCAGATAATAGTTCTCAAACTCTCATATATGTGGCAATCTCAAGTGTCATCTTGATAAGTCATATTTTTGTAGGGAGGGAGAGCACCATCTGAGCACTTTTCCACACCAACACGGACTAGTGATCCCCTACACTAAACCCATTCAGAAATGGCCCTCCCTTCATAAATGAGTAAATAGTGATGGCATAAAATCTAGAGAGACATACAAGTACTCATGTGTTGTATGATTTCTAAAACTAAACATGTAGTGTATCATATAAAACCTGATCTATTGTAAGATATTGCACAAACATGTAAATCATACTCATGAAATGATAATGTCTCACTAAACATACTTTGATCAAAGTTTTAAGAGTAGTAAATAAAAGTGATCTATAGATCAATCAAATTTATACACACCATTTGATCAGGTTGCCTTCATCTGGCATTATGATGCTAGTAAGCCAGTGAAGTCCATATCACTCCTTACTCAATATCAACAATGAAAGATTGGTCAAACATGGTTTAACCACAAGATTCATATAATTAACATCTTACAATTAACCACATCACATACATGTTAAACATATGAGTAACCAAAACATACATTTATTCCATCAACATATGAATGAATCTTACATTATTTTCTATCCCATAATAGAAATAATGACTACATTTAATACCACCTGGGTAAAATAAAAATTAATTGCAAATTCTATTATCACAATTTGTTTCCAACATTTTACACCCTATGATAACCCATATTACCATAGTCTAGTGTTTTTAAGAATAACTACTAAGTATCACAACCAGGCCAATAAAGTAGTCATAAACACATGGAAACATATACTTATATACAATAGCTAGAATATCAAAGTAACCTCAGCTCACATGATAAGAATAATCCAATCTATCACTTGTTTACATTTTGGGGGTTTGAATGCATGCATTCGTTAACTTAATTATATTTAATTCTTCAATATAGTTCATAATCCACCTATGGAACTATAATTTCAAGAATACACCCCTATGCTTATATATATGCTATTAGGCACATTAACACCTATGTTTTCACCTTAAGCATATCATAACTTATTTTAAGGTTATATTTACACCACATGTTCTAAAATCACAAGCTATATAAAGATGTAACCCATACCTAACATGATGAATATTTCATTGGGTTTTTAATCATTTTACTATAGAATGGAGTGACTATGTTTTATAAGCTAACAATCATGCTTAGTTAATTTGAGGATTCCATAAGAGTTCCTATAAACTTAAGTTAAATGTTCATGGAGGAAGAGTATAGAACATTATTCATGCAATGATGTAATAAGAAGTAAAATAAGAATGATTTGATACTTATCCCACACATTAGTAGTTACATCATAAAATGTCTTTAATTATTTAGGAAAGGGACCTTATTCACTAAACAATTCCAATATTATCAAAATCTCACTTATGATTAATACCACAATACATATGAATAATCTAATATGTTAAATATGTATTATAAAATTAGGAGATTATACATGTATTGTATTAATACATGATATATTACTATGAATGACATTATTACTTGCTTATACAAAATATAACGACACCATGACAATATATATAACCGTTCCCATTAATAAAGATTACAACGATGTTACATAATAAATTTTGTGGATAAATATTCATACAGTGACACCAAATAATATGCAGCTAGGCATAATAAGTAGTGACTCATACAAATAACAAAAATTGCTATTTAGAGTTTCCTGGGATGCCATATGTAATCCTTAAGCTATAAATTAAGTTCAATGATTCCTAACAATACTAAAAACAAATTTTAATGATGCCCTGAGACTGGGTTTAACCATATACTACAATGCATAATACCCATACAATGACTTTAACATGCAGCCAACACCAGTTAAGTATTATAGGGTTGAACTTGAATATATAGCAACCCAAATTTATATATAAAACAAGCTAAGAATAATAAAACAAGATGCCTTTACTTATACCTCCTAACGTAATTTTTTATCAACTCAATAAATGATACAAGTTGTGTTTTAGAATATTTATTGGTTTAATAACCACGGCATGGTTTGGTATAGTGATGCCATTACTTTATAGTTGTGTACAAAGACTACAATGATTTACACTTTTTGCTAAAGTCCAACAATGCCTTTGCATGGATTATATTAAATCCTATTTCCTCTATCAAAATATTAAATGGAATTATATAGTTAATATTTACACCTTAGTGACTTATTTGTATAGTATATTCACTATCAACAAATATACAGTGATCTAATAATAGGCTAGGAAGAAATTTACAAAGATTCTTTTATACAAAAATAAGCTGGAATATCAAAGATTGGCATTTCATTAATCAATTTTAAGGTTGTCAACACAAAATACAATGATGCCACTAAATAATGACCTGGATATGACAATTGTAGTGATTCACTAAAGGCTTGGGTTATATGAATAGTGACTCAATAAATGTCATATAGACTGAAAATTAATTATATTTACATTCTAGTTTCTCATGATATTATATCAATGCTTAAGTTGAGGTATAAAACATGTAGAATGATATCAACTCCTAAGTTATTCTAACATTCAGAGATTTCACCCATATAGAAGATTATATACAACCAATATTTAATCCTTCAACATAAATATAGAGAATTTTAATGCATCACCTACTTGTCAATCAAAAACTTCCTTTGGTTTGCCTATCCTTGTTGGCTCACCTCTCTCCCAATGCCTCTCTCCTTTCTTTTGTGCTACGCCTTTATTTTGTTTATCTTTGTAATTTTCTCTTGGAAAATACTTATGATAATCCTCCTTCCCTTTATTAATTTCCACCTATATGAAATAGGCATAGCCCCTTTTTTATAGATTTTAGATTTCTTTTTCTTTTCTTTTCTTTTTTTAATGTATTTATCACTTTAATATTTTCCTAATTTTAGTCTTTACATTTATTTATTTCGTCTTTTTTTAATTTTTTCCTTTTTCAAGGTAATTTTCAATTTTTTATTTATTTTAACATAAAATAGAGAAAACCCATAATTTAATAATTTAATTTACATTTCATATTGTCATAAATTTTAATGATAATTTTGACAACTAATGATCCAAATTTTTAAATCTAATTATGTTAATAATGTTTCCACTAGTTTTAATGATAAAACTACCAATTACACAAAATGAATTCATTAAGTTATTTAATTATACTAGAAAACTCATAGAAATAAACTTTTCAATGCAATTATAAATAAACACACTATGTGTAAACCATTTATAATGCAATATAACATGTGCTAACTACTATGGTGTGTGCAGAGTTCTCATCAATTCTTCATTATCCTCTAACATCTCCATCTATGTCACCCTCTCTAATGATGTTCTCCTTCCAGTATGCTATGAGGGATGAGTTCTCTTGCATCAAACTCACAACATGTAGGTAGTTAGATCTTATTAACATGATAAACATATAGCATAAAATATAACTAAAATAGCACATCAATATGTTTGTAATGTAAACGCATTCACTACAGCTAACTCATAGTAATGCAAACATGTACCATCAGGCATCTAAGAAATATACTACTATCCCATAATAGCATATATCTCAAGCTTAGTCCTAAATATAACCAATATCAAATGTGTCAATGTTAAATATCCATGAATAACCAAATAGTTTGCTTAGTAAGGAATCAAGATGCAAAAGTCACTAACCAAAATAAAGATCAACAGTTGTGAAATCTACATATTTAGGAGTGAGAAAGGTAGAGAAGGGTGAAATATTCCATTCCAAGTGGATCCAAAAAATATATCAATTAAATAAGTTGGTGGTGAATATTGGGATAGAGTTTGCACCAAATTTTGTGATTTTAGGTAACTCTTGGACACAAATTGAGGTGTAATAATGATTATAACTCTTGAAATATTACTAGGATGTATTTCCAATTAAGTTTGCATATGTGAAAATAGTAGACCCTTCCCTAGGTGAGATGCACATAAAACTAAAGGAGTGTGTGCAGCTTATTAAAAACTTCCCATACTGGTTAAATCCTAACATGAATTTTAAGGTAAAAGCTGAATTGCATTGATTACAATATGCAAGCATTATATATCTAGTGGAAAAATTAAACTAGGTTAGCCCAATGGTGGTACAACCTAAAAAAGTATGGAAAAATTAGTGTATGTGGGGATTACCGTGTATTAAGTGATTCCCATATTAATGACCCATTCCTAATTTCATTCAAAGATGAAGTCTTAGAGTTAGTCACAGGACATGAAGTGTACTCTTTTATAGATGGGTTCAGTAGATACCATCAGATACCAATCACATTAGAAGATCAAGCCAAAACTACATTTATAACAGAATAGGGATCTTTTGCATACAAAATAATATAGTTTTGGTTGAAGAAAATTCCTACTTTGTTCTATATGGATATGGTCACTACATTTAAAGACTTCATCCATGATTTATTGAAAGTCTATTTATATAATTAGTTTATTTTTTTATTTAAGGAACATTCATCCAAGATGAGGCTAATGTTTGAATGTGTCAAGTTTTGTATATTACACTAAACTTGAAGAAGTGCTCATTCTTTACATTGGTGTTTTTTTGGGGCATATAATATTTAGTGATGGTATTTTGGTAGACCAATTCAAAATCATAGTTATTATAGGAATGCCACCTCTTATAATCTCTACTAAGGTGTGATCATTCTTGGGGCATACATGATACTACGAAAAACTAATAAAACACTATATAGCTATATTTACCCCTATAAAAAACCTACTACACAAAGATACCAAGTTGAATAGTTGATCATAAGAGTTATGATCAAAAAATAGTTGATCATAATAGTTATTCCATTCAACATTATTAATAGATTTCTATACAAAATGGGGAAAGACAATGTATTGTGTAGGGTGGATTTAGAGCATGAGCAACCACTTCTTCTTCAAGAGGCACACCAAGAAATTGCAAGTGGACATTTTATAGGAGAATCCACCATAAGTAATATATTAAAAAGTGGTATGTGGTGGCCTACTCTATTTCAAGATGCACACCGAGTAGTAAAACACTATGACATTTGCCAAAGGATGGGAAGGCCTAAAAAGAGAAGTTAAATGTCATTAAATCTTATGCTAACTAAACAATCTTTTAAATAATGGGGAATTGACTTTGTAGGACCAATAAATCCACCCATTAAGCACAGTCATGTAAGGTACATCATTATTTTGATAGAATACTTCACCAAATGGGTGTAATCTATTATGTCACCAAGTTATAGTGTTAAGGACATAGCTAAATTTCTAACAAAAATATTATAACCAGATTTTGGTGTCCTTTGAAGTTAGTGAAAAATGAACACAGTTCGTAGACAACACCATGAAGAATCTAATGAAGGAATTTATGATCTTGCATCACCAAAACACAACATATCATTCAAAATTAAATACACGAGCAGAAGCATCAAACAAATTTATTAAAAAGATGCTCATAAAATAATGCAATGTTTAAAGGGATGAATGAGAGGATAAAATTCCTAAAATATTATGGGTGTATAAAATAGATTACAAGCATGATATAGGTTTCACTCACTTTAGTTTGTTTATGATGTTAGCAGAGGTTCCTAGAAATACTCCAGAATATGTTAATTATAGGGATAACTTGTGTAGTGAAGAGCAAATAGAAGTTGTAAATGAAATTATAGATTTATACTTCATCATTTACATATAAAATTGCACATATAGGGTAAGAATAACATATATGTAACAAAAGGTAAAACATAAATAGCATAACATATGATAAACAAATTAAAGCAAAACAGAGTACTTACTATGCTCTAATCATAAGTAAAAGAAGATTAGGAAAAACCATATCAGAATGATTCTATTAATCTCTATCAATATATCAAAACCCTATTATATTAAAATAAATGATATATATATATATATAGTGTTTTACAACCCATTGTCTCTTCATAATCTAACCTTTTGACATACAAAAGGAAAGACTCCTTCACATTCTTTTATTACCCAATTAGGCTTATAAGGCCAAATACATACAAAATTTTATATAAATATAAAATTATGTACTTCACACATGTATATTTTATTATACTTTATGATTTTACCATGCCCTATTCCACGTCCAACACTTTCCCAAAGTTAAATGGTTATCTTGTCCTAAGACAAAGTCGTAACCTAGTTTGGACTAAACTAAAAAGATGAACCATAAATAAAAGTCATAGTTATCACTCCAAGTGTCATTTACTAGTTTTCACCCTTTGCACACTACTTAGACACCCTTTTAGGTTTTACACTAACATACTATCCTACTTCCCTTTTAGGTTTTAAATAGACTAGCCTAACTAGGTGGTCACCCTTTACAGGTTTCCAACCAGACTAGCCCCACTCCTAATGTTTAGGTTGTCTTTAAAAAATTACAAAATTCTTGTAGTTAGAAAATTAGAATGCACATTACCTACTATTGTGGTAGTGGAAGACATTAACTAGGCTATTTTTAAGGTTATTACATTGGCTCAGCTACCAACCCACTAGATTTTGGTGTACCTAATCATGGAGGTTGTTATTCAGACTGTGCCTTTGCATCTAGCTTTTTCTTCTAAAGAATTTGTTAGAGATACTATAAAGAAATGAGTTTAGGCTCATCTATTATTTGGGAAATATTCAATTAAACTTGAGATAGATCATGCTTAAGCATTTTCTAATATGTGAGAACTTTACGCACCATAGTAAGTAGAATGCATAAAGGTATCTAGATTGCCATCATGTTTTGTACATCATCATCTTCTGTAATGGTGAGTAGTGATTTGGCATTGGATATCTTGAGGTGGATATCCAATATGAGCTCATCCAATCTATCTATAGTCATTTGGTCTTGAATGGCTGCAAAGGTGTTACACATTATTTCATTATACCAAAATTGTAGCTTTTACATCACAGCATCCCTAAAATCAAGAAGTTTTTTGAGTGCACTACTCATTGTTTTTGTAGTATCTGTTTGGTCATCTAATACTACTTTAGCTTTATCTACAGTGGCAAACTCAGGTTTCATAGTAGCAAAGGATTGATTGAGATGTCTCCAATTCAACATATCCTGGGCTATTTTCTTAACTTATTACATAGAGGTATCTAAGACTTGTTAATATTTTTTAATGAGTTCACAGATAGTTTATATTTCATTCCTGATATCCTGCCCTTATGTGTATAATGTTAGAACTTTTTGTGTGGCCACCCAATCCTTTGTAATTTATGTTAATAGAGTAGTGAATTACTTATCCTCGAAGGTTACTTGATCACCTAGAACCTGCATAACTAAGGTGGGACAAGTGTTATTTATCAATTTTTATGCCTTTTCAGCTGATCTTCTACTTCAACCTTTTCCTCACATAGTCAAATAACTTCCTACTCTAAGTTTGAAGCCTTCTATGCAATTGATGTAATTACACCTTCAATCTGATTTGATAGTAGCATCTAGGTCACATCAAAAGATGTTTTCATCAAAGTGGTATAAAGTGCCATGGAGGTGGTTACTAGTGTCTTAAGGGTTGGTGTAAATTGAGCCAATGAAAATAATAAGGTGGTTTATCAATTTGATGTTATAGGGACATCCCATAGCCACTAGTTAGAGAACTATGGTTTGGGGTATGACACTTCTTCTATGGCCTTTAATTTGGTTGTGGTCTCTACTTTTGCCTATTCCTTGGCCTTCTTATCCCTTTTATCCTAAATTATAGATTCAGCCCTAGCCTTAGCATCTACTTTAACTTATGCTTTGGCTTGTTCTTTGGCCTTAGTTTTAGCATCAAATTGAGCTTTGGCTTTAGCATACACCTCAGCCTTAGCTTTGGCTTTAGATTCAACCTTAGCTTTGGTTTTAGCTTCATCTTTAGCTTTGGCTTTAGCCTCAACCTTAGCTTTGTCTTGAGTTGCATGTCTACATTATTTCTCGATAACCTTGGCTTGTGATACTTGCTCCACTTATTTTTATTATGAAATTTGTGCCTTTTTTGTTTTCAGTGGGCTTCCTCCTATTATTTTCTCTTTGCCTCTACTTCTTGAGCCTTCTTTTATGCAGTCTTTACTTCTTCAGCTTTATTTTATCTTTATTTCTCTTTAACTTTTTCCTTTTATTGTTATTCTTGTGCAACTTCTTATTATGTGAATTATTCTTCTTTCACAACCACTTATTTTTTTGCTTATTTATTCTTTCTTTTTCCTTATTCCTTTTCCTTCTTCCTTTTTTCACTTGTTTTCCTCTTCCTTTTTTGCATCCTCAAGATCAAGTGTGTCCTACATAATTTCTCATTCTTCTACTAGCTCTAGCATAGTTGTGTCATGGGGTTCCTTAATAATTTCCACATATACTAGGTCAATTTTTGATTTAATATGTTTAGATGGATTTGATTTGACAACATGACCTTTGTACACCAACTTATTTCTCCTAGATATGACTGAAGGAGTGAGGGTCTCTTTTTACTTCTTCATAATGTGAAGTTAGCCCTATTGCTATTTAGGACAATTATGCACCACTTGCTCCCATATGTTCATTGAAAGACACCATTCTTTCTCATATAGTTTAAAATGGTTGGGTGGTGGGGTGTGTATGCAGTTATCAGATCAAGGTCTATGTAAGATTACCTTGGTCTGGTAGATCCACCATCTACATATTTTATGATCCTACAATTGGATCTATTATAAATATCTTTATCTCTAGCTTATAATGAGTTGATTCTTGACCTACAATATCAACAAAAATAGATGGAGGTGGTTGAGTAATGTCAACCCAAAGTTTATTTCATACCTTATTTCATACTTGACAAGTGTGCACTACTTTTCAAAAGAAGAATTCATTGTTCACATCTTTATCATAAACCTCCTTCATGATGTCTTCTAACATAGATTTGAGAATTTCATGTTTTTTGACTCGTATCTCTAATAGAGCAAACTCACTTTCTATCTTCAAAACCATAGGGTTATCCAACCAGGACTTTACTTATTGCATCCTTTCTTTGGTGGTGGTGGTGAGGCTCACCGTGTAGGTGCCTTCTTGTTTATTTTAACCTATGGTGGTGGAGATTATGGTTGTTGCGGTGGGTTAAGCGGTTGTACTAGTTTTTATGGTGGTACTTACTTTATATCTGATTATTGTAATTTTTGAGGAATAACTTGCAGAGGTGGAACTAATCTTGTAACTAAGGCTTTTTGCCTATATACTTCAACCTATGATTTTATCATAGAAATAAATAATGGTATCAAAGTCATAGTTGGAGTGGCCAACTCATGGATTTTGATTTGATTATCATTATGCAGCTTGGTGACCAAAGCATGTTATCCTAAATATTACATGACATATTGTGGTATTCTTGGGTGTGTTCTAATCAAAGCAAGGGATTCTATACACCATGTATTAAACTATCAAAATTGATCATAGTACTACCTTATTTTCATCTATGCAATGTTTGTGAGGGTAATATCAGGCCAAAAATCTATAGTTGCATTAACTGGTCCAAGTGGATATTTCCATTGTGTGAAGCATAATAATAAAACCAAAAACTGGTACTAAAATGTTTGCATGCTACCTATGAGTGCCTTATTGATGTTGGTGGTGATATTATATGTCAATTGAAGTCCTCCAAAATTTGTATCATGCAATACACAACATCAATTACCCCTTTCATTACTTGCTTGGTGGGCTTGGTAGTTTTCCAAAACCTTTTTGTGATGTATTCTACTAGAATGCACATTGAAGCATCCTCAAATTAATCAATTAGTGTTCCTCAATATGCTTATGTGGTATATTTTTCTTCCATGTTTGAATGGATTGGTATTAATTTAGATATATATGGAAGGAGGGATTTACCACAATTGAGAAGACTTGTGGTTCATGTCATTATTTGCACAATGATCCAAATTGTAATATCTTTGGATAAATAGATATCCCCTTGACTTTAGTAACTTAACAGAGTCATTATAACCTCATCAAGTTGCCTAAATATAGGCAACCTAATCAACCTTTATATGTTGAAACCTTGAAGTGGATGTTGAAGTGCGATGGATCCTAATTATGTGGCTCCCTAAGGATATTGCATAAAAAGTATAGATTCTATAGCTTTAAGAATCTGAATGGAACCACTAGTGTTTGGCAGGGGGTACATAAGATGCTAAATCAAACCACTAAAAGGTTAGAAGGCTCAGGGCTTCTATGGGCTACATGAGATCTATAGTGGATATCTAATTTGTTAGCTTACACCAAGCTATAGATAGACTTGTAAACTAGGTCAGGGCTAGTATGATCAAATGCATAAAGAATGCAAGTATCTCTAGCATATTTAACCATGGTAAAGCAAGTAGTTAAGACTAGACAATTTATTTCATACAACTTATGGAAATAACAATTCCAAATAAAGAGAGCTAGCAAACAATATGTAAACATAGAAGCAAAGGCACTTTCAAGCCAAATGAAAGATGTTTTAAGAAATAAAGACATTTTTGAGAAAGGGCTCAAGAGCATGCCTAATATTTGTTTGAGTTATCTTTCAATTTCAATGCTATTGTTTTCTAACAATGAAATTTTCTAGTTTAACAAGAGAGAGAGATTGTTTAAGCAAGTTGTATAGATCATTTTAAGCATGTAAAGTCCTACTATGTAATGAAAAACATTTCCAATGAAATTATAACATATAATGTAATATATTTCAAGCCATGAATATATCCTTTAAACATATACAAATGCATAAACTTCATAAATTATTCTAAATAATACACAAAATAACTAAATCACTAAAAAAAATCAAACCCTAGTATGTATACTACTACAAATAAATAAAGAGTTTCACTTTACAAATCCAAGTACCTTCATATCAAACTCAAGAGAGATGTGTAAAATTTATACCAACTGATTATCTAAGCTAGGAACAAGGAGAGGAAGAGGATCAGGTTGTGTGTGATTTGAGTCTAGACCAAGAGAAAAACGTTGTGAAAGAGGTGAAGGAGAAGCTATCAATCCATGGAAGAGCCAATACAAGGAGCACAAGATACAAGTGAAATGGAATCTTGAGGGAAGAAGGAGAAACCCATAATATTTAGGAACATTTTAAATAGTAATGTGAATCACCAATAATAACTATAATAAAGTAGGGCATCCCCTGTCACGATGAAAGCTATTATGCCAAGCAAGGACCAAGAGAGGTTTAAGGAGGTAGCTAAGCTTTGAGAGTGATGATCAATTGGGAAGATTAGATCAAGAATGTAGGAGAGATTCAATGTAGATGCTCAAATAAATGATGGAAAAGATATATATCTCAACCCTAATCCACCAAAAGACCAAAAACTAGTTGTTTCTAGTTATTTGAGCTCAAACAGGGCACTTTTTTCATGTGTTCTACTTAGGCCACAACTTTTGTGAAGGAAACATGCAGCCTAAGCTATGGGTTTCCTCCCTAATCCATGGCTTAGGTCTAATAGGTGTCTATGGTGGTCAATGAGAGTCTGAAAGGGCCCTAGGGGGTCCTTAGAGAGCTTGTCTAGTGTGAGAAAGGACCAAGATGGACTGAGGATGTGTAGGGGATGAGAATATCATGTAAGAGAGGTTTAAGTGAGTGAAAAAAGTCTCCAAATAAGATAACTAGGGTCACTAGTTTGCACATGAGCCAATGTGTAATCATAGGGAGAAGAGGGGTCATGAGAAGTATGATTACAAATTCTATTATGTCAATGAAATCAAATAGATTTGGATCATTGTACTTAGTTTGGTGAAGACCTAACCCAATATCCATCTCTTATTTTTGCACATCTATGAGTGGGATAAATAATTTACCTCTCTCCATAATTATATCAATGATTTTTTATGAATGATTACTCTGCTTGATCAAGATCTAATTCAAAATCTATTCATAGGGATGTATTTTGAAAGTAAATCATAGAATTATCTTATTAGCTGGAGTTTATAATGTTTTGGTGTTGTCTATACCCCACTCTTATATAGTTTTTGGTGCCCAATTTTATCTTGTCAACTACTTAGAATGGATTGTTTGTTTGCACATGAGTGTTATTTTTCCAATTAATATCACTTATTATAAGTTTCCCTGATAATGACATTTTGTGTTTAGAATCTCTTATTTACCCCTTTGGTAGTTATTTGATGTAACTGGATGTTTTTTTGTCTATCTAATTTGTTTTATGACTCCATCTATTCATTTAGTAATCTATCTGCCTCAAAAATGATGCAATATTTTAAAACACCACATTATTAATAATTTGGTATAACTTTTGGTCATCCTTTCTTTATACCTATCTTATCATCACCTTCCCAAAATTAATTGATATCCTTGATGTAGTTGTGGCTAACTATCTCTTATGAGTTGTCTCTAGAATGTGATCACACCTTATAATTATAACTACTTAATGGTTGTTATAATGTGTTATGCTACAATGAATACACTATATAAACATTCTAACCTAAAAAAATAAAATAGAAACAAACAATATTAAATAAAATCCTAACTACATGATGTTACTCAGTTCCCACTCAATTTTTTAGTTGAATGATAGAGATTAAAGGTGGTAAGGCTTAAGCCTAAAATTACTTATACATCCTGGTAGTATGGTTATTTATAAGTATTTTAACATTATGGTACCCTATTGTGACACTTCGTGAATAATATAGGGTCATTTCCATCTAAAATGTAGCTTTTCTAGGAATGCTTTAAATCTGCTATCATGAAGCAATACTATGTGTTTCAGGTAAAATTCCTTATATCATAAGTTTCGATTATGCCATGCTTTCTAAATCTACTTTTTAATATATTTTATCCATTATGCTCTTTGTCTATTTTCTTCCATATTTTTTAAGTTCATCAATCGTGCTTTCAGTGAATCTTGATCCCTTAATCATCCCATTGCACATTATAAATCTTTGTTAGTATTTCCCCAATACTTTATTAGACACTTTAGCCTATCCATTTGCTTGTGAGTGATAAGTTGTGATCTTATTATGTAATATCATAAACTACTTAGTGAGAGTCTTGATATTATTATTTATGAAATGTATGACTCTATCACTAATCAACTTAACCAGACATCTAAATCTTGTAATGATTTTTCATATAAAATTTTGGCAGCGTCATTCAAACCACAACTTGGAGTGGTAGTAGCTTCCACCCATTTAGTGAAATAATCTATCACAGTAATAATGTACCACACATGAATTCATTTTTTTGGAGGATATATGGGTCTAATAAAGTCAATTCCTTACTATTTTAAGGGTTTTTTTGTGAGCATGGGAATCAAAGGCATTTCATCACATTGGTTTGGCTTACCCATTATTTGGTAGACATTGCAATGCTTGGATACTCTATGCACATCCTAAAATAATGTAGGCCACCAAATCCCACTCTGTAACATTTTCCTTGTATTAGATACACCTATGAAATGATCCCCTGTAATTGCTTGATGAGCCTCTTGAAGAAGTTGTGGTCATTCATGATTTAGAGCTACTTTATGCAGTACATCATCTCTATCGAGTTTGTACAAAAGACCATTAATGAGGCTATAAGGTATAGCTCAGGTGACCATTTATTTTTTATCCCATTATATATAGTGCATAGGGAAGGTTCCTTTCTCTAATAAATGTTCAATATCTTCCATATTATCAGGAACTACAATAGTTTTGAATAAATGTGTATTTGGGGATTCATCTTCAAGCTTTTTTGGCTCCTCCCTATTATGAAGTTTGCTCAGGTGATCTGGCCTAACATTTTTTCAGCCTAGTTTGACATTAATTCAGAAGTAGAATTCTTGAAATAGCATAAGCCACCTATATATGTGTCCTACCATTGGCTTATTAACTAGGTATTACAATGTCTAGTGATCTATAATAACTCAAATAGTGTAGCTAAATAGTAGTGTCAAAAATTTGTAGTGCAAAAACCATGGCTAATGCTTCTCTCTTTATGGTTGTGTAGTTATTTTTTAAAACTGATAATTTCCTACTAGCAAAATGTATAGGATGATCCAACCCACCTTCACCTAGTTATGCTAAGACAATTGCTACTATAGTACTAGAAGCATCTACATGCATGTGGAATGGCTTCTTCCAGTCAAGAAAGACTAAAATTGGTGTTATTATGAGCCTTTGTTTTATCTCAATGATTATATATTGACATTATGTTGTCCATTTGAATTTTGTATCTTTGCACAGTAGTTTCTCCATGGGTGCATATATAGCTACATACCCTTTGATAAACTTCATGTAATGTCCCATATGACCAAGAAATGTGTGCACTTTAGTAGAGTTAGTAATAGGTGGCATCCATATGATGACAATAATTAGTTGGGTCAACCAAAATGTCAATTATGCATATGGCATAGCCTAGGAAAACAAAAAAAGGTGTGAAATGCAAGCATTTATGTAAATTTAAAGCAATGTGTATGCTTGACACCATTATAACATGAGTCATAGATTTGATATATGTTCTTTAAATAGAGATAAAATAGCCCAATCATCCTAATACACTTCTATAAAATCATGAATGAAATATTTGAATGCATTTACTATAATTTTAGAAATGATTTTGGGTTTATTCTTCAATCCAAAAGGCAATACCTTATATGTGAATGACCCCCATTCAATTATAGACATAGTTTTGGCTTGATCTTATGTTATTATTGGAATCTGGTGGTACTCATTAAATTCATACATAAATGAGTACACTTTATGTCTCATAATTGATTCAAAGACTTCATCCATGAGTGGTATTTGAAAAATATCATTTATGAAAGCATCATTTAGTGTGTGATAATCCCCACAAACTTGTATATTTCTAATTTTTTTTGGATACACCACTATAGAACTTACCCAATATGTGCTTTCTACCAAATATATGATTCTAGCTTCTTGAATTCAATCCAAATAAGCTTTTAGATTTATTTTCATGTTAGGATTTAATTTATATGGTTGCTTCTTAATGGGTTAATCACACTCTTTCAATTCTATGTGCATTTCTCAT
Source organism: Torreya grandis (assembly GCA_037957365.1). Taxonomy (NCBI): domain Eukaryota; kingdom Viridiplantae; phylum Streptophyta; class Pinopsida; order Cupressales; family Taxaceae; genus Torreya; species Torreya grandis. Next base: position 4,776,952 of record JARHVA010000552.1, read on the forward strand.
AAATATGGATCTACACCTTTTACCTCTGAGAATTTAGTTGGGAACATATCTTGGTAGTCCCTTAGCATTTGTAAGAGCTCCAAAATTTATTTTTGTCCCCAATAGTCTTCCACCATCACAAACTTAGGAAATAAATCTATTCTAATGTTCCCTTCAATATTTTACAAGGGCTCTTAATATATCTTGCTTGATGCACTAGGCAAAGCATCTTGTATAATGTGTTTACCTTCTCACTGTATAATGTTTATGTTGTGTAATATTTCTTCTTCTAATTGCTCTATCCTTTGAACTAGGTTTCATTCAGGTTTCCATTTTGGCTCAAATAAACCTTATGGATCCAAATCTTTGTCACTATCACTGGACTTTGTCAGGTCATCTATTATTCTCTTACATGGCTTGACAAGAGCTTATTCTTATTGGCTAGATTTATAGTTGTGCAATGCCAAATTCAAATTTTGTGTAGCCTCCTACTGTGATGATGATTCTACTATACTTGATAATTATTTCACTCATCTATGATAGAGAAAGATTTTTATTTTTTGTAAGGCATTATACACCAATAGATTATCATCTTCAAACATAAAAGTCTAAATGAAATCTTGTTGAACTTGTACCTAATGCTTAGTTTCTCTTATATGCTCTTAGTGTATATACCAGGTTATTCTTAAAGGTGCTAAGGTGTGGCTGAAGATGTGCACCCAATATCTCAAATATACTCCTTGTGTGGTCCATATATCCACACACTGATGAATGTGTAACTTTGGGTATTGACCTTCTTAGAAGAAAGGCCATTCTAATTTGATATTATCTGGTAGCTAGAACCTTGCATGCTTCCTTCTAATGAATTTATAGATTTTTTTGGACTACCCACCAAGTTGTAGTAGTTATTTTCAATGCATGGATAAGTGTGATGACTTGTTGATCCACCTTCGATCCATAGTGTTCGAGCCTAAATATAAATGGTTTAAGATCTTATGTTATAAAGTATTGAGGTATCTCATATTTTATAGTGAACACCATTCTTAGAGGTTGTAACTCATGATCTCTATGTGCCCAATTCAACATGTGAGTGTCTGAGTCACCACTTATGGATGATGTTGATTCCCATAGTAGAACACCCTTGGGAGTAGGCTCCATATAATCTATGATTGTTTCACCTATATTGTAAAAGAAGTCAACTTCATACTTCATTAAAGAGTGCACTAATAGAGAAACACATTCTTTTATATGAACCTACCTAGCTAGAGAAGTTATTATAATAGGATTATATACTAGTCACTCTTCTTTTTATGTAGTGTGTGGTTTCCCAGTTTGATACTCTACAAGTCAAACTATTTTGCCTTTCATCTACGCCAACTTTAAACAAAATCTTATCCTTATAGGCATAATGGGACTCTGAATATTTTGGGATAATTTATGGATTTTGCTTAGACTTATTTAGGGATATGATCACTATATTATCCCCGTGATATGCTTCTAGTTGGTTATGCATAATAATGATGGTCATTTGGCCATCGTAAGCCCATTTATTATTGATTAAGGTAGGATAATGAGTCTCTGATGTCTTCATGTTGATGACTTCAAAATCTCCTTGTCGGCTAAGTTTAGCCACTTTCATTTCAACATCCTCTAACCTTTCAATAAGCTCAACCTAACCATAATATACCAGACTAAGAGTAACTAGATTGTAGCTTAAAGTCGATCGACCAATAGTTCCTAAGTTTCTCATGGGATCATATTGATTGTGATACCAAAATCAAATACTATATTCAAATTCTCATGCCCAACCAACTCAATATCCATTCGAGAATCAACATCTTAAGGTTTTGATTTTTTAACATACTAGACTACCTTATCATTATATTTTTGACCTCACTAAACACACTCCAAAAGATTATATAAGAGATTAGTGGTATTCTAGGAAATATCCTTATTATGCACTGTATTGAGTAACTTCATCAAGTCTATCAAATCAATCACAACATCTTCCTATCTCATGATCCTAATAATTTGTCCATACATTTGGGCATCAATGGCTATGTTATCACCCTCAGAAGCTGGTCATTGTTGGATCTCTTGAAGACCTACACAACTTTATACATCAAATTATTTTCCATCATGATTATGGGGCATTTCTAAAGGTGGTAACCTTTGTTTATCTCTTTTTTTCCAAATGACTAGTTGCACAAACACATTTCCCTTTGGCTAAGCATTGATCATATTTATGTTATGCACTAGTTATTCCTTCCTTTGTTTGTCTAATACTGAACAATCTTTTATTTGATGTTAGCCTTTGACTCTATAGTATAGGTAGTATATTTGTCTCGATAGGTTAGTAAGGAAATTCCTTGCATAATGGCTATATGCACCACATAGATAACTAATCCAAAACTCAAAAGTCTTGGTTGAGGAATATTACAAGAACACACAAATAATAATGTTATCTCTGAGAAGAGATGTTTTATTACTCAAAATTGTAGATAAAACATACGCCTATCTCTAGGAAGAGATGTATGTTTTCCTTTTTGGGCTACATATCTATTTATACCTATTTTTGAAGGCAGGGGGAGGATGTGGAAGGTCACCAATCTTTAGGGAGATGAAATGGTTTGACTTCCATGAATTACAATAATATAGAATTCAAGAAATTACTATTTTTAGAAACTATTTTTAGACTTCACTAATAAAATTGAAATTTAGGACACTTCCATTTGGTTTTAAATGGTCAAAACCCATCAATTGGAGCTCATGCCATCTCATGACATTCCCCTCATTCTTATCTTTCCAATGGTTTAAATGGGGAGTCAAACAGAGCTATGAAGCAAAAGTTATGGCTCTTGAAAGTTCTACCACTAATTTGAGTAGGACCATCACCCAAATTATCCCCTGAAGTGTTGCCCAGATCATTTCCTAAAGTTTTATCTAGATCATTCCTCCCTCCTTGAGAATAAATGGTCCTCATGTATCAAGATTCTTTATCAAGTGTGTCAGTTTGTCTTGATTTGATTCTCATCCACTGGAGAAAAACACTATAGATCAAGCTCACCAATGTCCAATTGTTCTACTATGACTAAAGTGTTCAATAGAGGTGTATGATATGGAATGGCTACATCATTTGGTGTCATGGGTTGGAACCTGATGCATACTTGGAATGGATTGTGATTTGTGGAGCTATGTAAGTCCTGATTGTTCACCATTTTTTTCTGATCATCAACCTATGGATGGAAGGCTGTGAACTTCCTCATCTTAGTATCCATTTATTTCTATTATTGTGTTGATTGTGTAGTTAGGGATACAACATTGGCCATTTTGTATTTCTATGGCTTGACCACCATGAGAATGAATTTCTTAGCACCAATCAAAGAGACATATGGGTAAGGTGGTACCTTAGGTACCATGTAGCACCACATTCAAAGAGTGAGGGTGATCCTTCAAGTTCTTAGTTCATAGATGCCATGTCGATCATACATGAATGGTTGACCAAGGAATACATCACAAACATCCAGATTGACCACATCACACAAGACCTCATCTTGGAAAGGTTTTATTACATATGAAAGAAGACATTGATGGGTGACGCAAAAGTTTCTCCCTAGACTCAACCATCCAATATTGTATGGCTTTGGGTGAGGCTTCATGGATAGATTTAGACTTTTCACAACATTAGTAGAGATTTAATTATTTTGACTCCCACTACGAAGAATGAAATGCAGTGGCTTACCTTTCACCCATAACTTAGAGTGAAATAACCTTTCCTTATCATCTAGCCTTTCCTCATGGGTCTATGATGAAACAATGATGGTATCAAGCTCAACATCTACAATATCTTCTTCATCCTCTTCAACTACAGGGTATGTATGAGGTAGAGTAGTAGATGTTGAAGATTGTGACTCAAAAAGTAGGGACTTGATGGGTTGACATTATTCTTTGGATTGATTTCCACTTTTATGGTAATCACACCATTTCCTAGTCTTTCCCTTCTGGGATTGCTTATCTTGGAATTCCATTTTCCATTTTGAAGGTTGATTCTTTGTATTCTTTCTTTCATGCTTCTGCTCAATCTTCATCTCAAACTTGTATGATTCACCTAGGGTTCCTAAATTAAAGATTTATATTTCCCCCTATATGTACCATTGTATTCCACCATGGTATTTGAGAACCTTATGTTTCTCACTTTCTTGGATGCCCAATCTCACAGACAGGGAATGAAAAATGTCAGTGTAAACTTGAATAGATTGTTTCTTACCTTGGCAAAGTTATAGCCATTGTATATATATATATATATATATATATATATATATATCATCATATGCTCCAATGGGGTAGTATTATTCCTTTACAACTTCTATGAAATCATTCTAGGTAGGTTCTGCCTTAAGGCCAATATCATCCATAATGAACCTCTTCTTTTACGCTACCCACCAATTTTTGACAGGCAATGATGCTTTCAAAAGAGCAAAAGTGATCTCTTCATTAGTGAATTTATTTTAAAAAAATAGGAAGACAATTGATCTAACCAATTTTTTACTGCATCAGCATTGATTTTTCCTTCACATGTATGGATATCAAAATTCACCTAAACCTTAAAGGGTGTTGGGGCACTGAAAGGACATGGGGGTGTAGATGAGGAGCTAGAATTTCCCATCAAGATTTGTTGGAGAATTTGGGTAAATTATTGTAGCATCTACGCTTGTTGATGATGGAGGGCTTAATTCTCCATTTCCTTGAAAGGATTAGATGTCTTAATGTTTTCCATCATTTGAGGTTGTTTAGAATGAATAGGTGGATAGTTTGTTGGATCTTATATTTTCCACCCAAGCTTCCTGTAGTCTGACATCATCCTTAGGATCATATAGTCTTAAAACAAATTGCTTTGATACCACTGATCCAAAACTCAAAAGTCTTGGTTGAAGAATATTTCAAGAACACACAAATAATAATGCTATCTCTAAGAAGAGATGTTTCATTGCTCAAAATTGTAGATACAACATATGCCTATCTCTGGGAAGAGATGTCTATTTTCCTTTTTGAGCTACATATCTATTTATACCTATTTTTGAAGGTAGAATGAGGATGTGGAAGGTCACCAATATTGAGTGAGATGAAATGGTTCAACTTCCATAAATTACAATAATATATAAATTGAGAAATTATTATTTTTAGAAACTTACTATTTTTAGACTGTACTACTAAATTTAAAATTTAGGTCACTTCCATTTGGTTTTGGAGGGTAAAAACCCACCAAGTAGAGATTGGTGTTATCTCATGATTTTCCCCTCATTCTTATATTTCCAATGGTTCAAATGGGGAGTCAAATGGAGCTATGGTGCAAAAGTTATGGCTCCTAGAAGTTTTGCCACCAATTGGGGTAGGAGCATCACCCGAATTGTCCCCTGAAGTGTTGTCCAAATCAATAACATTACATAGGTATTCAAGCCTGGTAATTTTCATTGTTATTACCACCTTGACAATCTTCACATTATCTACCCCTGTATACCCCTTTATAGCCACATCTATTTTGTTGGTATTCCCAACTTTGTGGTTGTTGTCGAGCATACCCTCCTTATTGGCTTAGATACACGTCATATGCCCTTATTGGTGTTGATGATAAATTGGAGAAAAAATTAATTATTATTTTTAAAGGTTTATATTGGTCCATGATTGAGCATATTGACCAAAATATTGATAGGATGGAGATTATGTATTGTTTTATCTTGCCAAGCCCTATGGTTGAACTATGGTGATGAAGGCATCTGATATTGAGGTGATGAAGGCATCCATCCTAAACTTCCTTGAGTCACATTGGTCATCTCCACTTCTAGTCTTGGAATCACCTAATTTGTAATTAGTACTTGTTGTGTTGCAACTATGAAGACGTTCTTAGTAATATCTTCCTTCAACTCCTGCAATGCTCAGTAATTCATTTTATCATGATTCATGGCTTTAAAAAAATTATAGAAAAAACCCTAAGATTTTTATATGTAGTGTTGTAATAGATGGTAATTATAAGTCACATGCCTTACTACCCTACATATCTCACATAATTCATGCTTAAGCTTAAGACAATAATTTATATTATATCCTTCTCCACACTTTGTGCACTGTAGGCCTAGTTTAGGATTATCTTTTTCATGCATCTTATTAATTCTTCTCATGAATGCATCTATATTTGCCTCAACTTTGGAACCAACTATGGGGGCATCCCCATAGTCCTCTACTTTATCTACTCATAAGGCAGAAGACTGAGCATCATCTTTAATTGAATATTGAGTATGCACAATGGCAAATCTAATTCTTGGTCATAGTCTCTCTATGAACCAAGCAGCCTTATCTTTGTCCTACATAATGAATTCAAGTTTTTTCATGATGTAATAAAATCTTCAATCATATTTTGTAACTAATTTTCCTTATTTTTTTTTAATATCCTCTAAATCCTAAATGGTTTTGTTTGTGCATCTCTTTAATTTATATTCTACTATTAGCATACGTTTAACTTGCACAAGGTCTAGGGTGTTTACATATCTCTTTCAAATGAAATATTTAGATCATCCTAATAAATCCCCTATGAGTTCACATTTCTTAATGTTATCTGTTATTATTCCTCTAACATTCCATTTCATGTCACAAGTTAATAGATATTGTTCTAGGTCTGTAGACCCATCATAGTACATTAAAGAATTAAACATACCTACATTAAATGACATAGGGGAAACAATTTTAGTTTTTATAATAGGTTGTTGAATAGTAGCAATTATGACTGAAGGAAACTATACAATGGTGATTGTAAATTTATGTGATGGTATACTACTAGTTGCACACTATTGATTGTGTACTATTAACTATGCACTAGACTTTTCAAGTGTCTTAAATAGGAACTCTACTTCTATTTTTCTCCTATCTATTATCTGCTTTATTTTTGCACTCAACTTTCCAAACTTGTTTGTAAAGCAATCAAACCAGCCTATATCTACCTCTTCACCTACACTTATTTTATCAAATAATAAATTGTGCTAGGGGGATGCATACTCTTAAAGTAAATGACTTCTATTTTGAAATTTTTCTAATTTTGCACTTGAATCTACCATATTTCTATATTTGAATCTAAATTCTTCTTAGGAATTTTCTTCCTTGGGTCTAGATAGAAACCTTTTCATTAATTTTGATCTACTTCTACCTTCTAACTATTTTATTGTTAGCCTGCATTCTTCCTCCTAATGTTCTACCTCCATATCTGCATCATTTTTATAGGTATCCTCCTCTTTGTAAGGCCCTTTTGCATACTCTATGTACCCTTTGCTTCTGGTAATCTCCTCATCTTTAGAATCTTCTTCCTACTCTTTCTAGATCTAGCACATTATTTCATACTTCTAATCCTATCTGTAGTTAATTCTAGGTTTCTTACTTTATTCCACCTTCCATGTTATCACAATTCCATTTTTATTCCTAGAATTTTCTTCTCACTCTAAGTATTTTCACCTTCTATTTTCTGGGATTAGGTTGAAGTTTCTTTTACTTAGGTCCTAATCATTCACTCCATCCCACACACACCCCCTAGGTTCCTGAAGTGACTAATCCATGTTGGCTAAAGTAGGAAACATGGCTTTTTCCATACCCAACATTTTTATCAACATAGGTAGTCACTAAAACAAGTGTCCCCCTGATTCCCTAAATCAACTGGTCTTATGTAGTCTCAAAATCTACATATCCTTGCATTATGAACTTGATAATATAGCCATCAATTGTAATCCTTGTCCAATAATCTTTTATTTGGGAATAGTCTATATCTAGGTTATGAAGTATAACTAATTTTTATTTTGTCTAAACTATAAGCTCTATCCTCCTTGGGTTGAAGCAATAGTATTCCAACCTAGCTAGTCATGTGGCTAATAATCTAGGCAACTCACACTAGAATATTTTTCAGATTTTATCATAGATGTGCTCTTGGATAATCTCATCCAAACATCTCTCTATATCCCTTCGTCTTAGAAACCATCTCAACATATTTCATCCAAATGGTTCCATGCTCACCACACCATTGTTAGCAGAGGTTCTTAGAAATACTCCAGAACATGCTAATTACAGGGATGGTTTACATATTAGAGAGTAAATAGAATCCATAAATGACATTAAAAATTTACAATTAATCACTTAAAAAATTATAAATATAAGGTAAGAAGAACATGGATGTAATAAAATATGGAACTAAAATGGCATAACATATTTAAATAGATTAAATCAAAATAGAGTACTTACTACACACTAATGATACATAAAAGAAGATTAGGAAAAATCATATCACAATAATCTTACTAATCTTTATCAACACATTAGAACCCTATTATATTATAGTAAAGTACTTTATATAGCCTTTTACAACCCAATGTCTCTTCACATTCTAGCCTTTTGAGATACAAAAGGAAAGACTCTTTGTAATTTTTTATTACTTGATTAGGCTTATAAGGTTCAATACATACAAAAGTTTATATAAAATAAAAAATTATATACTTCACACATGTGTCATTATATTATACTTTGTGATTTTACCACACCCTATTTCACATCCAACATATGGACTAGAAGTAGTTATGCTAATGGAGTATATAGTTCCTAATATGCACATTAAAATGATCATGCAACTAAGAGCTCATGATTCTTATCAAGCATGATTAATGGATTTAATAAGGATGCAATAAAATAGGAAAAAATCACATTAGACACAAGAAGTTAGCAAATAAATTCAGAAAGTGTGGCATGATCATAATCTATGATCTCAAGAATTTTTCCAAAAATAGGTAGTAATACTATATGATAGCAAATTTAGAGTATTTTAGGCAAGCTACACATTTGATGCAAAGTACCCTATATCATTCATGACATTTAACCTCAAAGAACAATTGTCTTAAAATATATTCAGGGAACCATTCTATCAGGACATGTAAGTGGCTATAGGCTTAAGCCATACCATCAATAATCTCCTTATGGTCTTTTAAAAAATTGAGAGAGGGTGTTGAGTAGCACCATGAAGTTTAGGACTTTTGTCCAATGTATTATTTTATTGTTTTGGTGTTATATTTGTTTGTTTTTGTACAATGAAATCTCTATATCATAGGACTTCAGAACTAAGGTGGAAAAGTCAAAGTCATAGAGTGCGATCTAAGAACTAACCCAACATAGAAGGAAAATCATAGCCTAGATTCAACATAAAGAAAAATTAAGGTGCAATAATGAGGTGCTAACAAAAAAGGTACAGAAGAAGGACAATCAATGTTCATTCAAAAATATGTTAATGATAACACACTTGAAAGATTGCATCTTTCCCAAAAATGAATAGCATGTCAAATTTAAGGTTTGTACAATAAAATAGAGTAGAAGAGAGAAAATAAGGCATGTCACCACTCTTGTCAGCCGAACCAATGCTTTGAGTCATTTAATCAATAATGTCACATCATCAATAACTAGTTAAAATTAACTCAACCAACAAAATGGTGTATAGACAACTCATCACATTAAAAATGATGTGTTAGATGGATTCAGGTGAGAACACTTATATAAATAGGGGCATGAAAAACATAGTGACATAACACACTATAGATAATACAATCTCTTTACAAATTGTGCTTAAATTATTTAATTGCATGTAGAGTGTTTGACACCACCCATTCAATCAAAAATAATTGTTCAAACACAACTACAACAATGACCATGGATTGTGCATAGTGTATGATTCCCCTCACCAATACGTAGAAGGAAGAAAAGGGGATTGGTCTTGGGCCCATAGAAATAAGATGTCATGATCCTGATCCATTTGATTTTATTGATATAATAAAGGCTAATTTTTTTTCTAGAGTAATCAATAGTAGGACAAGTGAGATCCCTAGCTCTCCAAAACCCCCTACAAGGATCTAATGTGGAGTGACTCATAAAATTCCCTCCATTTAGGAAATTGGATGAGGTAATGATGATGCTTCTCAATTGATATAATGAAGGTGTGATCCATCTTTCTCAAGATATCACAATATTTATCAATCCAATGACTGTGGCATAGACAATGAGACTTCCATCTCATGTTAAATCTCTACTACAATATAAAACTAAGGTTGCTCCCATTCATTCTAAAATAAGGGGAAAATATAGTATGGCATCTAAGGGGATCCTTATCGACTTGGTGGATGATATTTTAGTGCACATTCTCTCTAAATGCATAACCAAGTGCTTTTAGTAGACTACTAAAAGTGAAATATAGGCTATAAAATGGGTCATCAATATTGCATATAGAATGATCTGACTATGAGAAAATTTTAACCAGCTAGAGTTTTTAGTCTCCAAAATTACTACTAATATAGATGGGGTTATCAATGGAACATCATAGGTGTTCTAGTATCAATTCTTGGTACTCATTTTTTGCTTCACTCGGTGGAAGTTTCTATATGGACCAATCAACCTAGATGTGGATTTTTGGCTTGTGATTGCATTTTCTAACATTGTTTGGGCCATAATAGGTCAATATCATGAGTAAATCAGTAGATTCAATGCATAGTGGGTAGAAGTCCAATAACTCATCTTTTCACACCCTTAAGTACCCATTAATGTCATGCAATACTTATGGCTATAAGCTTCAGTTACTAAGATCCATGATGGGATCTAAATCAAGGTTTATGAGCTTTTTAAGGAAACAGTAACTTCATTACCATTTTTCATTAAGATATTAAATGTGCAGTCCAAAGTATTGTGATAAAAATCTTTAGTTTCTCACTTTGTTCCACCATTACTATCTATACCTTCAGGAGCACAATAGCCATTGACCCAAATACCAAAAACACAACCACAAATAGAGGCATAAGCACCATCAAAATAAGTATCCCCATCATAGCTTACTATAGGTAAGAGGAAGGCACTAATGCATAGAGCTTCACCAGCTCCTCCAAAGAATAAGATATGTAATAGTAAATCTTAGACTTTTGATAGGAATGTTCAACATATCATAACAAAATATGTTCTGACTCAGTTGGGAGTCATAGGGAAGGACGTGTATATATCCATGATTGAAAACATAGGTACTAAGGTATATGAATATGAATAAGAAAATTAATTTTTCTTTTGGAAAGCAGGACACACTTGGAAAGTATGGAACAATGTTCCAAATATCCTAATGGTGGATATTATAATACCTCCTACATAATTGTTGACACAATGGTAGAGGACCAATAATGCACACATAGGATGGCTATGATTTTTGAGGAAACATCAGGTCCAGGGTCTTTAATGCTTCAAGCAATCCAATAAAATTCAAAAATCCCACATCATCCATTGATATGTAAGCCTATAACCTATAATGTACCCTAATTATCACCAAAAATTATAGTGCATATGGGTTCCTTTGTTGAACCTTATCTAATGGAGGAAGTTTATCCATGCGATGTTCACATTCTTGAATAACAACCATAAGAAATAATTCAGGATTACAAGTGGCTCAAGAATATTTTGGCCTTCCCAGCTAGGCCAAAATCATTAGCACATAGGTGCACTATGATGGAGTCACCTTTTTCATCTTCTACTTCATAGTCACTCTTAAATATTGACTCATCAACTCTAATGGAGGACCCAAAAGAGACTAAACAACCATAGCCAGAGTAGCCAACCACACAAGCAAACTTCATAGTGCAATAACAAGTTGTGAAGGATCTTCAAGTATGAAAAGGTTCAAAAGGTGGCTACAAAGAAGGCTAGAAAGGAGAAAAATAAAGAGGAAAATAAAAATACAAAGGAAGAAGTAGCAAGTAAGTCTATTGAAGAGGAGGAGCAAATGAAGAAGTAAGAGGAAGAGAATAAGAAGCAAGATGAAGAAGTTGTGATGAAGGAGAAAGACTAAGTAACTAAGGAAGCAAAAGTAATGCAAAATAAAAGGTTAAAACTAACACAATAACATAATTCAAAGATGAAGAGAAATCAAGATAAGTCCTATGTAAACAAGATGAGGAAATACAGAAGCAGTCCACAGAGCAAGTGGCCAAGGAGCAAGCAAAAAAAGCTACCAAAGTAAAGGCAAAATTAAAGTGCATAATGCATGAATAAATCATAGTGAAATAGACAATAGAGTCCTCTAATAAGGGTGTGATACCCGAATTCCAACATCCACCTTCTACATTGAAAGCTCAAGGTCCACTCAAGGGGTTGCATAAGAGGAGGTGTCTTATCACAAGCCATAATTCCCTAGCTAATGGTTATGGGATATACCTATAACCTTAGCTCAATGAACAAATTTTTATCTACTAATGACACAAATCAAGAATGCACCTACCACATCTATTACTTTGACTTTGGATCTAGCCATAACCTTTCAAGAAACATCATTTGATGTTTCCCAACTTCCACTATCAAATCAAATTGAAGGAGCAGTTGCATTCTAGGAGTCTATCAATCATAACACTTATACATTAGAGCAAGAGGCATCATAGCTAAGGGAGGAAAATGTATACCTACACATCCACTTCACTAATCATGATAAGTCATTGATAACACATGTTTTATGTTGGTCACTCAAGTGTTGGGTGACCAAGTGATGTCTAAATATAAGCAGTTCACAACCCTCTTGTCCTAGTTCATAAAATATCATCTTGTTATTGTGCACCAAATTCAGGATTCAAAAAAAATATTATAAAAGAGATAATGAAACCCAAATATAATGACACCATTAGGAAGGGATAAAAAAGGTAAATCAAAATGTAGTGTGCATAATTACCATCATTTTTACCTTCTCATAGCTCCGCTCTAAGATTTGTATGCTTGAATATGATTGTTGGATTGCTTGGAGATGCTTGGCAATGGCTTGGCTAGGCTTGATAGATGAATTCCTTATGTTATGCTTTCACTTCTTCATTCCTCTATTTTCTCCTTCATTTATTCATTCATTAGCTTGAGCAAGTGAGGGTGTGTTGGTTTTATAGATTCATGGAGGGAAGATCAAGGTCTAGGGTGGAGTATTTTCCATGGAATTTTTTAATTCCGTGGAATCCTTTAGAATAGAGAATTCTAGAGGAAGAGGGATAGAATGGAGAGATTTATAGAACTCTCTAATTCTAGAGATTTCTTCATAGGGTTTTAGGGGTTTAGGAAAGGCTAGTGTAGGGTGGTGGGTGGGTAGGTAGATTAATTTGGAATTTTTAATTGGCTAGTGGGATTAGGGGTAGGTTTAGTGGATAATAGGTTTTGTTTAGGGATTTAAATAATAGGATTAGGATTCCTAGGGATGTAGGAATACCTAGGGGATAGGCTAGTAGGTGGTTTGGTGGGGTTATGGGAATTAAAAATTCCCATATAAAAGATCATTGGAACTCAATTAGGATAATGGTAGATTAGAGGGAATTAATGAAATAATGGGATGGGCTAAGGTTTTGAAATGTAGATTAATAGAAGGTGATATTATATTTATGGCTAATAAGGGGAAATAGTTAGTGGAATAAAATTAGATGAGCAGAATTAGTGTCAAATAATAGGAATATTAGTCGGTTTTAATGGAGTGAGCAATTTTAGGTGTATACATTTTGCCCCTATTTGAAAGGGCATTGAGATTGGATGAAGCAAGAGTAATGGTCTTTCAAAGAAAAACCATATCATGGATGATTGTTAGTAGCTGATATTAAGGGATATAATGCCCCCTTGGGGGACATATGGGGAAGAATGAGCTAGATGGCCACTCAAAAGAAGAAACATGGGGTGGGATGAAATAGATAGATAAGGGGTTGGGATGCTAGGTGTGGGATAGAAGATTAAGAGGATGAGGTTGACATGAGAAATGAGCTATAAATTGATAACAATGCCCATGGCAAAGACACATGCATAGGGAATAGAGGTGATAGGTGTCATAGTTGTAAACACATCCCAAGTAAGGACACATGCATAGGAATTAACTATAACATGATGATGATATGATAGAAGGCCATGAGATTTAGACGTATCCTGAGTAAGGATGCGTGCAAGGGAGAGCTATAGGCTAGGATAAAATGATTTGATAACATACAATAGGTGTAACTCAAGGCTAAAATTGATCAATATGATGATGATGACAATAAAAAGTAAGAGATTATGATCAAGTGACCAAACTATTGGGATGATGCCCCAAGAAAATGAGCATGTAAGAGGGTGAGAGTGGTTAGTTAGGATTGGAGAGGATAGGAATCTAGGTTGGATTAGGTAGACGAGAAGGCTTGCTAGGAGAGGGGGGATTGATATAGGCCAATGGTGAGTTTGGGAGGTCATTCGCATTATTTGTTTGTGGAGATCTAAAGCTTAAGCTAAGAGCCATGGACCACATTCCTCCAAGTTTTTAGGTACCTGTAGGTTATTAAGCACTTGATTTAATATTTCCCTATGTAAAGTAGATGTTTTTAGAAGCTCCATAAGGGAAATCTGGGTAGGAGTCTTTTCTAACTATTTAATAATGTCATATGATTTATCAAGCTTATCTATGGCTTTGTTATAGGTATCCCCCCTCAGTACAGTGGAAGAAGTGGATGGTTGTTGGGATGGTGATTCTATTTCACTTGGTTGTAACATTACAATGAGAGGTGGCCAAATTTATTTTCAAAACCAAAGAAGGAGGTTCTTTAGAGGTGGGAATTTGGTGAAGCTTGATGGTATTAATATAATGATATGGCACATTATGATAATTAGTACAATTAGAAGAGGATGTTTGACCTTGGTCCCTTGGGGGTCTCTGGTTCCTTTACTCATGCTTTAGAAGAGGATATTTATAAATTCCCAATTGTCCATTGCCTGATTGAGTAGGAGTGGGCTCTCCTTCCAACTTGATGTCACCTCTTTTAATCAAATATTATACATAGTGTTTGAATTTCATATAATTCTCAGTGTCATGGCCCTTTACTCTATGGAATTTATAGTATTCATCATCATGATACCAATCTAGCAATCATTGATAGGTCGAATCTCAGGTAAATTAATCATATTGGCTGCAATCAACTATTCTAATATAGTTGTAAAAGGGATACCCAAACTTGTAAGAGGTTACCTTCCTATATAGGATCTTGGCTTTCCCCTAGAGATATTGATAGAAGAGACATATGATTATGGTGGGAGCCCCTTTCTCTAAATATTTTGGACATGTTGCTCTTATGGTTTAGAATCTATTACCCCATCTCCAACAACATTCTTAGTTTTTTAAAGACCTTTGGCTTATTTGAGAATGAGGTTCTTATATTTATAGTGTTCCCATTATGAGAGAATGGCTTAATGGTTCCTTTTTCTATGAGGGCATTTTCAATCTGCATCCCCTTTTCTATAATCTCATCAAAAAAAATTGCACATTGTAGCTTTAACTAATATTTCAAATCTATATTGAGGTTGTCCACAAATATTTTTACCATCTCCTTCTCAGGTATGGTGCATCTCAATCGACTTGCCAATCCATGCCACCATTGTAAGAAATAAACCATATTTATGCCATCTCTTTATTTTGTGTTATAGAGGTTAATAATAGACACATCATGTTCTATGTTGAAGGAGAAATGTCTAACAAATTATTTTGTCAATTCTCCAAAATTTGAGATTAACCCTTTAGGAAGATGCATGAATCACTCTAATGTTGGTCCTGTCAGATTTTTAGGAAAAAGACTTAATAGGTGGGTGTCTTCTTGTGATACTTCATGGCAAGCAATGAATAATTCTTACATGTGATCCCTTAGGTCTCCCTTTCCCCTATATTTATCAAATTTTAGAATCTCAAAGTGCAGAGGGAATGGAACCTATAGGACATTGTTGTCCAAAGGTGATGAACAAAAATCCTCATATTTGTATTTTAGGGCCTATGATCTAGGGTCCACTTATTGGAGGGTCTATTTCATCATCTTCTATTCTTAGGTAAAGGTAGGATCCCCAAGAGGATTAATCATTTGGTTTTGACTTCCTTGCTGGATATGGGTATGATGGTTGTTATAAGTGGTATGATTGGTATGACTATTATTGTGAATATTATTATTCTTATCATGTTGAGCTTGGAGGATAAGGTTAATTTGTTGTGTGAGTTGGTCTAAGCAATCCTCAATGGTAGCTTGTCTCCTGTTAGCCTCAGCATGTCAATTAATAAGGGGTTGTTTTTGGTCACCTTCATCTAGGAATCCATGGTCTACTTCCTGGTGATCATTATGTCATGGGGTTAATGGATGGTCTATGTTATTTAGGCAGGTGCGCCCAATTTTAATATTTTAGTTTTATTGTACATATTGTTCTAGGAGTTGACAGACACCTTCATTATTAAAGAGGTTATTGAGAGGGTTGGCATTGTCATTTTCCCCCCACAATGTAGGAATGTCACTATGGAAGTCCTTATATTCCTAATTTGGGTCCATGAGTTTCCCCCTAGTATAGTCTTATTGATTTGAACCTTGTCCTTGGTGCAATTGGGATCAGGTTTGAATGACCATGATGAAAGGAAAGTG
This sequence comes from Torreya grandis, assembly GCA_037957365.1. Classification (NCBI taxonomy): domain Eukaryota; kingdom Viridiplantae; phylum Streptophyta; class Pinopsida; order Cupressales; family Taxaceae; genus Torreya; species Torreya grandis. The sequence goes on from JARHVA010000552.1 coordinate 4,793,403, forward strand.
AGGTGGAATGAGGTGTTTTGGAAGGTCTGCTTGACTATTAAATTGTAGTTCAAATGATGAGACTACTAGTGGTCAAGAGAGAAGTTTGATGGATAGGATAACTAAAAATTATCAGGAGAACAATAGTTCTTTTAAGAGGTCAAACTAGCAAGGATGGTGATTGGATTAAATATCTTTGTCAACTAGCAAATGGATAAGTTGATGGATGCTAGAGACAAAAGACACTTGATAAGGATAAAGGATAATTATGGGTGCTATCTTGATGTTTTATAAGGCTATGTTCAATAATAATTCCAAGTTGGGATGATGATGTGTAGAAAGGAGACTGACCACCAATAGTTTGATCTTTTGTCTTCAACCAAATAGTCAAGGGAGGAATGAGGATGGGATGTGATTAATAAGGTGTATGGACAAAGACCACTAATCAAGATGGTTGGATAGGGATGATGTAGATGTGATTAGGGAATTGGAAGAGCAATATGTGGATCCAAGATGAGGGTGATAGAATTGGAGGGTAATATGGGGGATATAGACTAGGGACTAGGTGTTAACGATGGGTAATGAAGGACACTTTATTGGATCACAAGGAGGGGAATGGATCTTTGTGAGTGATAACCAAGTGGAACTAGGATATGTAATGGGTCAAGATGTTGATGATGATTATATGGGAGATGTGGATGTCTAAGTACAATGGGTGATGTCAATAAAAATGATATGGGAATGGTCAAGACTATGGTGTGATTAGTGGATAAGGCAAGGTCAAAGTGAGGTGTGATTGATTGTGGATGAGGTGGTCCTATGACAAGGTGTGACTAATTTAAGATAGGAGAGGGGATAATGAAAAGGATATATAAGGAAAGGGTGACAAAGATAAATGAGATGATGATTAGGTGAGGATGCACAAGATGATGGGGTATGACTAGGATGGGAAGAAGACAATATAGTATGGGATATGTAAAAGGATGTACAAAAAGATGATGATATATATATATATATACAAGGGGATGAGTCAATATAAGGATAATATAGGTGGATGATGGTTATGAGATGTGGGTAAAATAATAAGAAGATAAATGGATGATAGGTGTGAAGGGTGGACTAAATGTAGATAGAATAGTATGGATGGAGGGATGAATAATAGATGTGGGGAATGGAATATATATGGAATAAAATATGATGAATTAAGGATATGATGGGTAAATTAATGGATATAGATGTGAGAAATGGAATATATGGATAATAAAATGAGGGGATGAGATGATATAAGTATAAGATGGGTGGATAAATGGAAGATGGGTTATGGGTAATAAGATGTGTCGTAAATGGGGATGATCTAGAATAGGGAAAATGATAATTATATGTGGTTATGGATGGAGGTGAATACTAGGTGAATATAGGTATGAGATGAAAATGTGAAAGAAAATAGACGATGAGGAGATTGGGTGGAAAGGGAATAATCACTATATGTGGGATGACACTTGGATTATGGGGAATGAATGTTCTATGAAGTGAATAAGATGTGGTCAAAGATATGAAATGGGATTGGATGTTATGGAATGGATATAAATAATATAATGCTTTTGGGATGGATGAAATTATGATAATTTTTACAAATAAATATGTGGAGAGATGGTGGTGATAAGTGAGATGAATCCTATGTGGTGGGGGTGAGATAAGAAAGTGAAAATGATATGGATAAAAGGATGTGGGATGTGGGATGGTCCAAAGGGATATGAAAAAAAGGATAGTGGATACTAAGTGTTATTGGATGGGTGGTGCTACTAATTAGATGTAGAATGATGGGATAGTATACTATGACTATGTAGAAGATAGGGTATATAATGGTCAAAGATTGGTCAAAATATACAAATGGTTAAGGAGAAGGGATGATATCAGGAAAGTGATATGGAATGAAAAAAGGGTGGATTAAGGTAAAAATGTTATGGAATAAGAAAGATGATGTGATATGGATATTCAAGATGAGATGATGATGGAATGAGATGAATAAATGAATGATGGGATAATGAAAGTGATCTTATAAGTTTTTTAAGGTATGCACACAAAAGATATGGGTATGGATGACTCAAATAACAAACAAAATGGGCCTTATCAAAACACACACATAGCTCATGTACATATATAACCCTAATTAGTAAACCATATGGGAGTGTAACTCAATGTCCATACCAACTAATAGCTACACAAGTGAGGTTGTAGGCCGATGACCCATTACAAAATTGATCAAACCCTCTCAACCTTGCTTTCTCCTGATGGTCACTTAGGTGTTGATACTAACATTGGTAGTAGAACACCTATTACAGTCATAGGCTCCTATTATAAGGTTTACACAAGGATCTAAGGTAGTCCCTTATATACGTAAAGGTACAATGGGGCCCAAGTCTATATAGTAAGTTGTCTAATTGCCTTGGGTATATGGACTTAATCATCCTTCACTCCATGGAAACCTTTATAGGGAATTCTACTTAGGCCATAATGACAATGATCTCTTGATATTTATACTCCACCAAAACATGAAATGTGGTTAGCACATGGTGGTGAAATCCATGATACTAACCCCTAAAGACTAAGCCATGTGCATGGTGATGAAATCTATGTCACGTGTTATCCTAGGGAAGGTTTATACAAATAAGAAAACTCCCGATATAATTAATTAACCAATCTAATTACCTATGTGAGATTCACATGATATGATAAATTATGTACACACACATAAACAAACAAAGTATATGTGCACACACACATAAGGATCAAGCAAAGCTAATGATTAACTACTAATGATAATGTAATAATTATGAAAAATACTTAATAATGATAAAATGGGCACCCCTTTTTCTTGCAACACAAAGGCTATAAATCCACTAAGGGTGCCTTAAGAGTCCAACAAGACCTATAAAATGGTCAAAAAACATAAAAATACAATACCACTATTAGCAGGACAATACCACTACTAGGAATGTCATGGTATTACACAGCTTAATTTATGATCCTAAATTGAGCTAAAAAGTAATAGATCAGACTTTCATAGATTGAAAATCATTATAGGGATTCATTTTTAATACACTTATTGATATCAAAATTGTCTAAAATCCAAAATTAATTACTAAAATAAAGATGTTCAATATCGCTACTCTAGATAACAATCCTGTTACTTGCAGGACAATCTTGTGACTGCAAAAGTAGCGATGTCAAATTTAGGTAGACTCCAGCAATATTCCCTTGGACGTTATAGACCCTACAAGACTAAATCACCCTTAATCATTTTGGATGTTCTCTTTCATCTACAAAAATAAAACTTGAACAAAATTTTAAAGTAGAAAAATACCAATAGGGAAGGGTTTTGACTTACGTATACCAAAAACACAATACTGCTACTACAAATCACAATACCACTACTTACAGTGTAATACCGCTAGTCTCAAAGTGGCAAGATTATTCAAACTAGACTAAATTTCTTGCCCTCCTAATAATGTTCCTTAGTTGCTTCTCTTATGTAGACAAGTTAGATAGCAAACATAGAGAATCTACAAAAGCAACAGGCAGTTCAAAGTAACAAAATTGTATAGGAGGTAGGACCAGGGTGTACAATACCATGACTAAGATCAATAATACTGCTATTTTCAAGATAATACCATGACTATAAAATTAGCAAGATTTTCAAAATAGATGTTGATAACCCTCTAGTAGTTCTTCAGGGAGTAATGTCTTTCCTGCACACCATAAACAACACACCTAACAAAAATATAGGGTTAATTTGCTAGCTAGCTAAATGTGAAAAACTTTGGGTTGTAATACCACTACTGGGAATAAAAATATCATTATTATCAAAGAAATACTATGACTTGTGAAGTAGTGGTATTATTCAAGCATAATACCCTACTAAAACCCTGAATACTAATGGTTTAACTTGTAATACCATGATTATTATTAATGATACCGCTACTACAATACTGTGACTTATAGAGCAATATCGCTATTCTTAAAAACATGTGAAAACTTCAAAATCCATGATTGATTTCTCTTTTAGTTGGCCCTACAATCATCCAAAATGCTTCTAGTAAGAGTGTTAGCCTAAATAAGGGAGGTTTATCCCACCGTAGTTGCCAAAATGTACACCAAATTTGAGATTCAAACAAAATATTGTCAAAGAGATAATGAAACCCAAAAATAATGACACCAATAGGAAGGGATAGAAAAGGTATATTAGAATGTAGTGTGCATGCTTACCATCATTTTTACCTTCTCATAGCTCTGATCCAAGATTTTTATGCTTGAATATGATTGTTGGATTTCTTGAAGATGCTTGACAATTGCTTGGATAGGCTTGATCTATGATTTGCTTGTGATATGCTTTCACTTCTTCATTCCTCTATTTTCTCATTCACTCATTCATTCATTATCTTGAGCAAGTGAGGGTGTGTTGGTTTTATAGATTCATGGAGGGAAGATCAAGGTCTAGGGTGGAGGATTTTCCATGGAATTTCTTAATTCCATGGAATCCTCTAGAATAGAGAATTATAGAGGAAGAGGGCTAGAATGGAGAGATTTCTAGAACTCTCTAATTCTAGAGATTTATTCATAGGGTTTTAGGGGTTTAGGAAAGGCTAGTGTAGGGTGGTGGGTGGGTAGGTAGATTATTTAAAAAATAATAATTGGCAAGTGGGATTAGGGGTAGGTTTATTAGATAATAGGCTTTATTTAAGGATTTAAATAATAGGATTAGGAATCCTAGGGATGTACGAATACCTAGGGGATAGGCTCGTAGGTGGTTAGGTGGGGTTATGGGAATTAAAAATTCCCATTTAATAGATAATTGGAATTGGATTAGGATAATGGTATATTAAAGGAAATCAATGGAATAATGGGATGGGCTAAGGTTAGTGAAATATAGATTAATGAAAGGGGATATTAGATTTATGGATAGGAAGGGGAATTAGTTAGTGGAAAAAAATTAGATGAATAGAATTAGTGTTGACTAATAGGAATATTAGTTGATTGTAATGGAGCGAGAAATTTTAGGTGTATATAGTTATGCATAAGTTATAACTTCACACACATGGTCAAAATATTAAGGCATAAATAAAGGCAATTTATGAAATACTATAAGAATATGAGCAAGTCTTGGATAGATATGTGTTCCATGTTCAACACATAGCCTAATGCATGCTTGAATAGAATCAACAGTCAAACACTATATGGTATGAGGATAAATCAAAGTTTGTCAAGGAAAAAAAATCCAAAGTTGCAATGGAGGATCAATTTTTTACCTCTAATGAAAACTTGAAAAAATTTATTATATTCAACTAGAAACAAAATATTAAATGGGATATTATATAGCCACGAAGATAGCATAGCAATATCCTATAAAATAAGATATTGCAATAACAAAAAACCTAAATTAGAACTTATGGGTGCAACAATATTAAACAATATAACAATAACATGCTAAGATGAATTAATATGACTAACATTCTTCCCCTTAATTTATCATGATAAATTATCTAAATGCCTCAAATTTATCATGTGCAAGTGACTTGGTGAAGACATTTGCACTTTTTTCTTTTTTCAAGTAATATTAGAGTTGGAAATTGTGTTAATGTACACGTTCATGTATGAAATGAACTTGCACCACTATGTGCTTTGTGTGTTCATGAAACACTGGATTGTGAACAAGTTGAAAACACCCTCATTGTCACAATACAAGATGGTAGATTTCTTCTACAATACTCCCAATCCTTCTAGTATGTGATGTAACCATATCACTTTGTAGATAGTTCCTCCTGTAGTATAATATTCTGCTTCAATAAAAGATTGAGAAATAAAGTTTTGTTTATTTCTCCCCTATGATATAGGACCGGATCCTTAAAAAAACACATATTCGAGAGTGGATTTTATGTCATCAATATTTCTTGCATGATCTAAGTTTGAATATCATGTCAAAAAGAAATTATCATTCTTCTTGTATTCTAGAATAAAGTCCATTGTACCCTTGATATATCTTAGTATCCACTTTGTTACTTTATAGTGAGACATCTTTAGCTCTTGCATGAACTATGAGAGATAGTTGATAGCATAACTAGTATCTAACCTAGTAAATGTCAAGTAAATAAGACTCCCAATTAACTGTTGATAGAGATTTATATTCAATTGTGGTGATGAATTGCATGAGACAATTGAAGCCTTGTCTCCATAGGTGTAGCAATTAGATTACTATCCATCATCTAAAAAAATTTTGAGTGTTGTATTGGCATATTTCATTTGGGACATAAATACATGGTGTTCCTATTGCCATACTTCTAATCTAAGACAATAGTGTAGAAACCTGAGATATGTCATATTGAATGATCCATTAAGATCTTTTTTGGTTATATCAATCATCTTCACTAAACTACCAGTGATAACTAGATCATTGATATACACTAAAATAATAAAAATCTCCCCCTTGTTTGAGGTAGAGATTTGGATCATATGGATTCTTCTGGAATCCATGATGAATGAAATTTTTATCAATTTTTATGTACCAAAATTGGGGATCATATTTGAGATTGTACAAATATTTGATGAGTTTACATACTTTTCATTTATTACCAAGTGAGACAAAACCTTCTGGTTGTATCCTATAAACTTCCTCTTGTAGATCGCCATTTGATAAAGGCACTCTTTACATCTATTTGTTAAATCTTCCATCCAAATTATGCATCCAAAGCAAATATCAATCTAATAGTCTTGATCTTTATTGTAAGAGTGAATATCTCCTTGTAATCTATGCCTTCCTTTTGTGTATACCCTTTTGATATGAGTCATGTCAAGTGCTTGTCAATACTACCATTTGTTTTGTATTTTATTTTGAAGACAAATTTACAGTTGATTGGCTTCTTCCCTAGTGGAAGATCTTTAAGCTACCATTTTTTATGTTTCATCAATGATTAATATTCTGCATTCATAACATCCTTCCAAGGTTTAGACTCTAGGGCTTACTAAACCTTATATGGCTCTACTATTTCTACAACTATGCTCATTAGGGATAGATTGACCTCATTTTGAGTCATATCGTGAATCCTTGGTCCAGTAGTTTATGTGTCTGGAACTCTATCCAATATATCATCTCTTAATGTAATTGTATACCATTTAGGCATATTTTGCACTATTCTTGTGGGTGGATACGCATTATCAAATTGAACATACCCATCATTATTATCACCATTAGTGTTATTATGACCTTTTTAATTGTCTATAAGTATAACTATTGAATCAGGTGAGTTTGTGGAAGGCAAACTAGTTTGAACTCTCTCATCAAACTCTACATCCTTGCTTATAGATATTTTCCTTGTTTTAGGATCCATAAGTCTATAGGTCAATGACCCTTCACTATATCCTAAGAAGATGTAAGTCATGGATTTGTTATCCAATTTATTTATCTTATTTATAGGAATATGTATATAAGCCTTACATCCAAAACCTTGAAGATGAGTAGTGGAAGGTTTATGATCCGTCTAGGCTTCCTATGGAGTCATATTATCAAGCACTATAGTAGGTGACCTGTTCAACAAATAAATTATTATTTTTACTACTTTTGCCCAATATATTTATGCCAAACCTAGATCTTTAATTATGTAACATACCATTTCCATGATAGTACATTTTTTTCATTTTGCAACACCATTCTACTAAGGTTGATGAATTCCATGTTATTTCAAATAAGTGGAAACTACATTATCGATCTATTCTCCCCCTCAATTTGAGTATAGAGTATTGATTTTATGACTAGTTTTAGTTTACACCACTAATTAATTCTTTGAAAGTACTAAAGGCTTGGTTTTTAGTCTTTAGATAATAGACCCACATTTTTGGGAGTAGTCATCAATAAAGAGCATGAAATATTGAAACCCATAGTGACTAGGTCTCATTGGTCTACATAGATCAGTATGCACTAGATCTAGCATTTCAAATGTTCTTAAGGAACTTTGACCAAAATATGTCTAATGTTGTATTCTAGTGAGATAACTAGGGTAAAGATATGTATTTTTCTTCAATGGAAGAACTATACAAACCATGCTACGATGACTTAGTGATTTTAGGTATCTAAAACTGACATGACCATATCTACAATGCCACAAATTGGTTGAGTTTGAACCCTTACCTATAAGTGCTAGATTATTTGACTAAACAAAGTCAAGTCATAACATTTTACCAACTCCTGAGGCTCATTTAACAGCTTTAAAGCATTTTGAATTATCTTTGATCAAACACATATTTTTACCACCTTTCTTGTCAAAATCAACCTTGAGGTTGTGCTTAAGTAACTAACTAACAAAGAGTAGATTCTTGGTGAATCTTGGAACATATAAGACATCGTAAATCTTGAAAACATTTTATCCAAGTAGTAAGGAGATATTCCCATTACCCTGAACATGATAGGATGAATCATCACCCAAAGAGACATGATTTGTTAGATAAGTCTAGTTCATACTATAGAACCAATCTTGTCTTTTAGTCATATGTCAAGTTGTACCAGAGTTCACATACCAAATATAACTTTATGATGTTGATTATTCATGAGACTAAGAGGTATAAAGGAAGTCCTCATCAAAGTGAGTATCTTTTTATTTAGAAATGTTCCTTTGCTAATTGGATTTCTTATTCTAATTACCTTTCTTATATCCTTGGCCTCTGTGTAGATGTGATGATGGTTGGTTACTGGGTTTCTTGTTGCTTGAAAAGCCCTATGTAAATGAGTTATACCAATGATATTTTAAGTCATGGCATTTATTTCCATAAATAAGGAAAATTTTATATTGTTTATTCCCTTTGAAATTGATTTTTTGAACTTGGTTTTGTTTAGAATACTTGATTTGTCTTTTGCCTTTCTATTGATGAGAGGTGAGAGCATGTTCTTCTGATTATTCTTCTATTGTATGCATATAATCTTCTTTTTATAACATGTTTACCAACTTGAAAAAATATGGTTTTTATTATGTGATAGTCAAAATACTCATGAATATCATATAGGAAGGTGGTAGTGATCTTAGGACTATCAGTACAAGAGAGGCATCTAATACTTGCTTGTGCAATTATTGGAGTGAAGCCCTCAGGGTTTCAACACATCATAGAAAAGCTTCCACTTTTTATCCAGACTTTAATTTGAGTGAATGAAATTGACTCACCAAATGGAGAATGGTACCTTAATTTTTGGCCTCATAGACTATTTAGAGCTTATCCCAATTGTCTTTTGTTTTTGTGGCCTCATGGATATGAGGTTGTGCCTCATCCATTACCCTAAATATTATTATCAGTTTTGCCTTTTGGTTTGCTCTATCAAAATTATGCTACTGATAAGTGTTAGTGGCATATCAAGTGAGTGAACCATTCACAACAAGAGAAATGTATTTAAATTCCAAACATGTCCTAATTTTTTTCCAAGTAGAATAATTATTACTTGTAAAAGCTGAGTCTGGCAAAAAGAATTTTGGGCTATTTCTAACCATTGTATAGAATCTAACCAAAAGTGATGGATTGGTTCCTTATAACTCTAGGTATCAAGGTATCCCTTTCTATATACCATCAGACCAATATACTAAATCTTTTTATATATGTTTCCTTCCTATATACATGTCAGTACATGAAAGAAGCTCACTCTTTCTATATACCTGGTGGTAAGTGAAAGAAGTATAAACATTCATGAAAGAGAATGGTACATAGTACCTAGATAGTACTAAAATATGTTCAATCATTCAGTATCATCTAATTATACATAATTCCATATACATAGTGTAACTTCCCTATATACGTAAAATTTCCACTTGTCAAGATTTATGCCTATCAACTGAATCAAATGGGTAATGGAGGGATGGCTAATGAAATATTTAACCTTATTTCTCCCCAATGATTTTATGGGGTCTATGCCAAAACTTCATTGTTAAATATATGTTAGGATGTGTATGTTATAATTCAAGCATAATGGCTTTCTCGTAAACATGAGTTAGAGGCATTGCTTGCACCAAACGCTATAATTATGCAAAATGCATTGTTTTATTGTTACTTTTTGTAAATATATTTACCACAAAATGAAATTTTATGATGTTTTTTGCAAATAAAATATTACAATGAACATAAAACACTAATTCCATTTTAAAAAATATATATTCCCTCCCCTTTTAGAAGCATTTTTTTCAATGAGTTTTCTAGCTAAATTTAGTTAGCTACGACTAAAATTGGCAGAATTGCCAAATTTGGTGTAATGCCTAAATTTTTTAAAAAAAAATCTAAAATATATTTTAGGGGGATTTGAACCTCACACCTCCTCTTTACTAAAATAAAATCCCACCAACCCACCCATACATTATATAAATTTTATTAAAGATAAAATGTATATTTAAAGGCTTAAAAACTTTATTTTTAAAGGAAAACCATTCCCCTCTAGAAAATCATGGGTTGGAAAAATGTGCAGTAGAGGAGGATTCTAAAAGATGATTTTGAGGTTTAGAAGGTACTTTTGGATAATTTTATAGTAAATAAAGATTTTGAAAGCAATTTTGAGGCAATATTGATCAGTTTTAGGCAAAGTAAGATTGTTTTTGCCATTTTTTTTCAATTCTTAAGATGGTTTTCACTTAGATTACATGAAAATTTTGATTTAAAGTTTTATAACTAAAAATTTTTAGCTTAAAAAGAATTTCAAAACCACCAACCTGTACTTCAAATGCAGTAATGTATTTGAAGCTAAGAACTTGCTTTCCAATGCACGCTTGAGTATGTAATAAATAATAGTTACCCTCAATATACAACCGTCAATATCATATATATATATATGCTTGATTAGATTTTTGCCAAAGGTACTACACCATATGTTTTGAGAGCTACAGTTGAATATATATATATATATATATATATATATATATATATATACCATGAAGCATATAAAAATTTAAATCTATTGAAATATGTTTCAAACCATCATTTGATGAGTCCTTGTTGAGTTTTAAGTAATATGATGTGGTGCAGCCTATGTCAGAGGTTTTGATATAGACGAATAAAAATTTTGGAGAGAGAGGGTGCCTCAAGGATCCACCTCCTAGTTTTTCCTTATCAAACCTTCTAATCTAAAACCAAATGAAAGCTTGAACTATTAATCATATTCAACCAGAAATAAATTATTACATGGGATATTATATAGCCACAAAGATGGCATCATAATATCTTATAAAATAAGATAGTACAATAACAAGAAACCTAGGTTAGAAATCAAGGGTGAAACAATATTAAACAATATAAAAATAACATGCTAAGATGAATTAATACAACTCTAACATCTAACACAATTGATGTCACACTTAAACAATTACTTGAATCAAGAGATAGTGTCATGCATAGGCTACAAACTTGGTAAAATGAGATGTAACGTAATACATTTGTTGGCATTCAAACGTAGAGGCATGCAGATCACCTAGAAGAGATATTATTAGAAATCCAACAAAAAGTGTCAAATGTTAGGGCACTCCTCAGCATCAAAGAAGAAGATGATATTTAGAATTTGATGGGATGCCAAGTCTCATTACGCACTATGATCAGTATGGTGTGGGAAGTTCTCACTAACTAGACATTGTTTAAAAAGGACTTGTCCCATTTGGATAGCTCCATCACAAAAATCATTTAGGAGTTATAATTTATCCCTAAAAACTATCTCTATTAGGAGATTCATCAATAAAGGGCCATTACAACCACTCAACTAGCCATCTAACCTCAACAGACACTATCAACACCCAATTTTATAGCTACAACTTCTTCAGCAACAACTCCAACAGTATCAGCTTCTTAGTCTCCATTAATTACAACAACATATCCTATGCCTCCACCTTCTCTATATATAATGAGCACATTTCAATTTTGAAATTTTGAAGAATTTTCCTAGTAGGAAGGCCATAACCATTAGGAACGGGGCCAAGTTGGTTGAAAACCCTTAAAGGGTAGCCCCCTAGTTATGCTAATCTATTAAAAAATTGAAAGGGTAGTAGATAAATACCCTACTTAGTTGAAAAAATTAAAAGGACAACTAAGTAGTGTGTAAGATGTGAAAATTGATAAACGATACCTTGAGTGATTACCATAATTAATTTTGTAGACCAATTCCTTAGTTTAGCCAATTTTCTCAACATCAGCACAAGGCACACTTCTTATGACTTTATACTGAGATGAGATAATTGTTTAAGTCTAGGAAAGTGTTGATAGGAGAATAGAACTATAAAATTATAGGGTATATATGTTTGACAAGTGTGTGATGGATATCAGCTGATATAATGTATTATATTTTAGATGTATTCGATCTATGTATGTTCAAACTTATTCAAAATTTGAAAATTCTCAATCACACTTGAATTTAATATATGGAATGTGAATTGATAATGCATTGTAAAAGTCTATAAATAGCAATCACTTGTAATGGAAAATAATTCCAAAAATATAGAGATCAATATAGAGATTTGATGGTTTTCCTGAATGTCTGTTAGCCATATTTTGTGTGTAGTGAATGTTTTGCTTTGCTCAAATTTGTTTAACCATTAAAATTTATCATACATGTTTTGTACATGTTAATATATGTTACCAAATTAATTACATAATTCCTAACCTAGGAAATTGTTTGTTTGATCTATGACCATGACTATGTTCTTATCTTGCTTCCTACTTCACACATTAAATATAAATTAACATGTTTTAATGGGTTTTTTAGGAACTTCAGCTAACAACACATTTATTTAGGCACAATATATATTCATATAAGTAATAATTTTTCCTAATCAAAAAATATTGCATACATTCAATCAAGATAGAATCACACTAGCTACATAATGATGCATTATGCCCCTATCCTCTACTACAGTCTTCTCCTTGTGCATTTTAAAACTCTATTTCCAACCACAACACCTTCATAGGGACTTCTACATATTTTCATCACATAGCAGATGATATACTTAGATGTTGGTCAGATTTCATGCTTAAAGCATATTTTCCATGGTTTCAATGTTGGGCTAGCCTTCTACCCAATAATCTTGCTCAGTCAAGGGCATCTCATTATTCTATACAAAAATTCTTACATATATTATTTATCTAAAACCTCTTTTCCATGTTGAGTTATAAAAAAACATATATATCTTTTTCACCCATAATTTACATGTATCTTGATGAATATGTTATTTTCTATCATGAACATAGATACATATGCTCAAAATATGCTAATTTCAGTTTTCATGTGCTTTTCTCATATGTTGGTTGCATTACATCATATGCTTCAACTTGTTGGCATCTTATATGTGGCCTTTGGCGTTTTGTATGTTCACCATACATCCTCTTACTTGTATTACATCATCATTCCCTATGTGTGTGGTCCTTGGCCTTATATTTTTGTGTAACATTCATATGTCCCTTATATTTAGCCTTTGGGTCTTATGTGTGACAGCTCTATGTGACATATTGCATTCCCTTATATATGGCATTTGTGTCTTTTTGTGTTGCATTATGACTTTTCTTACATGTTTATTACTTTTTAATATGGTGCCATTGTGCCTATCATGCATTATTATGTATCTAATTACATACATTTATGGTGTCATGATACATATCATGCACATACCATATATGTGCTTCAAATCCTTAATCTATTAAATATGATAACTCCAGAACCAAAATAGGTTGAACCTTGTCCCCACTTAGTGCGAGTGCACAAGTATTTTATTAATAATTCAAAAAAATCAAGTACATAAAGGTGCCTTTACTCCGTTAACCCTTTTACAATGCAAACATGGATTTATATAGTTTTTACCAATGACCGGTAAAAACAACTAATCCTATAACCAACTAAATATGGGAAAACAACCCGTAAATTAATTCTAATTAAATATAAAACATTAGAACTACCTAATAATTAAACTAAGTGAGTTTATTTTATGGGGGTGTCTTTACTAAAAGATGCATGCCCCATTTACAATAATTATTTATTACCTACCAAAAATCTAACCTAACGTTAAGACTTTGGAACAAGTCCTAACAAACCCCCCTATGATCCAAAGTCAGGTCTTTGGACACATACCAAGCATTTTTTTGAATTTTTCAAATTTGATTCTATCAAGGGGTTTTGTGAAGATATCAGTTGTCTGATCGGCAGTTGGGCAATTTATTAAATCAAGAGTTTTCTTTGCCACCAGCATTCACAGATAATGGTATTTGACATCCATATGTTTTGTTTTGGCATGAAACACTAGATTCTTGGACATCTTGATTGCACTTTGATTATCAATGTATAACTGTGTAGGAGCAAACTAAGAAACCTGAAGATCTTCAAGAATACGATGAAGGTAAACAATTTCTCTAGAAGCATCCCATGCTGCAATATACTCTGATTATGCTGATGAATTTGCCACTGTATCCTGCTTCTTACAAAACCAAGCAATGGCAGCTGAACCCATATGCATAGTGTATCTTGTGGTTGACACTCTGTCATCCACACATCTGCCAAAATTTGCATCACAATATCCAACAAGTTTGAAGTTCTTGTTGCGGTGGTATTCAAGGCCATATGTTTTCGTTCCCTGAAGGTAACGAAGTACTCATTTTGATGCATGCCAATGAATTTCTCTACGCTCATGCATAAACCTAGACAAAATTCCAATTGAAAATTAAATATCAGGCCTGGTAGTCATCAAGTATATCAAACCTCCCACCAATTGTCTATATGTGGTGCCATCAAAAAAGGCACTGCTATCATCCTTACACAATTTCAAGTTACTTTCCATGGGAGTGAGGACAGGTTTGCATTCACTCATGCCAAACCTCTCTAATAACTCAGAAATATACTTAGTTTGTGAAATGAAAATACTATGCTCTTTCTAAGTTACCTCTATGTCTAGATAGTAGTGAAGAAGTCCAAGATCTGTCATCTCAACCCCATCTTTTAATTCCTTCTTCACAGACTTGTTATGGTTTTCATCATTACCTATAATAAACAAGTCATCAACATAGAGAGCTAGTATAACCATTTTCTTACCCTGCACTCAAAAATAGAGAGTATCATCTGACTCACTGCGATGAAAACCAATGGATTTCAAGTATGAATCCATTTTCTCATACCAAGCCCTAGGTGCCTGTTTGAGCCCATACAAATCTTTTGTCAATTTAGACACTTTGTGTTCAACACCCACCTGTTCAAAACTCTGAGGTTGTTTCATATAGACTTCTTCTTGTAAATCACCATTTAAAAAAGCACTTTTAACATCCAATTGATGTACTTTCCAACCATTTTGTGCTACTAAGGCAAGTACCATATGAATAGCATGCCATTTGGCAGTTGGTGCAAATGTTTCCTCATAGTCAATACCTTCTTGTTGCACATATCCTTTTGCAACAAGTCATGCCTTATGTTTATCAATGGAACCATCTAATTTATACTTAGTCCTATAAACCCATTTACATCCGATGGGTTTAACATGTGGAGGAGGATCAACTAAAACCCATGTATTATTGTTAAGTATGGAATCATACTCACATTTCATTGCCTGTTGCCAAACATGTTCAGTAGATGCCTCCTCAAAAGTGGATGGCTCAGTGGAAGAAGTAGTAACAACCATAGCATAGTTCACCTATTTTTGAGAATTCTTGGGCCCTGTTAAACCAACTTCATCTACTGTCAAGTCAAAAAAAGTACTTTGAGCCCATTTTGGATACTTAGACAAATTATTCAAATTAGGGACTCCAGAATTCTCATTAGGTGCATTATTCGATGGGGGACTTAGAGAATTTTCAACAATTTCTAAGTCATCAACCTATGAACTTGTAGATGAAGGAGAGGAAAGTGAAGGAATTTTAGTTTCATACCATAACTTTGAAGATTTATCCCCATTATTCAAACCCTTATCTCTTTTTGCATTTTTCCTCTCTAATCTATCAAGTTGAGAATCAATCTCTGTAGTGTTCATAGTTCCAAACTCATCAAATATTACATCTCGACTCACTATGAATTTGCCTGAATCCTATGCAAGCAAATGAAACCCCTTTTTATCTTCAGAATAACCAAGAAAGATGCATTTTTGACTTCGTGGTTCCAACTTAGTTCTATGTTTAATAGGAACCAAAGCAAAACAAACACATCCAAACACTTTCAAGTGTTTAACTTTGGGTTTAAACCCATACCATGCCTCATATGGAGTTTGTCCCAAAAGTGCAACTATGGGGGACCTGTTTCTCAAATACACTATAGTACCAATAGCTTCGGCCCAAAATTTATCATCAAGTTGTTTATAGTGCAACATGGCACATGATGTGCCCTCTAAAGTTCTATTCATTCGTTTAGATACTCCATTTTGTTGTGGAGTATAAGCATTACTATATTGTCGATGAATTCCATGTTCTCGACAATAGTCTAAAAATTCATTTGAGGTATACTCACCTCCATTATCTAAACGAAGAGTGGCCAAATGTGAGCCTGTTTATTTTTTGACTAAGTGTAACCAATCAACAAACTTAGCGAAAACTTCAGATTTGTTTTTCATAAAGAATACCCAAGTCATCCTAGAAAAGTCATCAATAAACAAGACAAAGTATCTACACCCACCAATGGATGACTTTTTCATGTCACATACATCATTATGAACTAACTGTAAACATTTGTTAGCTCTCCAAGATGACTGTTTAGGAATTTTTTCTTGATTTTGTTTGCCCAAAACACATGACTCACAAAGAATACTATCTTTGCAAAAAGTGGGCAACCCATTCACCATACCATATCTCTACAAATCGACTAAAGAGTGAATATTCAAATTTCCATAGCGGAGATGCCATAACCATTGTGTAGACATAGTACCTATACCTATGTCAACAACTGTTGCAAGTTCTATATTGGGAGGAAGCACCTTACAATGCAATCTAACCAAGTTTCCATCTTCATATCTTGTATACATAGTTTTATAATCATCCTTCACTGAATTGATGTAAATGAGCCCATTTTCAAGCACAATTTGATAACCTTTATTTCGAATAGTTACCAAAGAAAGTAAGTGTTTCTTCAATGTGGGAACATACCAAACATCCTCCAAGTATTTTATAGACCCATTAGGAAGAAGAATTTGAATAGAACCAAGTCCTAATGGTGTATGCATAGACTTATCTGCTAAGGCAACTAGAGAGAGAGAAGCTTCTTTATAAGACCAAAAGAAATCTCTCCTAAATGCCATGTGTTTGGTTGTTCCTGTGTCCAAAACCCATACATCTGTGAGCTCAGCTCTAGCCTCATATTCAATATAATCAATGTACCCCAAAGTAGTGAATGCAAATTCATGGGCAACATTACTAGATTCATCATAGTCATGATCGACATACTAAGCAGAGTTAGTCTTAGTTGCTTTTTGTGGCCTCTAAATTTTATCAAAAGGAATCCTACATTGTGAGGCAATGTGACCAAATTTTCCACATCTATGACACTGAATGTCTGATCTACCTCAACCTCTACCCCTATAAGAATTGTGACCTTGTCCTTGATCACTTGTTTCATGTGAATGTGATTAATTAGATTGTTGATTATTTGAATGACCCCTACCTCTATTTTGATATCTTCCTACTTTATAACCTCGACCCCCTCTATAATTGTTTCCTCTATTGTTTTGATGCCCAGATGAAGATGAACTAGGCTTTGACTCTAAAACACTGGCTTCTTTAGTTTTCTTGGATTTCTTGGGTAGAGAGAGGTCATGTTGGATGAGCAACTCAGCCAACTTATCAAAGGTGATGCCTGTGATCTTGTCAGAGACATGCAACATTTCAACAAAATTCCTATAGGACCCTGGTAGTCCTTTCAAAGCAACAGTAACTATGAGGTCATCATCTAGTTTTCCAAAACCAGCCTTAGTGTACTCAGTAGTGATATTTTTTAATTTAGACATATATTCTCCCATATCCCCATCTTCATCTAATGACAAAGTAAACAACTGCATATGAATATCTATCTTCTTAGGCTTAGGTTTCTTATCATACAAATCTGACAATATTTTCCATGCAATGTAACTATGAGGAGAATTTTCAATATGAACATAAGTATCACAAGTACAATAGCATTTAATGAGAGCTAAGGCCTTAAAATCATGCAAATTGAAAATATATAATTTAGCCTGCTCTGTTGGCAATGTGGGATTTTCATTCTTAACAATATCCCATAACTCATTAAAAACTAGTGAAGCCTCCATCAATCGTTTCCAATCTGAATAATTGGAAATTGTTAATCTATCACCATCTAAAAGCAAATTCTGAATTTTTGGCATTTTGAAATGAAAGCAAATGTAGTAGAGAAATGTGTGAAAAAATGCAAAAGAAATGAAACAAATATCACACTCACTGCACAAGACACTGCTTCTATAGGGTTTTGCACTTAACCTCCGCGTAGAGCGTAAAAGAAAAAAACAAGTATTTTTGATGGGTTTTGCACTTAACCTCACCAAAAATCAATGATTACACCCTTATTTTGCCAAATTACAACCTTATTTCACCAATTACACCCTTATCTCACCACAACAATGCAAAAGAAATATGATTGAATTTCGCCCCTTTTTCAAAAAATTAAATAACACAATATAATAAGTATGTGTTTTACAATATTCTGATTTAGAAAAAGGGAATATTCTTTTTTCAAGAAAAGCATATTCCAAAGCAAAAATAACTTTCTCTAAAAAGAAGGGATTTGAACCCTTGACCTCCTCCTTTGCAAGCTTCTAACAAAATAAGCTTAACCAATTGCTCCAAGAGCATTTGCAGAACATCATACTCAAAAATTTATACTTATTCTAGATTTTGTGTATGAGGGAAAAAAATTTAAAAAAAATTACATATGAGTAAATAAATTCAAATTTTTCCCTTTTTTTATAGCCTCTCTTTCAACCTTCTCCCGTGGGACCCAGTCACAGCAAATATAATGAAAATCAAACTTTAGAAATATCAAAAATAAATTTTTGAGTTTTATTCCAGCGTCATGTTTGCATGGGATGCCATGGCTATTGTTGGAGAACTATTTTTTCACCTGTTCTCTCACCTACAGGCCGTAAAAATCTGTACAGGCTGGATACAAAGGATTTTTACTATGTTTTTGCAAATTTTTTGAGGTGTATTTGTAGGGAATGAGATCAAAATAAATCTTGGGCGTTGGAAGGCCATACAATAGGCCGTACAAGTGTAAAAAAATTCCATATTTTTAATTTGAATGCAAAAACAGGGGTTTAATACCATTTGCAAATGTTTTAGCTATTAAGAAGCCTGAGAATGAATGGAAATAACAAAGGCAGCCATGAATGGAAATTTTCAAAGGTTTTCAACAGAAAATAGGCCATACAAATCTTATTTTGGCCAAAAAACAATAAATTTAATAACATTAAAATGCTAAAAATTCATTTTTATGCCAAATGAGGAGGTTTGAACACAAACCAATGGAGTATCAAATGATCAAAAAGACCAAACTGTGGTATATAGAAAATACAGGTTTAAATGTGAATAATATTTGAAAAATTAAAATAATTTAATAATTTTTCAAACATTTAAACCAATAAAAAAATTTCATTTTATATGGCATACCTTATTTCATGCCAAAAGATATCACGTGAATTGATTTTTCACCTTGCTCCTTCAAATTCACCAAGCTCTCAAAATAACCATGCTCTGATACCACTGATAACTCCAAAATCAAAATAGGTTGAACCTTGTCCCCGCTTAGTGCGAGTGCACAAGTATTTTATTAATAATTCAAAAAAATCAAGTACATAAGGGTGCCTTTACTCCATTAACCCTTTTACAATGCAAACATGGATTTATATAGTTTTTACCAATGACCGATAAAAACAACTAATCCTATAACCAACTAAATATGGGAAAACAACCCGTAAAGTAATTCTAATTAATAAATATAAAACATTAAAATTACCTAATAATTAAACTAAGTAAGTGTATTTTATGGGGGTGTCTTTACTAAAAGATGCATGCCCCATTTACAATAATTATTTATTACCTACCAAAAATCTAACCTAACGTTAAGACTTTGGAACAAGTCCTAACAAAATATTATGCTTACAATACATATAAAAAAAATTAATTTCTTCACATGCTTCATACACTACTTCAATCAATTACAATGATGCAATTCAATATTCAAACTTTTCATATGCCTTAATGTTACATATTTTTAGACTCTAATACAATTCTACTATTCAAATACTTCTACTTGATTACATATTTCATAAATGCCCTCACTTTTTATTTTAAGACAAGTGGTTTTGAGTAAATTTTCCTCATCTCAAAAGGGGACATCATAATGGGCTCATCTCTAATCTCTCACAAGTAATACATTTCATATTTGATAGTTTATACTATGCAAAAATCATAATTTTCATATTTTGGGGGCATTTGACTTAATTATGCACTCCACTCTTACATCTACTTGAGCACAAATACACTTGTGTGAAGATAGTTACAATTTTTCAAACATTTTTTAGAAGACCAAACTAATACTCTATACAATGCATGGGGCATTATATGCATTCATATCCAAGTTACTACTTCATAAAATTATTTTTGTTTTTCAAAGTTTCAAGAATTTATAGTTTGAAGTTAGATCTATCTACAATAATGTGATTCAACTTTTTCAAGTGGACCACATTTGAGCTTAATGACCTCTACATTTTGGTTACACTTTAGTGAACCATGTACTAGTTCCTACCTCTTCTTTTCAATTTATCAAGTGATCCATATTTGAGCTTAGTGACCCTCCACATGTTAGTTGCACTTTAGTGAACCACTTTTTTGGTTCCTACTTATTCAAAAGCATTACAAAATACTCTATGAGGTTTTGAGCATATAATATTTTCAACTCAAGTATATTCATTGATTCTTAACATTGAGACTTGATCACTCTCAATTCACACAGGTTTAGCATTTCTCCATATGCCTTAACAAGGGAGCATGCACATCTCCATGACAAAGACTAAGTATGTATACACACTCAAGTATTGCATTTATTTTACTCTAGTAATTTTATGCATTTATAGAATGGGGGGGAGAGTGTAAAAACTAAAATTTGATCAATAAATGTTAGACAATGCTTGTCCTTTACATCCTTACTTTAGTTGATCAATTCA
Organism: Torreya grandis; assembly: GCA_037957365.1. Classification (NCBI taxonomy): domain Eukaryota; kingdom Viridiplantae; phylum Streptophyta; class Pinopsida; order Cupressales; family Taxaceae; genus Torreya; species Torreya grandis. The sequence continues at coordinate 4,814,573 of JARHVA010000552.1, forward strand.
GCATTCAAATAAGCCACAATCTCTAAAAAGGCCTTCAAAGTCTCACAATAATTATGCATATCTCCAAGGCTTCCCTATTTTATTCATATTCATACCTATTTAACATATACTTTACTTTCACTTTGGTTTTAGAAGCTTATGTCCCTGATGGACAAGAGTGCACTATCAAAAAAGGAACATTGTGGCGTTGTCCTATAGTGTGACATTGTCCACATTATTCTAAAGTTCATATTTTTAAAATGACATGCTTCATAACAGTTATACCATGTTAACTAATAGGTTGGTTATCAAAAATATTTGAAAAAATATCTTATAAAAACACATCAAAGGTCCCACTTGAAACCCCCAACTCTTTATCTAGCATTACCTAACAAAGCATCTATTTTATGATTTTGAAAGCATCTATCTTATGAGTTAAAGTTGTTATTACAATTCTTATACCATAACATAGTCTTTAACCAAGTCTAACATTATTTTATTACAATTTAAGGGCATCATTTATCAATAATTATAATCAAAATATTGCTAGTTACATTCACATGATCTTCCCTATAGGAATAAATACATCAACTTAAGGCCTTCAAGCTATGTAGGTGACACTCAGTTAACAAATATTTTTATGTGAATAGCTCAGTGATTCCACAATCCCCCATTTTTCCTCCTTTTGTATTTGATCTCTTTTGTGTGGTTGTGTGGGATTAGGGCATTGGTTTTATATATCCTCTGGAAGTTAAATTGAGCATATGCACATAAGCATGTCACCTACATATAGAGGTAAATAAGCCCAGATTTTTAGATCCAATGCACAGTCTATTTGGATAAAGCTACAGTAGCAAATAACAATACATTGTAATTTTTTATCTTTTGTGGCCTTGTCCTAGTTGTAGATACTAAAATATGATTTTATATGACACATTAGTCTTGTAAACTTGGTAAATATAAATCATGACTCAACCCTTTAGTTTATGACCTCTCCACTATCAAAATATTCATTTTTTCTATCTCATTGTGCCTAATTCCTTGTCCTATAGTTTTACCCTACCATTTTGATGACACATACCACATGTAGCTTACAATCTACATAAAACCTTATTTCCATCCTACACAAATAGTTATAGATACTTAGGAGATTTTACTTTGCAATACACTAGTGTCTAGATCAGGACATTAATTTTGATGCTAGTGTCCAAAATATGATGCTAGCATCCAAAATCTAATGCTAGTGTTCATGCCTTCCAAATGGTCAAATTACAAATCTCTCAATATGTATGGGTCAACCTATTTTTCTTATTTAACCCTATCATGAGATTATTTCAAAAGTATGATATAAAATAAATCAAGGGTCATTCATTATCCATCTAGAAGAATCTTGCAAGCACCTCTCAAGCTCATACTACACCACTAAAAATCACTTGCAAACTGATTTATACTACCCTATTCTTCCCTATTTCTAAATCAGTCATAAGATCAGCCTTTTTATAAGTATAAAGCATTCAAATAGTAGTCCATGAGCAGTATTTGTCAAGTTACAAGTTAGATCACTAGATGCACTCACATATAACATATTACATAATTATTCAAAAACAAACCCATATAACAGGAATAACTACATCAATCTAAGGCCATCTTTGAAGCATATGGCTATGTCAGTAATACTCATTTACAAAGGGGTATTTAAGGTTATTTTAACTTCACTTGAACCAATTAACCCTTATTTTTCAAGATGAAATGCCTAAATTTGATGACTTAAGGTTTTGAGCAAAAAAATGATTCTAGGAACTTGTGTGTGCAATCTAAATTGATAACTTGTAAGGTGATAGTAAAACCTAATAGGTGTAACTGACTATTCTAAAAAAACATCTATATTTTTAACTAGACATAAGCATCAAAATTAGGACATAAACACTGACACTAGTATCTACAATCTAGCATTGGTGTCCTAGCTGACATAAAGCTAATTTTTAGAATGTGACAATTCAAGGCAGGTGTTCAAACTATCTTCTTCCACACCCATGCTTGTCAAATCTACCTGCATCATTGCATGAGCTAATTTTTATTTATCCTTCGCATTGATACTTTAAAAATATTATTTAGCATTTTACTTTTTTTATATTTAACATATTCTTAAATTCATATATTTATAAAAATATTGTAAATCTGAATTATTTAATTGGCTTGATTTAGAATAGCTTATTCCATAATTAATTAGGTTATTCCACCTAACCTTAAGAAAAAAGGATTAAACACCAATATATAGTGAATCTTTATTTTCTAATTCACTTGTGTTTACATGTCATTTAAAACATTCACATCTCACAGAAATTAATTGCAATCTAGATTAATTTGTTTTACAAGGACAATTCTCTAACCCTAACCTTAGTTACTATTTTTAGTAATTTATAACTTCTATAAATTATGTAGATCTTTGTATTTATTATATTCTAATGTATTTAACTTACTAGATCATATTTCAATAGTTTACATTTCCAATTAGAGTTAATTTTTATTCTAATTAATTCTAGTGTAAACAAAAGTATGTATAGACACTTAGGTTTACATCTCCTTTACTCTAGTAATTTCACTTCATTATATCACTAGAATAAAGAGGGGGAAATGTAGATGCTCAAATTTAATCATTAATTTTTTGATAATGTTTAATCTTGACATATTTACTATTAGTGTAGGCTTTTTCTCATTGTGGTTTTACCTATGCGGTCTAATTAACTTGTTTAGATTGATAATAGTTCATTAGGAGAAATGTAATTTAAGTCATTTTTTAATTGTGAGTTCAGTTAATTACTTTTTTTAGGTGACCTAATTTCTCACTATATAATGTACCCTACTATGCACTTTTTGTCCAATGAATGAATGTTAATGCAATTTTTATTGTTAAAACAAACTTCTTTTTTGAGTTCTTCAGATTTCACTAATTTATATAGATTTAGCTTCATGCATTCAACCCTATCTAGTCTGATCCTTGATTTTGGCCCACTCTAACATGGTATCAGAGCTACATGAAATCCTACATTTTAGTTTGTTTGAGATTTTTCATTGATTTTGATTTTCTAGGGTTTGGTGGTGTTTCTCATAAATCAGTGTAAATCTGCATACCCATAATCTCTAAGTGAAAAACAGATGGTTTCATTGGATTTATAAGATGTAAAAACCCTAGGAATGGATGTAAACATGACCTAATTTATAACAATTTATTTTTAAACATTTTTTGGAGGGTTTCAAGGCCTTTTTAAAATTCTACTAAAATTAGTACATTCGATGACTTTGAGGAAAAACCATTTTTATATTTTTTAGTGTTTATCAAGAAATCAAGTGGGTCTTTGTTGGTTTTTAAATAAGTTGCACAAAATCTACATTTTCAAAGGTTTTTAAAACTCAATGGGATTTTCAACCCTTGTAGGGAATGTTGGTAGTTGGCAAATTTTTGGGTGGTTATGTGCACACTCATCAGACCCTGATATCCCTACATGCACACCTGTTAGACTCTGATAACCCTCTATGCACACTCATTATAACTTGGCATCCCTGATAATAACACCATCAGACTTCAACACCCCTATGTGCAACACTACTAGACCTTGACGGTCTTACTCATAACACTGTCAAAACCTGACATGGGTACTTCTAACCTTCATGGGCCCTAACGACCTTATTGACAACATTGGTGAATTCTGATCCTCTTGAACACATAGTCAATATCATCATGTTTTCATAGTGACATTCAAGAGACCATCAAATTTTATTATGTGAACTATGACACTATTTACTTGAAAAATGGAGTCATTTTTTAAATGATGTCACTCCCACATCAATCATATTAATCAAAAGGGGGAGGGGAGAACACTCAAAAAAGTCTTAACCCATTGGTCATATGGTATGGTCACATGAAGGGGGCTTAATTTTTTGTTCCTACTAATGGGGGCTTAACCTTAGAACCTAACTCAAACTTTTGTACATCCAAAAAAAAAAAATTGAAAAGTGGAGATTACCCTTGCCATCTATAACTTTAAACATGCATAAATTTTAGCCACTTGCTCCTTTTGAGGTGTTGGTTTTTTTTAAAGTGAATTTTGTTTCAAGTTTTATGCATTGATAATATTCTCATGCCTTATAAATTTTAACCTCTATAGATTCAAAGGGTTGCATATTCATAGTATTTCAGCACATGTAATTCAACACATACTCTACACCATGGATCAGAATCAGTTTTGATTATTACACCATTCAACTATCACAAGTGGAAATTCAAAGTGAAAATATTTTTAAAGAGCAAAGGCTTACACAAAATCATGATGGGTACAAAAATAATAACACTTGAGGTAAAAAAGGTGAAGTGGTTTAACAAAAGTGATGAAGCATATGGTCTTATATGCCTATTTATGCCTTTTGACATGCTCTTTCATATTTAATATGTTAGTACTCCTAATGAAGTTTAGAACATATTAAATAAACTCTTTGATAAGTAAGACATAATGAGGGGTCATGAGTAGGATAACGAGTTCATCAGTTTGAACCCAAACAATTTTGATAAGATACAAGACTTCTTCACAAATTTTAAATCACTTAAGTTGTAGTTAAAACTATGTGGCATTGATAAAAAAGATGATCAATTGATTCTTTCCATACTTGTTAAGTTGGGATTTGACTATTATGTCTTTGTTTCTACCTTCCATGCCACCAAACATTCCCTTGGAGCTATAAGGACCATGTCATCCATGGATGACTTTGTTGTTGACTTGACTTGAGAGCAAGACAATCTCATTCAAATGGGTGTACTAAAGTCATCTAAATCACATGCCTTAATTGTGAGCTATGACAAATAGAAGGCTTCTACTAGTAGAGAGAATAAACATAAAAAAATAACCCAGAGCAAAAAAAGAGTCAAAAATCTAATGTTAAGTCCAAAGCATCAAAATATTCATCCTTCTCGTATGAGAAATCTAAGAAAGAGTGTCTCATATGTGGCTACTACAAGAAATCTAGGCATGATAAATCTAAATGCATGAAGAAGCAAATTGACTAATTGACTAAGATGCTTGAGAGGCACAACATTAGTGTCCTTGATTCTTTTAATAATATTCCATCATCACATGAATAATTTAAGGCTAAAGATAGTAAAAAAGGCAAAACACTTATTGTACGTACATCTTAACCTTCCACATGGGTTATTGATTATGGTGCATCGCACCATATGGCTTTATCATAAGACATGTTCTCATCATTGGATCCTTGTTTTATGCCTTCTATATTGTTGGTTGATGATATTTTTTAAAATTTAGTGAGAGAGGCTTTGTTGAAGTGAATGATGGGACATATTATGAAGTTTTATGTGTTCCTTCTTTATCCACCAATCTCCTATCTATTTATCAGATCACTCACATTGATTCAGGTAAGAAAGTTAAATTCACACCTAATTTAGTGCTCATTAGGGAAGTAGATAGTGACTTCATTCTTACATTTGGTAAAGTAGATCATTGATCATGATTATATACTTTCTCACATTTTTCTCCTGATCAACCCTATACTACACTAGTCACTCATGTAGATGGATTGAGTAAATTATGTCATGAGTGATTCAACTATCACTACCTAGAACAACTCAATCATCAAAAAATTATTTTAGGGTTTTCATGATTCAAGTTTTCTAATATATTTTGACAAGGTTACATACTTGGTAAGCATCCTAAAGAGATATATGACAAGGATAGATAACATAGAGTTGAACAGATATTAGAGATTGTTTATAGTTACATTGTTGGTCCATTTCCAAAACCTTCACTCAATAGGACTAAATATATGCTTACTTTCATTGATGAATTTTTGAGGCATACTTAGGTGTGTTTTCTTAAGAAAAAATCAAAGGTGTTTAATCATTTTTAGGACTTCAAGGTGCTTATATAAAAATATTCAAGTAAAGCCATTAAGATTTTGAGCACCAATAATGGTGGTGAGTATGTCAGTAACTATTTCAAGTAATTTTATACATCAGAGGGGATTGAAATACAACGTATAATTCCATATAGGCCTTAGCAAAATTATGTTATAGAGTAAAATAATAGGGCCTTTAAGTAAATGGCCAATTGTATGCTACACTCTAAGTCTTTTGCACCTCGATATTATGCTGAGGATATCAACTATATGTGTTATATCTAGAACTATATTCCTTGTAAAACATTGAAGAGAGTCACTCCTTTTGAAGCTTGGAGTGATAAAAAACCCACATTAAAGCACTTTTGAATTTTTGGATCTCTTGTTATGGCTTGCATTCTAAAAAAGAAATATAAGGTAATGAAACATCAGATTCAGCCTTGTATCTTTGTTAAATATCCTGAGGTCTTACAAGATACAAGCTTCTCCATCCAACCACTCATGATTTATTCTAAGTTTTTGATTTCAAGAGAGTCCTTTGGATTCCACACTTGACACCTCTCCCTCTTCCTTGGATTCACTAGGATTTTATGACAATTTTGATGATTCAAATCTACCTAAATAGCTTACTTATGATCCAAATTTTTCTAGCTCTGATGATGAGAGTAGTGATGAGGATTCACCTCCTCCTTATCCCAGGATATATTCAAAGGAAGAGGAAGAGAAGTTATGAGGATTCACCTCCTCCTTATCCCAATATATCTTTAAAGGAAAAGGAATATACTCCTAAATCTCTAATAATTGATCCTCTTTGGGATAAATAGATATTACAAAGTATTGACCAATGGGTTGGAGATCCATCAAACACTAGGGGAATGTGTTCACAATTCTAAGATGACACACATGCTTTCATTACATCTTTTTCTAATCCACAGTCATTTCATGAATAATCAAGCACTCTTGAGTGGGATACTAGTATGGAAGAGGAATATGGTTCCTTATTGAGAAACAACACTTGGGATTTAGTCTCTCTTCCTAAGCGAATAAAACTTATTCGATGTAAGTGGATATATCAAACAAAATTTAAAATAAATAGGTCTATAGATAAGTTCAAAGCATGTTTGGTATCAAATAGTTTTTCTCAAGTACCTATCATTAACTATACCAAGACATTCACCCCAATTGCTAAAATGAACTCAATCTAACTCACTCTCATCATTGTCGCAACATGTCACCAATATGTTCATTAGGTGGATGTGAAGAGTGCCTTTCTTAATGATGACCTCAAATAGGAAATATAAATAAATCAACCACAAAGATTTGTGTAAGATTCCTCCTTAGTTTTCAAACTTTAGAAATGTATTTATGGCCTCAAACAAGATCCTCCATTTTGGTATGCCAATATGGACTCCTTTCTTCTTCCAATTGGGTTCACCATATATCATTCTGATATGAATGTCTACATTTTACAGCATGAAGATTCATTATTGATTCTAGTTCTCTACATGGATGATCTATTGATGATAAGGAGTTCTTCATCCACCATCATAGTAGTGAAAATATCTTTGTCTAACAAGTTCTTAATGACTAACTGGGGCTTGTTGCATTACTTTTCTTAAGATAGAAATTTCTTATTATGACTCTAGGATCACTATTACATAATCCAAGTATGCTCTTGATTTGATTGCAAGGTTTAATATGGTTTACTATAAGCTAACTCTGACTCCTTTTATATCTAATATGAAGCTTAAGGCTAATTTTCCATATCCTTTGGTTGATGCTACCTCGTATCGATAACTTATTAGCAGTCTCATCTATCTTATGTACACTAGGCCTGATATTTTAGATGTAGTGGGCATGGTCTCTATATTTATGTAGGAACCACATGAGTTGTACTAGAAATTAGGTAAGTGAATTCTTTGCTACATTTAGATCACTCATAGTTTTGATATTCTTTATGGAGTAGACATCGACATTGACTTGATTACTTATATAGATTTAGATTGGACTAGCGATATTTAGAATTATAAGTCTACTTTAGGCTACAGTTTCTCCTTCAATTTAGGTCCAATTAGTTGGTCAAGCAAGAAGTAAAGTGTTATTACTTTATCTTCTACTGAGGTAGAATATAGAGGAGTTTTTAATGTTGCTACTGAAGATATTTAGATTTAAGGGATTCTCATTAAGTTTGGCATCCAATTTTGATGACCAATAGTCATTTTTTATGACAACCAAAGCATAATCCAGATCTATAATAATGTAGTCCTCCATCATTAGAAAAATTATATCAAGATTCACATGTATTTCATTTGGAAGCTCATCCATGAGCAAGTCATTGATCTCCACTACATCCACACAATAGAGTAAATTATTGATATATTCACCAAACCCTTCATTGAGAGAAAGTATCTTCATTTATGGGTTCTACTTGAGGTTAGGGTAGCTCCATCTTCCTCTTCCTCTAAGGGATCATCTTTATTTACTTGGGTACCTCATCAGGCCTTTATGTTGAGACCCAATTATTCTACCCACCTAAACTATGCTTAAGGGGGTGTTGATGTAGGCTTTTTACCACTATATGGTTTTACCTACATGGTCTAATTAGCTTGCTTAGGTTAATAATAAGTTTGGGGTAAATTTAATTCATTAATGGAAATGTACTTTAAGTCATTTTATAATTGTGAGTTGATTTAATTACATTTTTGGATGACCTAATTTCTCACTATATAATGTACCTTCCTATGTACTTTCTGGCTAATGAATGAATGTTAATATAATTTTTGTTGTGAAGACAATCTTCTTCTTTTTTTGAGTTATTATTCATATTTCACTACTCCATACAAATTCAAATTCATGCATTCAACCCTAGCCAATTCCATCCTCGATTGTGGCCTACTCTAACATTTATCTTACTTAGCCTACTTGACATATCAGTAACTTACAATCTCTATGAGAGCCTTCACTCTTATACTTACTATCTTAAAATTATTAGAAACATCATTCAGACATCCCTATTATGATTATAGGTTCTTGTCAGTAAATTCTCAATACTCTTTATCCTTTTAGGAGAATACCACACTAGGTCAAACAAGGCCACTAGTGTGGCCTTGCCCCCTATGCTCCAATGGTAACTTTTAAAATTTTAGATGTTTCATATTGGCCCTCCCATATTTTTATCAAGGTTAATAAACTAAAGTATCTGAAATACTCCTCTGTATAAGCACATGAAGGTCATTCAATACACATATAATAATCACTTAACAATTTTATTGCACATTGAGCAAAAGAACAATAATCTTTCCAATTCAAGTTTTGTTTTAATCTAATAGTCATATGCAAAGTCTCAATTTATTTTATTATAGATCAAAGGCATTTATTTTTAAACATTCATTTATATTTGTTAGTTGCATCCATATAGCAAAATATCAAGATTCACACACTCATTCGAGGAGGGAGAACCACATCATCCTAAGGTCCTTTTGGGATATGTAGGTAGGACTCAAATTACATTAGATTTTCAAAGGATAGTTAGAATATTCCCCTTGCCCAATTCTCACCTTTGTATTTGATTTTGTATTTGATTTATGTGTATGAATTAAGGTTTTACTATTACAAGTCTTTTGTGCATCAAATCAATTCTCACAATCAATAAGTCAACCATTTATTATGTTTGCAGGTGCCCGTATAAAAAAATCAATCACATAATAAACCAAGATGTGGCCATAGTTAATAGATAATGCCATAGTGCACCCCTATCCCAATATATCATAAAACCCAATTTTTGGTTGTGACACAATTCATAAATCTTTTAGCCAATTTTATATTAGAGATATTCCCACATAATCAACATAAATAAGATCCAAGCTAAGTTTTCATACTCTATTGAAAGTTATTATTTATATCTCATTTCAAAATCTATAGTTTACATTTAGGTTAGGTATATTCTATAATCTAAATTAGTATTTCAATAGTTTAGTGGTTTATAACATTTCATTATGAAATCAAAATAACTATTAAACAAGTAGTTCCCTTTGAAAATTTGAAGGGAATTGATGGTGTCATTTTGAATATGCCTAGTTTTAGGCAATGAAATCCAAATTTTATTGAATCATATGTTGTGAAATTTAAACCATATAATAAAAAAATTATTCAATTAATTTTTAGTTGACTATGAAAATACAAAACATTAACTAAAGAAAGAAAGGGGAAAACACAAACTCATAGAACATCCATGGTGATTTATTAAGCTTATAAATCATCTTCTAATATTTATAATTAAAAAAGGGGCCAATACAAAGTATTTATAATGATTTCATGGGACGCAAACACGTCTTGAAAGTGTTTACATGTTGAACATGCTTATTAAAAATAGACTAATAATTCTAAACTTAGACTTCCACTCCTACATGATTAGATCACAATTAAGTGACAACCAAACCATTAGTTTCAATTATAACACATTTGGACTTATAACTTGCATCAATTTAGATGTTCAGGAAGATCACAAAGTTCCACTTAAACCTTTAGCTGACCATTTTCTTTCCTTTGTAGGCTTGCATGTAGAGTTTGTAATTTTCATCCACCTGTGATACATCAATGTCAGTTGCCTAAAGTGAAGCTCAATTTTGGTGACCACTTATTCATGCTTGAGTACAATACCTTTGAGATATTCCCTAACTGCAATGGGTTTCTCAACCCTTTTCATGACATGTGTGATAAAATCTACATTTGATGACTATTCTTTTTACTTTTAGTAGTCACTTCCACCTTGAATAGAACATATAATTATTTAGGATCATTGTGAACTCATCTACAGTTATCAAGTCACCATCTTCATTGTACACTTATGGTATGTTAGCATCTATGAAAAAATAAAAATTTATTTATAAAAAAACATTTATTTATGACATGGTGATTGTGAGTTGATGTAATAGTTCTCCAAATGAGGCCATAGTGTGAGAAATTAAACTTTCACATAAATCAATATCAAATATGTGCATAATTTGGGTGGCAAGAAGAAATCTTTGCTTGATCATTATCGCAATTTTGATGCTTATTGATTAAATTTCCAATCACTACCTATAAGTTCATTTTGCTCATTCTCTTACACTTCAAAATGCTCAAATTTGTTACATATAATTCACCCCTAGATGTTATGAATTAATGGTAGGCCACTTTAAATTTACTTATTAATAATTATTTAAAATTTGTACATTATAGCTTTAGTGATTTGTGAGTCTATGGCCTTAGTCATATCCAACAATCTTGACCATTCATGTGTCATAATCCTATAGTCTCGAGATCAGGAAGGTCATAGAGTTGTAACATTCACTTATTGGTGTTCAATTCCTCCTGTAGACTACACATATGTGTTAAGTCTTTAACCTCAACTTTTATCCTTGTGTAGATTTTTCATCTTTATGTGTATCATGGCCACATGATGAAAGCTTGTGTTATATTTATTTATCAAGCTCCAAGTCTTTATTTTATTTAACCTTTTACCATGTCCACTCAAAGTGATGCAAGTGGCACATTCTCATTATCTTACTATCATAGGATCACAAAGTGCCTCATACTTTCAAATGTCTTTATGTAATGTTTGTGGATCTATTGAACTTTAGTCGTCATGCTACATTTATTTTATGTCTGTACCTTTTCCTACATAATAAATAAATGTATTGTAAGCATATTAAAAAACATTAATAAAACATAAATATCACTTTTAATAAAATTGTGATATCACAAGAAAACATGTGTCAATCATCACAGAGCCATGAGGTCATTAAGTCATGTAGTGTCTCTTTTGTTCTCAAGGTGGCCCAATGAACTATGTAGATTATTTGAATATTGAATTCACTTTATATTCATACACTTATAATTTATCTTACTATGATATGCTCATAATAGTTTAATAAAACATGTGATATCAAAAGCAAACATGTGGTGCTTAAGACACAATCATAGAGTCACAGAGGTCATGAGGTATATCTTAGCTTTCAAAACATACTTTAGTCTTTGCAACAAAAAATATACATGTAACAATTAGAATGTAGTCACATGGTCATGTCATCATAGATTTTTCTAGAATACAACTTAAGATTTGTGGTATAAAGAGAAAACATGTGGTTTTTAAAACAAACCCATGGTGTCACAGAGTCATAGATTTCTCAAAATATGACTTAGACTTTGAAAAGGGGGCATCCATGGACATGTTAACACATTTATTTTGTTTTAGATTATGATTGGTTTTTTTTTCATGAAGATGTGTACATGGCATCAAGAATAAAGTGTGAACTAAGACTTAGGTTATGTGAATGTTGCCATCAACAAGCTTAAGGTTTTATAAAGATTATTTCATGACCAACTAATTAAATAACAACCTAAACTAAGTTACAACATAGATCAAACTTTGAATGCATTGTGAAGATGAAATTGATTTAGAATAGAGAAATTTTAATTTCTCCTCTTTTATATTATGACTTGGTTCAAATTTGACTTCCATAAATTGAGATAAAGAGGGATTTTACAAAGAGAATTCTTATCTCAATTTAGGACAAAAGGAAGGTCCTCATTTTTTATAAATAAATTAAGTGTGTTGATCACAATAAAGTGGTAATTTGAAAAGGGTGCAAACTTAGAGTTGGTAAAAACACCCATTCATATATGGATGTGTCCATGTGCTTTCTTCATGTTTCTATCGCTAATTCGCTTTTTCAGATTTAAGAGAGAGAAGAAACTAAAGAAGTAATGGACAAGGCATGTGAAGTACCTGGATAAAGATTGCGCACCGTAAATCCAGACGCTTGTGAGCACCCCTCTTTGGCTGTGGAGGAATGACACCTGCAAAGAAAAGGAACTTGGACAAGAAAATGTTAGATGGATAGGCGGTGGGTTGCCAAGCAAAAGCTTGTTCCCGGAAGTGTGAAAACTTCCTCAAGGGAGGTCAACCCACTGATAACAGACAGATAAAAGACCAAGGAAATACAGAATGCCAGAATACAGAAATGATGAACAAATTAGAAAGGAAAGAAAAGACAAAATGATTACCTGAAGGAGTTGTCGGGCTGATGACAGTCACCGAGGTCGAAAATGTCGCCGGCATCGGTTAGCTGATCTGCCGACGTCGGTTATCCTGCCGACGTCGGTTGGGGAAGTGACCGGCGTCGGTCGGGGTTGTGGCCTGTAGTCGGGTCTGGTTTGGTTTCTGGAGTGTGAACGGGTCCGGTTTGTGAACGGGGTCGAGACAGAGTTTATGGACGTGCTTGGATGGACTGAGGAATGCTCTGGTTCTGGTTGGGTGCCCTGTGCAGGGTCTTTGTTGACAGGGGGATGAGGAAGTTGTCTGGGATTGTATAGAAAAGGGAACAGTGTGAGAGAAAGATGCACAGAGGACAGGGCCTGGGAAGGCTTTTCAGCCTCTCAGGGGGAAGAATAGAGGGAGCAGGAAACAGCAGGTATACCAGATAATTGGAAGCTAAAGAAATGAAATGAAATGAAATAACAGACTGTGCTTACCTTTTTGTTTGCCGAATGAAGAGTGGGAGAGCTGTTGTTGGAGCCACAGAAGGCTTGTTGTAAGAGGAGTTTCCTGATCTAGAGCCTTTGCACCTGTTGCTGCTGTTGCATGAGGTCCAGATGGAGAAGAGACGAATGCCAAAACACCAAGAGAATTCTGTTTGTGAGCTCAAGGGTCCAGGGGCTACAACGAATGCAGAAAGGGGTAAAGAAGGCTGCCGACGCTGGCAGTTTCGCCGACATCAGCTGAAGGGTCACCGACGTCGGCGGTGGCAGAATGGGGACAGAGGCTAAAAATAGCCTCTGCACATTCTTGCACGCCGTCGGGCGAGGGGTTGTGGGAAGAACGGTCACGAGGATGCTTAAATGGGCGTGGGGGGAAGATAATGAGGAGATTTGACATAATAAATGCTAGGAGGAAGGTGGAGGGAATCAAGGGAGGATCCAAGGTGGCAAGGGTGGGGTGGAAAGGGGGCCACTTAATTAAAATATTTAAGTTATTTTAATCAAATGGATGGAGAGGACCAAGGCCAAGGGTTAGGATAGGGGTTTGAGGCGAACAAGGGGGAGAACCAAGGTGCAGACACGTTTGCGGTGTCTACATTTGCCCCTTTTTGTCTTGTTGGTTGTTCTTGACGAACTGCAAGACAAAAATAGGAGTTGGTTGCCCCAGGAAAAGGATAAGGTGTTCCCCCCTCAAAGCGATAGTCGAGAGAAGGGAACCGAAGATCGAGTGTCGATTTGATAGAGAAATGGATAGAAAAGAGTGAGTGAAAACGCTGCAACAGTCGTGATTGTGCGTAGTCCACTTCACGGGAGGGTCGGGTCAAATTGTCGCATGTTGAGGGTCAGGGAGTGCCAAAATTGAAGTAACCAGGCCCCAGCATTTAGTCGTCTGTTGATCGGGTCACTCAATCTAAGCCAAAGCTCCAAATGGTCATCGTGTTCCAGGTATCCTAGGCTCAGGAAGTGCTCCCAGAGACACGAAAAAGCCATAAGTAGTAGGGATCAACTGGCTTGCGATCCTATACTTGTGAGGGGTCAAAAATAGTCTGCGGATAATTCTACTAACCAGCCGTGAGGTAGCATAAAGGCAAAAAACAACCAAGGCAAACGCTGTCTTGGAAGTGGTCGCGATTTAGGAGATGGGCATGATCTCCAATGGTCATTGGTCAAGGGGATGGATGGATGGAAGGATGTGGCCGAGCTAACCTCAAAAAATGTCATGTGATCTGAGTGCTGCCTACATAGCCCTTGTGTGAAGGGCCTCAGGCCAATTTAGTTCTCCCTAAAAGGGAGGAATGGTCAAAGACAATGATTGGTCAAAGTCAAAAGTCGTAGAAGTTGGGCGTGATTAAAGTCACAGAAGAGAAGGTTTGTCCATCAAAGAGACGAACAAACGGGGGTGGTCGAGCTAACCTCAGAAGATGTGGTATCTGAGTGCTGCCTACATAGCCCTGGTCATAGGGCCTCAGACCAATGTAGTTCAGACTGCGAGGGTCAAAATGGTCGATGATGAGTTTGGTTGAGTGTCGAAATGATGAGGGGGAGAGATGTTACAGCCTTTTCCAAATGGTGTATTCTGTAACATTGGTCGGAGTCTTTCATCCCTAGCAAGTTTCCATAGTCATGATGGATGTATGCTAAAAATGAATGGAGATCTATTTATGCTTTAGCAAGTATTGGTTTATGCTTAACATAAATTGGGTCTGGTCGATAGTTTCCATGTGTATTGGTGTCCATAGAAACTATGTGAAATGGATGAGGATGATGTCTGATGCCTTGAGGATGACAAAAATAGCTTGGTTAAGGATGAGTCGACAATTGATGTGGTTAAATGTGACCAAAGTGTAGAGAAAAGATGAAAGGCAAATTGCTCTTTCATTGACAAGGACCATAAAGGAAGCATAGATAGGGGTTATTAGAACCGAAGCCCCGTTCATGCATTACGTCGTTGACCAGTGTGGTGTTAGAACGGTAATCGAATCACTTTGACATTAAAGTGAGCTCGAAGTCCCCTGAGCAGGTGATAGGAGGAGGAAAGGGTAACCCAGTTTAAGAGCAGGAATAACCTTGCCCCTTTTTATAGGAGACCCTGAGACAACTACAAGCCAAGTCCATGACCCGTTTTTTTTTTTTTTTTTTTTTTTTTTGGTGTAGGCTGATCGATGCGGGAAGCCTACATAGAGATGTCTTTTAATGTAGTGGTCATGTTGCGAAGCTGATCAATGTGGGAAGCTTCTAAGAAAGGTTGTTGTTTGTAGCAAGATTTAGTCATAGCCATCCTTCGAGGGAGTGGTCTATATTTTTGCTTTATAATGTTTGATAAGTTGGCCTAGCTGTCCTTCAAGGGATCAGTCTAGTAATACAGCAATTATGTAGCTGTCCTTCGAGGGAGCAGTCTACATTTAGAGTGTTTTATGACCTGGGATTATGTTTTGACATCTTGATTTTGATTTTTTTGATTTTTTGATTTTGAGTCACAGACAAGACTGTAGAAGCTTAAGGGTTCCCTTTTATTAGGATAAAGCATCCATGCATCATAAAAGGGTTGTAGGAATTGTTAAAGGGGAATAGGGTTGAAAGGGATGAGGATTAAGAGGACGAGGATTGCTCAAGGGACGAGCTCAAGTTACGTGTCAAGTAGGCGAGTACTCGACTAGCAGAAGAAAGGTCAAAGATGCAAGACATAAAAAGGGGTTTAAAGCCTAATAAGACCCTGGGCCATGCTTGTATGTTATGATAAGGTCCAAGTCAATTAGGAGCAAACTTGCCCCAATTTGCCTCTTTCCAGATTGGTCAGGTGTTGATTGATGGCTATGAAGTTGGTTGACATTATCGTTGGTTGGTTGAAAAAGGTTGAATGTTTGGTCGAGCGGTCAGGTTGATTGATATTTGGTTGAAGTTTGGTTGAGACTAGTCGAATAATTGGTCGGGGGTTGGGTCGATGGATACTTGGTCGAGATGAGTGATTGATATGTGGTAGAGACATGGTTGAAGAGTTGGTTGAGGTTTGGATGAAGGATGAATTCCCCCAGCGGATAGGGAGAATGTTTGAAAGATTGATTAAGGTCGGTTGAGGTTTAGTGGTCAGATGGATGGTATTAATGTCGAATAAGGGGGTCAAAGGTGGCAAAGGGACCACAGTCTGGCGTGGGGATCCTGATTTAGGTGATGAGGTTGGAGAGGCATGAGTCGGGGTTGATGTTTTGTCGAAGAGGTGGTCAAGAGGATCCTTGATGAGAAGGAAATCCTTTTTCCGGTGCTGACGAATGACAGCTTTAAGAGCGCAACAACGCTCAGTGTCATGTCCCGGAATGTGATGATAGTGGCAGAATTTAGAGTTGTCAAACCAAGATGGCCTTGATCCGAGAGTTGATGAGTGAGGCGGTGTTGAAGGTTTGTTGATGGTGTGGTTGAAAAGGGAGGTGTCATTCTCCAAACATTGGTGAATGGCAACCTTGAGGGCATGACAATGTTCCGTGTCATGTCCAGGCGTGCGATGATATGCACAAATGCAAGTGTGGTCGAACCAAGGTGGTTTAGGTCCGAGAGATTGATATGGTCTAAGAGGTGGGAGATCGAGGCGAGAGGACTGCAACAAGTGCCGTAAGAGCAAGGCATATGAACCTGCTAACGGGTCTGGATGTTTTATTGCAGTGAGGGTTGGTGACGTTGGTTTGGGAGGCGAAGGAGGCATAGGTCGAGGGTTTGGATGAGATGTATGTCTGATGGGTTAAGGGAGTAATAGAGGTGACGTGCCTCTGTGAAGTATGGGAGTGGGAAGCACTCCTATTAAAGTGGATGGATGCGGGCCCAAGATAGAGGGCAATGACGAAGGTGGAGGAGGAGTCCTCCGATGAGGTCTAGTAGTTTTTGTGTGTTTGGGTCGAGGGCCACCGTTGTGCGAGGCGAGGTTAGATATGGGTTTGGGTTTAGATGTGGACAAAGGTGCGCGAGATATAGCAATCTCAGGCAAAGGGTAGGAGGAAACCGTGACTGGGTCTTCCTCGGTTGAAATGGGTGGAGAGACTGGTTCTTCTCTTGGTGGAGAAGAAATAAGAGAGGGCGGCTCCTCAAGTGGGTAGAGGGCATGGATGATCGTGCCTTCTACTTGTAATTGAGGAGTAGGCAAGGTAGGGTATTCGGATGGAGGTGGGCTTAATGGCGTTGATGTGGTCAAAGCGTCTTCTAATACAAGAGAGGTAGATGGAGGGCTAGTAGGAGAAGAAGGTTCTTCATCCTTTAATGGGAGAGGTTGGTCAAGGACAAGAGGCAAGATAGTGCTAATCGTGTGAATGTCATGGTCTTGAGGGTTATTGGTCGAAGTCTGGACGTTGTTTTGAGTAGGCGGATGATTTGGAAATGGTTGTTTGAAAATGTCGATATGTTGGTTAGGTGGGGCGTTTGGGTTATCTAAAATAAGATCCCCCTTGTCGATCATGTCTTAGACGATGTTTTTGAAAGTTCGGTAGTTGTCAATGTCATGTCCTTGGACGCGATGAAAGGGATAGAAGTCGGCCTCCCTATACCACGTAAGGATAGCTTTTGAAGGGTCAAATTGAGGTGGTCGGATTGGAGGGAGATTGAGGACCCCCTGCTTGAGAAGTTTTTCCAAAACGGAAGCGTATGGTTCTCCAAGTGGAGTGTAAGAACGCTAAATGTACCGTTGTTGGAATTGTTTGGTGATGCTTGGAGATGTCGAAGGTTGAGAGTAATTAGTTGACGTCAATGATGGTGATCTAACGACCACAGTATTGGCCACTCCCTTAGATTCGGAATTGGCAGAAGAAGAAGGTCTGGAAGAAGAATGGCCATTGGTTTTAGCGTTGGTATGACGTAATTTGACCTTATCTTCTTCAAGGGCGCGGAGTTCGAGCTTTCGAGCCATGATGAAAGCTTCGTCAAAAGTGCGAAATGTCTGAATCCGCAAGGTAGAAGAGATGTGTCTGGCACATGTTCGAGAGAAGAGCTCGATGAGCTCAGGTTGAGGCAAAGAGAAGGAGAGCTGGTTGATCAGACCTCTCCAACGAGCGACAAAGTCGACAATTGATTCGTCGTCAAATTGCCTGATGGAGTAAAGGTCTGTGATTGAGACTTGTTTGGTGATGTTGATTGAGAAATGGTCAAGAAATAGTTGGGCGAGTTGAATGAATGAAAAGATAGAGTGTCTGGCAAGAGAACTATACCAGTCAAGGGCAGGGCCAGAAAGGGACATAGGGAACGTGCATAAAAGCAACGCATCGTCATGGGCAATAAGATAACAGGCATGTCTAAATGCCCGTAGATGTTGTTGTGGGTCTTCCTTACTCTGAAAGCGAGTGAATTTAGGAAGATCCCAATGGTTAGGGTATGGTCGAATGGGGACGGAAGGATGGATGGGCTCGTTGCAAATTTGCTCATATGACAAAGTATTGCTTGAATCGGAAATAGAGGCTTCGAGACTGGACATTTTATCCATCAGCATCTTGATAAGATCTACTGATGGATTGGCGGGTTGAGCGCCCCCTAGGTTGTAAGGCGCTTGGAAGAGGCTAGAGGAGGCGTGCGACATAGTCGGTTTTATAATGTATGGATGACTAGTCGCAGGGGCAGAAGTGGAGGCTAAAGGTGGTTGCGTTATGAAGGTTGAAGGTATAGGTTGACTGGGCACCGCCAAAGGTGGTTGAATGGCGGCACTGGTAGAAAGATAGGTTGGCATGCCTACATTTGTGGGCGCAAGAGTATGAGGGGTCGAGACAATCAAGTTCTGATATGATGTAGAACTTGGTTGAATTGCAGGTGGTTGAGGGGGTAATGGAACCCCGATGAAGGTCGGTCTAAAAATAGGCGGGGAGGCCAAACTTGCGTATTGGCCATGGTTGGGTTAATAGTTAAGGTGAAAGGCTGAGTCATAAAGGGTTGGGTGGTGAATGGTGTGGATGTCGTCGCCACGTCACCTGAAAGGTCTCGCGTTGGGTTTCTCACGAGATAGTTTTGGAGGGCTGCGGTATTGAGGTCCAAGAATCTCTCGAAATCCTGGTCCCCTTCAGGGATGATGGGAATTTGAGTCGGGGTCGGGGTCAGGGTCGGTCCTGTAGGAGTTCTTTCAGTCTCCGAGTGGAACTCCATGATAGGACTGGTTAGGGACGGGGTAGACGGAAGCGGTTGTTGGCTAAAGTGGTTAAGAAGAGAGTCCTGGTTCCAGAAACTGTGTTCTTGCAGTCTCAGAAGACCAGAATGTGGTTTTTGACAGAGAATGGACAGGTTTTAGGCTGCTGGTTTTGAAAAAAAAGGACAGTGACAGAGACCAACGTCGGTTTAAAAACCGATGTCGGTAAGGCAGATAGCCGACGTCGGTCAGATACCGATGCCGGTAAGAGAGGAAAGCCGACGTCGGTGACAGAACCGATGCCGGTGACTGTGTCTTCCAGAGAACCAAAAGATTTTGAGATTCTTTGGAAAAACAATGAAGAAAGCGTCCTCACTCACTCAAACAAACAGATGAGAAGAGAAGAACAGAGAGAGACAGACAAGCCTAAGCGATAAATCCTAGGAATTAACTTTAGAAGCTTGTGGCTTATGCCTTAGATGAATGTTTAGGGAGATGGGCTGTCAAGAAGGTCCTAGAAGAGGCAGTCTAGAGCTGGTTTTGGGTCTTGTTTTAGGTGCTCAAAGTCTGTGTTAGGGTCTGGTACGTGGCCTGGTGCTAAGGAGCAAGCTCCCCTCACTTCACGATTCCAGTGGTTAGCTGGTCTCGCTTAGCGAAGATATACCTCACCTAGAGTTTATCCTCTGCCAGAGAACGGAGTGGGCTTCCCCCTTGGTGATGAAATCCAAGTAGGGTCACCGGGACGGGTAAGGTATCCACTGGGGGATGAAATCCCAGTCGGGCCTTGTCTCAAGTAAGTTTTATGTTCGTTTTAGTGCATGTGGTCTGGTAGTGTAACATCAAGTGTCTACGATTTATTCAATATGCGGATTTAAGTTACTAGATGTGGACTAAGAAGATGCAAGCACAAGCAGAGATGAAAGTGCAATACGTTTTAAGCCCAAGTCGAAATGTGATGTTTGTTATGAAGACAAGTTTGAGAAAGGGTTAAGAGTATGATGTTGGACTAGTCTAGAAATGCAAGGAAGAAAGATTCGTTTTAGCCCTGCTTATAGTGTCATTGAGAAGAAAAGAAGGAGGAGAAAAGGTAAGAACCTAATGCTCCTAAATGAATGAAGAAGAAAAGGAACCCAGGAGGAACCTAGGGTCCCACCGGGCGTGCCAGAATGTTTCTATCGCTAATTCGCTTTTTCAGATTTAAGAGAGAGAAGAAACTAAAGAAGTAATGGACAAGGCATGTGAAGTACCTGGATAAAGATTGTGCACCGTAAATCCAGACGCTTGTGAGCACCCCTCTTTGGCTGTGGAGGAATGACACCTGCAAAGAAAAGGAACTTGGACAAGAAAATGTTAGATGGATAGGCGGTGGGTTGCCAAGCAAAAGCTTGTTCCCGGAAGTGTGAAAACTTCCCCAAGGGAGGTCAACCCACTGATAACAGACAGATAAAAGACCAAGGAAATACAGAATGCCAGAATACAGAAATGATGAACAAATTAGAAAGGAAAGAAAAGACAAAATGATTACCTGAAGGAGTTGTCAGGCTGATGACAGTCACCGAGGTCAAAAATGTCACCGGCATCGATTAGCTGATCTACCGACGTCGGTTATCCTGCCAACGTCGGTTGGGGAAGTGACCGGCGTCGGTCGGGGTTGTGGCCTGTAGTCGGGTCTAGTTTGGTTTCTGGAGTGTGAACGGGTCCGGTTTGTGAATAGGGTCGAGACAGAGTTTATGGACGTGCTTGGATGGACTGAGGAATGCTCTGGTTCTGGTTGGGTGCCCTGTGCAGGGTCTTTGTTGACAGGGGGATGAGGAAGTTGTCTGGGATTGTATAGAAAAGGGGACAGTGTGAGAGGAAGATGCACAGAGGACAGGGCCTGGGAAGGCTTTTTAGCCTCTCAGGGGGAAGAATAGAGGGAGCAGGAAACAGCAGGTATACCAGATAACTAGAGGCTAAAGAAATGAAATGAAATGAAATAACAGACTGTGCTTACCTTTTTGTTTGCCGAATGAAGAGTGGGAGAGCTGTTGTTGGAGCCACAGAAGGCTTGTTGTAAGAGGAGATACCTGATCTAGAGCCTTTGCACCTGTGGCTGCTGTTGCACGAGGTCCAGATGGAGAAGAGACGAATGCCAAAACGCCAAGAGAATTCTGTTTGCGAGCTCAAGGGTCCAGGGGCTGCAACGGATGCAGAAAGGGGTAAAGAAGGCTGTCGACGCCGGCAGTTTCGCCGACGTCGGCCGAAGGGTCGCCGACGTCGGCGGTGGCAGAATGGGGACAAAGGCTAAAAATAGCCTCTGCACATTCTTGCATGCCGTCGGGCGAGGGGTTGTGGGAAGAACGGTCATGAGGATGCTTAAATGGGCATGGGGGGAAGATAATGAGGAGATTTGACATAATAAATGCTAGGAGGAAGGTGGAGGGAATCAAGGGAGGATCCAAGGTGGCAAGGGTGGGGTGGAAAGGGGGCCACTTAATTAAAATATTTAAGTTATTTTAATCAAATGGATGGAGAGGACCAAGGCCAAGGGTTAGGATAGGGGTTTGAGGTGAACAAGGGGGAGAACCAAGGTGCAGACACGTTTGCGGTGTCTACACTTCATAATGGAACAATATGACCAACATCCATCCACATGATTTAATATGACTCTATATACACCCATTTTGGTACAAATTGTTTAACCCTAAAATGATCTAGGTGATCTTACTATTAAACCTAGATTTGATTAAAGGGGTATATAGAAATTAAATGTCACAAGGGTGATAATCAGATCTATAACATACTAATTAGATGCTAAACTCAGATATAGGCATATGTTGAATTTAAAAAATTGAAATAGTCTTAGTATGGAATGTACAATTAAGTTATGTATGGAATTGACAAGGAAGTAATATACTTAACTAATTATGATTCTGACACAAAGTTGGATTTGAAACATGTAGGAATAAGGTTAGAAGATAGTTATGGAACATTTGTCAAGTTCTAGATCTAACACTTCTAGAGTTTTGGACACTAACATTAGTCTTGGATGATTGTGTTGATATTATTATCTAGATTCAATGTAAGTTTCCTATATGGAATACCTACTGGAAAAGGATACGTCCACTTAGATAATTATGGGTTTTGTTTTCACCTTTGTTCTAGTGCATTTAGATTTGGGTCATGGAGTGTCCTCCTAATGAATTTAGAAAACCATAGTTCTTCATCTTCATTGTGACCTTGGGGTAAAATGGGTTAGTGTGCACGTGATTTTGATTCAACCCCAAACACCTCTCTATCAAAGGGCACTGCCTAAATAGCCAATACTCTAGAAGAGTACCTCTAACTCATGTAGTTCCCCCTACCTGTTGGCTTATGTGTGAATCATGAAATATGTGGAAAGCAAGTACAACATTGATTAGCTTATAACTTGGAAAATTGAGCTCTTGGGCTACTCCTTTAGTACTTTAGACTAGTATATGTGTTTTACCTATGATTGATATGTAAATAAATAATCTTTATTAAATTAAATTCTCTTTGAATGCTCTTCGATAAGAATACTTAGCATTGTTCCCATGTTGATAGGTGAGGAATGAATGAGGCTTGATCTTGTATTTATTGTAGAGTAAAAAATAATCTACATTTCATTCTGAGTTTTAGTTGCACGCTGCAAAATTTTATTCCCACATAATTTGGTTTGAGACGGTGAAGTTTTGAAAATAGATCATGGGATCTATTTTCCTTTTTGATTCATTTTCTCTAAGTGTTGAAATCAAGTGGATACTGCCAAGTGTCATCCTCTGAGGCATCCTTTCTCAAGTGGAAATGCCAAGTGTCATCATCTGAGGCATCTTTTATATTTTCTATGAGTTAGTCAGAAAGTGCCACGTATCTCATAGTGACTCAATAGAACGTGCCAAGTGTCAGCATCCATAGTTTCATATCGGCACCCGCATTTCATCTCTTTTCAATGAAAGGTTTCAAAAGCTAAGTATCGAGATCAGGTAGAAAGCACCAAGTGGCATTGGTAGAAGGTCTCATTTTTGCTTTTCTAAAAGTGACAGAATATGACACGTGTCCCAACAAAAGAGATCGGAAGCCACCACATGTCGTGATCTGAATTATCTTCAATTTTGCTTCACTAATATAGCAAAGACCATGGTGGGTCCCAAGTTTTGTGTCTAAAGCAAGTGAAAGCTACCAAGTGTCACTGTCCGTGTAAATGAGAAATGAGATCCATTTGTTTCTATGGTATGAATAGAGTAAAGCGGAGACCACCAAGTGTCATCTTCCATAGGTTTCTAAAAAGGTAGCTAAAAGAAGTGGAGACCACCACGTAACCTTAGATGAGTAAAGTAGAGATTGCCACGTGTCCTTTAATGAAGCAATGGAGATCGACACCTGTCCCTATGTCACTTTTAAAGTTACTCAGGTAAGAAATGCTAAGGGTCTTATTTTCTTTTAAGCTATTGAAGTTTCAAGGAAGCGGATAGCGACAAGTGTCAAAGGCAGAACTCTCTAGAGCAAAGACACAAAAGAGTATAAGTTACGCGAAAAGTGTCACCTGTCTTCAATAGGTGCCATGGAACATGCCAAGTGTCGCCCTTCGGTGTCCTCTAAAGTAATAAGAGGATTTTCAAGAAATTGGCTAAGTGTTACCTAGCATTTAAGAGAAGGGAGTGTCCTACAATCTATTACAGCTAATGAACTACCAGAAGACAATGCATTTCAAAATCTATAAAATATCTTTTGTTAGACACTTCCAGTAAGGGGAGATTTCATTTGGGCTGTTAGATTGGAAACAAGCAGACAATTTGGAGTGGATCTAAGGCTATAAATAAGGGTGCAGAGATCACCAAAAAGGAGGAATCATCAATGATAGGAGATAACTTTGAGAGAGAATTATTGTAAAGAGTCTAGACTTTCTAGAGGTATGACTAAGTAATATCATTTGCTTTTGTCTCATTTCCTTGAGTTGAAAGGTTTATATAACTGTACGTGTTTCTACAACTCTTATATGACTGGAAAATTCAAATAAGAAGATTGAACCCTATGCCTTTGTTGATATTTTCTATGTCATTTGTAAAAGTAGTCTAGGCTGTAGACTTTCTAGAGCTGTGATTACAAATGTCATTTGCTTTTGTCTCGTTTTCTTGAGTTGGGAGGTTTATATAGTTGTACGTGTTTTTGCGCCTCTTATGTGACTGAAAAATTCAAATAAGAAGATTGAACCTTATGCCTTTGTTGACATTTTCTATATTACTGCAAAAGTAGTCTATGTTGTGAGCCTCTATTTCTATTGTTTCCATCTTTTACATTGATGATGCACTTGTTTGCTCTTAAATGTAAATGAATCCTACATAGAGTCTCACTATGCTCAGGACTAAGGTTGAATTACATTCAGGCGTATCACCATAGATTAGATTTCCTTTCTTACATCTATGTTTCTGATTAAAATTCCTATCCCTTTTCCCAGTATATACTTGATTAAAAGAAGAACTAACTTCTCAAAAATCTAGAGGTTGTTTCAAGATGCAAGTCCCATATCTTGAAACTTCCCATTGTTGTTGATTAGAATCAAGTGTAATTTTAAATCATCAACAATTTTTGGCACACCCAGTGGGACCAATCTTGAAGTTTCTTTCAAGATCATATGAACCAGAGAGCTACTAGGAGTCAGAGTTGTGGATCAGTAATAAGATCTAAATCTTCTGTCATCACTGATTACCTCAAAGAATCAAAGTCAAGAAGAAATCACCATTTGGTATGTATAATTCTATTACTCAGAGCTATGGATCTTATGCCCCTTCATATAGTTTTAATCAAGATCAGGTTGCTCATGAAATCACATCAAGAAATAAGGATGCATATGGTTATAATTTTTACCCTTCACAGGTCTGATATGACTAGCCTCAGCGCTGTCATGAGCTATATCAGTCTTATGCCCAGTCTTCCTAATATGTTACGTCCCATGCTCAACCTAATCTCATTTACACCTTCAAACAAGCATTACTGGGATATAAAAAATATGTATTAGAGTTTGACAACAGAAAGGGATGTGGCCAAGAAGTTCCTAATCATGTCATCTATCAAATAAGAAATGCAATAGATCTAATTAAAAGTGAATGGACTCCCATTAAAAGAGCCAATTGGCAAAGGCTTACAAATGAGATGTTGGATGTGTGTGGCTTGACTGCATTTTTAGAAGAGAAGCTAAGTATTCATGAGAGATAGCCTTACCAAGTCTATCAACCTGCATATCCACTACCACAAGTTTCATATCAGATATACATAACCCCTGCTCATGAGCCAAGTCAAACCTATCAAGGTCCTTTCCCCAATAATTTTGAGTCTATGTTGGCAGCAAGGGAAGTGGAATCCAAACCCTTACTTCCCCCTCAAGTCCCTTCCACCCTTCTTCAAGAAGCTTCTTATTTTTCATCATAGCCTTCATGCACTCCCTACTTCTATGATGATTCCTATGAGCTCCAAGAAAGACTCTTTCAAGAAAATCTAGCTAAACAAATTGAGGAATTAGAGGCAAAGATGAGATTGCTTAGAGAAAGAGAGATAGAGCTTTTAGACCTTAGAGAGGAGCCTAAGCCAAAAAATAACTCTTCTACCAATCCTCAGATCTCTTAACATGATGTCCAAATTTTGAGTTGGAAGAGGGAAAATCATGAACCAGCTAGGGATCTTGAAGAAGATAAAATTGCTGACTCTTTCCAAGAGAAAAGTTCTAGACCTAAGGTCATGAGTTGGAAACAAACAATGGAATCATGGGGCAGAAGGGAAGAAGAGAAAAGTTTTGCTCAAAGCCTTGAAGAGGTTAAGGCTACTCTCACTCATGATGATGATCAAGCAGAAGATCCTACATTTGAACACACCCCATCTACATCCCTCCAAGAGAACTATCAAGCTACATTTGATATAGATGAAGTGATGTACAAATGGAAAGAAGATAATCATTCGATTCTAGCTCAAGAATTATCTCCTCTTCCGCATATGTATAACCATCAATCTTCTTCTTTATCCCTTTTCAAAGAGGAATATATTTTGGAGGAAGCAAATAAGTATGTAGAGGAGTATGCTCAGTTCATGGCTAGTCAAGAAGATTTCATGAGTGCAGATGAGGAGGAAATCACCATAGGTACATTATTTGATGAACCAGAGGACAAGTCATAAGCTTTTGCCTCTATCTCTAATGAAAAAGAGATAATTTTTTATCATGTTTTGAATGACTTATTTGAAGTCATTGGGGCAGGTTACACTATTCTTTAAGGAGGCCATGAGCTGGCCAGATGTGGAGAAGATAACATTGAGACTCATATAACTATGCAGAGGGGATGCAAGCTTTCATACTTATCTTCTCAAGAGGTTGAAGTCATTAAGGAGGATGATCATGCAATGGAACTCGAGCATGAGGTAGAAGGAGATAAGCCAAAAAATGATGTATGTCAAGAGACACAGGGTGAAGAGCCAATAGACATTGATTTCTTGATGAGACATGACAGTATGAAGAACCAACATTTGACAAGCTTTCAAGAATAAAAAGAGTATGTATATATTGGAAGCATGTTTGACTCTGATTCACTCAAATACAGGCTAATCAAGTGGTAAGCAGGAATAACAAGTCACCAGAGCTCCATCCCATTTAGCCATTTGTCTGGCACCATAAATCTTCTCACCATGAAGGAAACTTCAAAAAATTTCCTTTTGATCCAGGAGGGAGGCAAATATACTTGTTTAGCTATATATAATAGTTTGCTTTCAATTTTGTTGCTCTATTTTCCCATTTTTTCTTTCCCACTCTCTCTTTTAAATAAGTGTTCTTTGAGCATGTGGCCGTGGCTCAGAATATTTTCAAATTTTTCAAGACTCTCAACACATTAAGTCTCTCTCAAATCTCCATAATTCCCTAGATGTGTCTGATTCATAAGTGCCAGAAGTGGAAGCTATTTTGATCCAACCTGGATTCTAATTGAAGGTTGCAATTCATATTTTGTAGAGTTTTCATACAAGGACATAATTAACCTTTATTTAGCTTTTCAGGATTTGCAAAATAAGTAGGGTTTATTTGATGCTCAATGGTCTATTTATCATACGGCCTTACTAAAGTTGTGATTGTTGCCACATTTTTATATGTGAGAAATTGTGGTTTCTTTTTTAGCAGGCTCAAAAGTCCTTGGGGTCACCAATAACTGTAGAGTAAAAAATACTCTACGTTTCATTCTGAGTTTTAGTTGCGCACTAAAAAATTTTGTTCCTACATAATTTTGTTGCTCTATTTTCCTTTTTGATTCATTTTCTATAAGTGTTGAAATCAAGTAGATACTGCCAAGTGTCATCCTCCAAGGCATCCTTTCTCAAGTAGAAATGCCAAGTGTCATCGTCTGAGGCATCTTTTATATTTTCTATGATTTGGTCAGAAAGTGCCACGTATCTCATAGTGACTCAGCAAAACGTGCCAAGTGTCAGCATCCGCAATTTCATATCGGCACCCACATTTCATCTCTTTTCAGTGGAAGGTTTCAAAAGCTAAGTATCGAGATTAGGCAGAAAGTGCCAAGTGGTAATAGTGGAAGGTCTCATTTTCACTTTTCTAAAAGTGATGGAAGATGACATGTGTCCCAGCAAAAGAGAGTGGAAGCCACCACATGTCGCGATCTGAATTATCTTCAATTTTACTTCACTAATATAGCAAAGACTGTGGTGGGTCCCAAGTTTTGTGTCTGAAGCAAGTGGAAGCTGCCAGGTGTCACTATCTGTGTAAATGAGAACTGAGATCCATTTATTTCTATGGTAAAGCAGAGACTGCCAAGTGTCATCTTCTACAATTTCTAAAAAGGTAGCTAAAAGAAGTGAAGACCACCACGTAACCCCAGATGAGCAAAGCAGAGATTGCCACGTGTCCTTTAATGAAGCAGTAGAGATCGACACCTTTCCCTATGTCACTTTTAAAGTTACTCAGGTAAGAAATGCTATGGGTCTTATTTTCTTTTAAGCTGTTGAAGTTTCGAGGAAGCGGATAGCGACAAGTGTCAAAGGCAGAACTCTCCAGAGCAAAGACACAAAAGAGTATAAGTTACGTAGAAAGTGCCATGTGTCTTCAATAAGTGCCGCAGAACATGCCAAGTGTCACCCTCCAGTGTCCTCTAAAGTAATAAGAGGATTTTCAAGAAATTGGCTAAGTAGCATTTAAGAGAAGGGAACGTCCTACAATCTGTTACAGCCAATGAACTATGAGAAGACAATGCATTTTAGCATCTATAAAATATTTTCTGTTAGACACTTCCAGTAGGGGAGATTTCATTTGGGCCGTTAGATTGGGAACAAGTAGACAATTCGGAGTGGATCCAAGGCTATAAATAAGGGTGTAGAGATCACCAAAAAGGAGGAATCATCAATGATAGAAGATAATTTTGAGAGAGAATTATTGTAAAGAGTCTAGACTTTCTAGAGCTATGACTAAGTAATATCATTTGCTTTTGTCTCATTTTCTTGAGTTGAAAGGTTTATATAACTGTACGTGTTTATGCACCTCTTATATGATTGGAAAATTCAAATAAGAAGATTGAACCCTATGCCTTTGTTGATATTTTCTATGTCATTTGCAAAACTAGTCTAGGCTATAGACTTTCTAGAGCTATGATTAGGAATGTCATTTGCTTTTGTCTCATTTTCTTGAGTTGGAAGGTTTATATAACTGTACATGTTTTTACGCCTCTTATGTGACTGGAAAATTCAAATAAGAAGATTGAACCCTATGCCTTTGTTGACATTTTTTGTATTACTACAAAAGTAGTCTATGATGTGAGCCTCTATTTCTATTGTTTCCATCTTTTACATTGATCATGTACTTGTTTGCTCTTAAATGTAAATGAATCCTACATATAGTCTCACTATGCTCAGGATTAAGGTTGAATTACATTCAGGCGCATCGCCATAGATTAGATTTCCTTTCTTACATCTGTGTTTCTGATTAAAATTCCTATCCCTTTTCCTAGTATATACTTGATTAAAAAAGAACCAGCTTCTCAAAAATCTGGAGGTTGTTTCAAGATGCAAGTCCCATATCTTGAAACTTCCCATTGTTGTTGATTAGAATCAAGCACAATTTTAAATCGTCAACATATACCAATCCATTTGGAGTAATAATTCACATTAAAACACTTAGGTTGACCATTAGGATAAGTTTCATTTATAAATTAGATGAATTTAGGGCATTGAACACTTAGGTTGGGTTAGGACACTAACATCAACACTAGTGTCTATCCCTGATGTTAGTGTTTAGGAAGCAGGAAAGTAAGTATAGGTTTAGAACTTGAAGAGATGAAAAATAAGTACATTTTAAGCATTCTAAACAAGATAGAAGGCTCGTGTCAACAACAAAATATTTTTCAAACTAATAGATATGCCAAAGGCCACAAGATAAATAGATGTAAGACTTGTGGAAGTAGGAAAGGTCTAGAATTTAGAGGAATAACCAAGGTTTGCGTTTGCCAAGTGTACAAGACTGAGGTGATATATAATCATAAAATAATTTTTATATTTCCCCCTCTCCCCCTTTAATCTAGTAATAAAATTATTAGTTTGAAGGAAAGTAATGCATACATGGGTGTGTATGCATACCTTTTCTTAGTGTGTGCCCAACTTGAGTGCTTTGCTAGTGACTGACCTACAACCACAAGCATGTTAAATTGTATAATTAATTCATGTAATATGGATTTTGAAAGTCTTAAAATTGATTAAAATTGAAATATCAAGGTTTAGGATTACACCTATGTGTCAATGTAACCTCCTCGCCTATTGGCAAGTTGGGCTCTAAATTTGAGATTATGAAAATTATAGATAAATAAGTAAAGTGCATATATCCAAGGATGGAGGGAGAGGGAAAAGGAAAGGGATATAGAGAGAGAGAGAGAGGCCCATACCCATAACCTTAGGGAAAAGGTGGTTTTCCACCTGGCAGTTGAGATTAGCTCAACCATGCAGCCTAATAATACTTATAACCTGGTGAGTCTGAATGATACAATCAATTCCAGCCTAAATACTTGGAAAGATTAAATGATCTAATCATTTCAATCATACCAAAAATTGAACCAACTATTGTAGTAGATTGGCTCAATAAAGTCCATAAAAGTACATAAGGTATCAGTACAAAAAAAATTGTGATGTGGTAATAATCCATAAAAGAGTTTTGGAATCTGAAAATGATTTGAATTTTATAATATTAGGCACAATTTTCATAGAATATGCACCATATATATGTCTCATGCTAAAATTGTGTATGATAATAGTACCAATGTATAGAATTATACCATAATTGTGAATCTGAATCATATAATTGTGTGCTTTGGCCAATTAACATAACCCCAATTTTTGATAAAATTTAAAACTTAGAAAAACCAAGATTATTCTCTAACTAGAAATGTATTGGTCAATAAAAATGGTTCCAGAATCAAAATAAGTCTATTTTATTAACCAAATTAAATCAAGATCACATTATTAGCATACACGACATTGGTCACGATGCAAGGTAATTTACGAGGATGAGTTTTATTCAAATTTTGAACTCCATGTTAGTGGCATGTTTTAAACCCTTTAATAAATTATCATGTATTATTGGCCTTGAACACACACTTGAAAATCAATGTATACAACATATAAGAACAACTACATCTATAAATTAAACCCATGTGATTGATTAGATCATTATAGGGAAGGACTAATTTATTTACCCATCCCCAATAACCATCAGCAATTGAGGCACTAATCTCATATTGATAGGATCCTTGAGACTTAAATACAGGCATTCATCCAAATCATTTAATGAATCTACACACCCATGTTAATATTATGATCCCACTATAGAATAAATATGAGTGGAACCCATGAATATCCTTGCTCAGCACACCAAGATAGTTTTCAATCATATTTATGATATAATTTACCCTTATCAGTTCATTTAAAACATTAACATTTGAAACAATCATTAACAGATTAATCTAATGCAATACACATATCAAGTGAACCTTTAAATAATATCAAGCATACCATAGTTATAGCCTTGCCTCATGACCATTTCTACTCCAAGAATAACCCTCAAAGATTGGTTCATGAGTAGCATACTAGTACGGGATCCTCGTTTGCTTTATTATCTACATTTATATTTGCATGTGATAGATAAGAATTATAAACGTGATAATATCTTAATTAAATTACACTAATTTTATATTACTATCACTTAAGACATTTACCCCCCATATTTAAACCAAGCAAATTTAACCCATATAATTATTTAGGTTATTTATCTACATGTACATATATGTTTATTTATATGTGTGTTCCTAGATATATACACATAAACATATATGTATTAATATCTGAACTAAATAACTTTAATTTGGATTTAATATGGATGTAGTTCCAAATTCGCATGCATTAACATTTACAAAACCTTTGAAAATCACTTATAATTATATTAAGTTATCCACAATCATTACACTTCATATCTTACTTATGGTCCCTGACCAATTTAAGCATTGGTTCTAAAACCAGCATGGTTCTCTGAAAGGAGAAAAACATCATTTTAGTTATGATGTTCTAGTGGAACACATGAGAAAACAAGAAACTCATGATTTTTACAAAAACATGGATGACGATCCATTGTATAGCTCAGATAGTGAGGAGTTATTTCACGAAATAGATAAACTCTAACTCTATCACAAGAAGAATGATTTTGCATTTGAAGAATTTATATCTCTATTTTTAGAAGTAGGAGTAAACAATTGTGTAACCCCTCTTTCAGAGCAATAAATATATACTTTAATTTCCATGTAACATAATATAAATCTCTTGCATTCTTTAAATGAACAACATTATAAGATAATAGTTTCTAACATTAATGGAAGGCACTTCACTTTATAATTCCAAATGGATTTATGTCATATACTTCAACTCCCATCAAGAATATATGTAGATGATGTAAATAATGATGTGTGTGTGTACACACACACACACACACACACACATAGAGAGATATTTGTATGTGTGTGCGCCTGTATGCAGATTTACATATATGTGCACACATATAGATGACTGACATTTATTTATTTATTTTAAAATAACCCAATTGCATATATATGACTGACATTTATTTATTTATTTTAAAAATACCCACGTATGTGATTGGGTTATTTTTTAAAAATAAATAAATTCATATATGTGTGTGTGTAATACACACACACACACACACATACATATATATACATATATGTATATGTACACACATATAGATGACTGACATTTATTTATTTATTTTGAAAATACTCACCTATGTAATTGGGTTATTTTAAAATAAATAAATGTTAGCCATATATATGTATGTATGTATATGTATATCATACATGCATATATACATACACACACACATATACATACATGCATGCATACATACACACATATATATAGAAGCTTGCAAAATTAATTTCAAACCAATTAACTATTGGGACTGTCACCAACCTTTTTGGTGTTATATCCCTGTAATATTATGGTATAAACAATCAAAAGACTTTACCCGAACTCGATAACCCTAAATCATTTTACTCCACTGCCATAATGGCTTCGAGCTCTAGTTTATATGTAGTGTTCTACCTTATATTGTTTTACACCATCAATCATTAGTTCATAAATATATTGAAACAACAAACATTGACTCATTCAAATACACGACCAAATTATAAAACCAAGAGAAGATTCATGCATAGTCAAAACTATAGATATTAAAATGAGCCTGGAGTAACCAATTAATCCCATTCATGATCTTCATGATGAGGACTAATTTTAGTATGATTTGTTACCAGTTCATGGCATTTAGGGTGATCGATTAGTGACTATGACAAGCACATTTCCTTCAACCAATACATGGAGAATAACATAAACTAATTACTATCGTGGTAATCATAATATGTAATTTCAACTGTAGTAACTCTGCTTTAAATACCCATAATATATATGCAATATTCAATCAGAATTAAACAAAGATCATGCACAACTATATCACATGAATGGCAAGTAATACAACTACTCATGGCCATTGTCAAAAGACATACACTCACAATGGTGATCACACAAATCATATTCCCATTCCACATGAATGCCATTTATGCATTGTTAGGAAATAATCTTTATGCATTGGTGAAACATACAGTCACATAATTGACTTGGATATAAATAGTTATTCTTATTTCCAAGCCATTAGTTTCATAATGAAACATAGCACAATATCATAATTCCTTAACGAATGGATATGGTCTATTAATATAACAATCTCTACATAAGAAAACATTATTAACAAATACAAGAGTGATCTGGATCTCTATGGATCATCTCTAGATAATTATATCACATTTTATACATCTTGATAAAAGGATTCTCACCTCATGTTATAACCAATACAATGAATACCCTGTAACTTCTTATTTACCCATAAATAAGGGACATTAACAATATATAATTTTTTGCCATACACAAAATAAAAGAATGATCCCATTGCATATAATGATACCATTATATTTTAAATAATACAATGCATACCCCATAACTCTGTTATATATAACAAAATACATGAACAATTTAATAGTTTACATAATACAAGGTAATTCATGTATCTCTTATATAACCAACAAAATTTAAGGACATTGAAATGCATCTCACATAATACAAAAAATAACCTGTAAGGTTTAAGATGTATTGTAAACAATTTTATTTGTCTATAAATGCAATCCCACAAGATTTACCAATACACACCATAGCAAATAATAACTTAATCTTCAATGCAAGGTTATCCCAATTGAATACATATTTGCACAGAAAAGTAATATACACTTTTGTCAACATTCCTTCTAGTATATGAAATATTCCACACATAAGTTTCCCAAAAATAAGTTCTTGTAGCCAAATCCACCCACATGCTCAAGATAATCCCAACCATAGATAGGCTTCCCTATCCACCCCAATCATCAGTCAGAGATGGAAGCAGGAACCTGGCCATAAAAACACAACACCCAACTGGACCATAATAGTGATGCAATAATGACTAATAACCTAAGGTCTAAAGACTCAACTAAAATTACTCAATATAAAACTAAAATAAAGGTTTTTGGTAATATCAATCATTTCAACAAACTCAAATACAAAATACCCAAAAATAGGGTTTATACCTAGATCAAGAAAACTCACAAAGCAATATCAAATCTTTAAGCAACTGCACAATCTAACTAGCCCATTACACCCTTTTTAGTAACTCATTACCATCTATGGTCAAGTATCCCAAATTATATAACCCTATTGTTTATCCTTGACTGAGTGCATTTATAATAAATACCAGGGCTATTCAGGAAAAACTTTATCAAACTTCATACATTGTTCATAACAATGAATGCACACACTCATTGCAACATTACAGTTAAAAATAAAATGCTTACTTGTTTTCTCAACACAATCAGATACCAAGAAGTATTTATGGCCTATATGAACCACTTTTTTTTTAATTCTCCCTCCACCATTCCTTGTTCTCCACCCCCTTTTATTTTTTTTCTTTTCTTACCAACCTCTTTATCCACCCTTGGTAGTGACTATTCTATTCGATAAAATTGTGAGTTCTACCAAGTGTAAATCCCACTCTATTACTCCCTAAAATCATGCACAACATGACATCAATATACCACTCAATAATATCATATAGTTTTCATTCCAAAACTCCACTTCTACGTGCATGCTTCCTAATCTTCATGCAGGCTAACATGCAAGAATTGAGAGCCTTCCAAAATGATAACGAAACCCTAAACATCACTTGACAAAGTCAATGAACTCACTTATGGTTAGGTAACTCAACTCTCCTCACTAACTACACCATTGATCCAAGTTAATATCTTAGAGTTTGATATAACATTAAACACTTTTAATCACCATGCCCTCGACCTAAGTCTCATGACTTATGGTTTGAGCTTTAAACATAACCCTATTAAGTGGAAGTCCTAGTCCCTTGTAGACTATACTAACACACACAACATTCATTATTTTATATAAAAAACTAAATTAATAAAAAAATTACCTGTCTTATAACAAAAATTATAACTATGGTGTTGGCCTTCCACTCTTGGTATCTTATTATAATTTTAGTACACAAACCTATACTAGTCTTTTAACAAGGATTTCAAAACTCGTCCAAAATCTCATGACCTTCAAGTGGAAACCATTTTTTTAAGTACATCATCTATGTTGATATGAATCACATTCATATCAAACTATTTTATTGATTACTTAGTTAACCATACAGAGATAAAAGACAAAACATGACATAAAAACTAGCTAGCTGACAACTAAATAACACAATTATAAAATAAAATGACCAAGACAAAGGCTCAAATTGGGTTTTGGACACTACTACATCACCATTATGCTTTACCTATGTATCATGTCTTTGTCACTGAGTACGCAACTTCTAACTCCAACCTATGCTTATTTGTTGCATACTTGCAATCAAGCCACATAGACATCAAAAGTATTTGATCATAATCAACAATAATGAAGAATATTATGATCTCATTTAAAATAATATTCATGATTGAAATTTAATTTAAACCAATAAATAATGTTTTATAAATCAAATAATGTCTACAATAAAGGTCCACATAATATAAGAATATTAAAATAGTTATGATAATCAGTCAAAGTCAATGTGTTAGGCAGGTGTGGTCATGACACCGATTTAGAAAACTATGTAAGTGAGGAGAACATGTTTATAAATCATGCCCCCACTATTTTTGGGTTTATTTTCTTATCACATTTTTATTAGGCACTAAAGTGTATCTCCAATAAGCTTGCGTGTTAGCCTTTCACGCAAGACTAAAGTCTTGTGTACTCACCTGAAGCACACAGCAAGAGACTGGTTCCTGTGGGTTATGTTGCTCAGTAACACACTAGTCATATACTTGAGTTTATTCATATATCTAATTATACATTACATAGAAAAATAAATATACGATTATATACCTTGAATCATCAATCATAATAACCATGAACATGAAAACAAATGCCATGAAGTTCAAAGGGTTGTCTCTGCAAACTCATATAATACATGTTCTATAAATCGCATAATGAATGATAAGCCATAAATTATTTAATACCAACCCATTTTTAATGCTCAACTATCACTTATTTAAAACACATCACCTAAATTGATTGTAATATCCATAATTTTATATTATAGAGTCACTATATGTTATCCATTAACAATCACCTTACATGATTTTACATAGGGTTATTTATACTTATTTTTCCCTAACCAGGTAGTTACATAATAAATGACAAATGAGTGATTGGCCAATGATCTTAAAGTAGACTGAGAGTCATGGCAGAATTTCATTTATTTTCTCCTAAGGACTCAGGCCTTTAACACCTTATATTCTTGTTTGATGCTAGATCCTTGCTACCATATGTCTTCCTTTTCACAGGCTAATGTGAAACTCATGATGATTAAAGTCTAGATGGTCCTTTATAATTAATCCTAAACCATCTCCCTATTCCTTCACATTTCCCAAGCCTTTTGTTATTATTTTGAGTCCTACGCTCTTGGGTTCTTTGTAGTTATGTTCTATCTTTGACTGACTAATATGAATTCAAAAGGATTGAACCTAGAAGATAGGTATTTAAAATCCAATGGGAAAAAAAATGGAATTTATGCTTCATAAAATAAGTAGTAGAATAAGGGAAAAGAGTTCTACAAATTTGGGTTAATGATAGTAATCCAAGATCAATCCCGTACCATGCTAGTTCTATACCATGGTCTTCCTGCCTATATTCCTCTCCCATCGTGTCAATTATACACCAAAAATACAAAACACTTCATCAAAATTTGGAGTCCAAAATCACCCCACACTACACACTTAATCCATCCTAGACTAAGTCTCAGGCTCAGCCTCAGCGAAAAACTCAGGTCCAGTTTGTTCATTTTGCTTCCTAACACTATCCCAATATGATAAGGTGTCAAGTAGCTTGGACATTATCTCTTCTATTATCACCTTTAACTTTTCCATCTCCTCAAGTTGGTCAAGACATTTATTGGCCTTATTAACCAATTGTTTAATGGATGTACTAACATCTTTCTAAACCTCTTCAAGTGTATCAGCTTCATCTACAACCTATCCTTAGAGAGCTACAAAACTAGAATTAAGTTATTGTTGATGCATGTTTATTATTTCCTCCATATATTTGACATCTTTAAATGCCTTTGTGCATTCGATGCGGTATTGTATTAAGAGGGTAGCATCCACCAACTATTATTTTTGAGACTCCACTACGTTGAGCTGAGCCTCCAAAATTTTATTAGGTCATGCCAGTTTTTCAAAAATCCCATCCAAGATGGGGATCACTTCCCTAACTCTTTTAAGGGCATGTTTATAGACTTCAACTACCTTAATAAACTACTAAGCCTCCCATAATTCTTTGTTTCTTGGCATAGGCTATTCCTTGTAATGTTTCAATAGGAGATTTATAAGGGTCTCCAATTTATCGATAGCTTCTTTGTCCAAAGGTACTCCATCTGCCAATGTCAGTTCTTGGCATATCATAGATTTATACAAATTTAAAGTATTTACTTTAGACTCTGTGTCTTCTTTCATTTGTTTCTTTAGCATGGCCACTTCTTCTTCAAGTGCCTTCTAAGTGAAAACTTCTTTCTTAGACATTGCCACCACTTGGCCATGTTTCTTCTCTGCATCACGCACATTAGAATCTAAAAGTATATTATATCACGCGACTTCAAAGGCCATTTTTAAAAATGTGGTGCTAGATTGTAGAGGAGAGATCTTCCAAGGATCAACCCAAAGTGGATTTGGTAGTTCATATACTTGGGAATTTAACATTAGGTAGTCTGGAGGAATCTCAAAATGGCATTCTTTATTGTACATGTCTAAAAGAAAGGACACTTATCACCTAGTATCAATGGTTACATCTTGAGGAAGGAAATGGGGCTATAAATAGAGAATCCTATCCAGGATTATTATTTGGTATTGATCATGAAATTTGGTGGACACATCAATCAAAGGTGGTTGAACTTCAAAAACAATCAACTTCTTTCCTTTGTTGGGGTTGCACTCAAGGATTTGGACGTCTGTATTTATAGATAAAGAAGTGTTTCTGATGTCTATTCCACTTATCTACTAAGTATCAAAATCATCCCCCTCTTTGCTAAAAGGACCCCCAATTTCCAATTGCATGTCATCAAAGGTGGTCTCCTTTTGCACTAGGGAGGGTGTCTTTTATGATTCAGATTCCTCCATTTCTTCTTCATGGCCTTCAAGTTATTCCTCCACTAGTTTTTTAGGGGGTAATGGTGTTGACCCTTCAAGTTCTCTCTTTGATATTTTCCATTAAGTATCCCCTAATGGTGAAGCTCTTAGTGGTGATGAACTTGGTGGCAATTCCCTTGGTGAAGTTCTTAGAGGTGAAGCTCTTGGTGGAGAAGTCTTAGGTGGAGAAGCTCTAAGTGGTGGTGCCTAGGTAGTCCTTTACTACTTTAAAGGTTTTGGTTGTGAACTTGTGCTAGCATCATGCCCAACCTGCTTCTTCTCAAGATATGGTATCGGTAGAAGTTTTTCCCTTGCTTATTTTGTGCCTTTTGAAGATTTCTTCTTGGGATGTAATATATATAATAGATTATGAATGATTTTTCTAACCATGGTCTATTGATGTCAATTTTATCAGTCTCATGCTTCTCCCTATAGGCCTTCTTGTCAGGATAAACATACATATTTTGGAGAGTGTGAATCTCCAAGTCAATTCGATTTGATTCTAAGGTGAGAGGCTATGCTTTAAAAATGTGATTCATCAAATCAATGAGGTATCATGTCATGAAGGCATAAGGTAGCTTCAACCAAGCTAAAAATTCTCTAGAGGGGACCATCTTGATTTAGGCTAGAGAGAAATGTTATTTCACTACAAACTGGCCTTGCTCGCCAACCTAGATAGGTAAGTCCTTAGGAATGTGCCATTCATTCCCAAAGGCCTCTTTCATGTCTTCAATCCATGACTTTATCTTGTTCTTGTATGTAAGGGTGATATAACCAAATCATGTGAATACCTTATAGTGCTTAGTAGGGGACTTGTGTTTTGGTGGCTATGCATACTTTAATTTTTTGGAGGTGTAGTCTAGTACACTGATCTCATCAAATACCATTAACAACAAAAATACCTTGCATGGGAACCTGTGGCTTGGTATCTGATGGGTCTTCTCAACATTCATTATGATTTTAGTAGTAAAATACATTTCCCCATTTTACTTTAGGCCCTTAGTTACCTCGTGGGTGATGTAGAGGTGAGCCATATCCACTTTTTTCTAATGATCAGTGCCATTGATATTGGTCATGATGATGTGCACAACTACTCAAAGGGTAAGATCTTGTGAGCTCTTTGTGTGCATGGCATGGCCCTAATTTTGGTACATGAGCATCATTATTATTTTCTCTATTTCCTTTGACTCTTCCAAGTCAAATTCCATGTCTATGCTAGAGCATTGTAATCCTAACACTTTGCTTATTCTCTCAGGTATAATCTTCATGTTGTGCCCAATAAAGTAGATGTTGTCCTCACAGACATGCGAGAGTAGAAATTTTACTGCTTCCAATGGTTTTCCAAAATATGAAAGGTTGAACAACTAAAATAGCCCTACAAAGTCTAAGGTATTGAAACTTTTAAGGTCATACACCAATTGATTTTTGGTGTTCTAGCGCTCAACTTGGTAGTCATCTTGCAATTTAACTGCATTCCCTAGTTAACGATGGTTGCAATCAAATATGGTACATGAGAGTACTTTTGACACCTAATTTTTTTCATGTAGCACCATTTTTAGGTACTGCATCTCTTCTAACATCAACATCATGGGTGGAGGTACTTGTGCCTTCTTTGCCTGGTGTGTCATCCCAGAGTCTCTACCTTTCACGTATTACCCTTATTCCCCAAGTGTTTTTTCTCTGATTAGTACTGCTCCCCCCCAACATGTGGCACTTCCTCTTCTAGTATGGTTGGTAATGGATCGCTTCTTAAGGCCTTCTTCTTAGGTTGCATCACCCGCCATGGATCTCAAAGGTTGAGGCATGGTCAACCAATGTTCCTAAAGGAATACATGTTTATGTATAGATAACTCAACTTTTCCTATTTCATCAACCTTTAATGACAAACATCTACCTCTACAACCTAAAGCTACCAGTTTTATCTATCATTAGTCATGCTTCAAGGTTAGTTTATGCTTGATTACTCAGTTAATATCCTTCTCAATAGCTATGCATGGGATTTTGATACTCTGAACTTGCACTTGCTCTGGAATTTCTTAGACATAATTCATTCTTCAACTCTGTAAAACTCAAATGAAAGTAAATGTAAAAGTTAAAATGAGCTCTTAAGTCCTTTTTATGGGTTTGAGGGGGTAACTTGTATTTATTTCCCCCTTCTTTTCAACCATCACTTCTCATAATTAATATGTTTATAACAACCATCATTCTTTGACCATCGCTTCTTATCATAAATGCATTTAATGGTATTATCATGTCACGATGTTGTCACACTTATCACAACCACTTTTCCTTTTATAATAATGACACATCTTGTCCTACATTTTTATTTGGAGTGAAAGCCAGTTTTTTAAATTTTTGAATATTCAAACTATTGGTAAGAATCTCTTATCCTAAGACTTTTCAAGTCACATGTGCATCCTTATAGTACTTAAAATGAATATATGTATTACCTCCTACCCCACACTAAAAGCATGTCATGGTCCTCCATGAAAATAAAAGTATAAAATAAAATAGCCTTTTATAAAAGAAACATTGTGCATAACTAAGGTAGCACTTTTATTGAAAATAAGAAATCTTAAACTAATGGCAGAGGCCTTATTGTTACAATAATTATACATTTAATTAGAGAAATACAGCCATAGTCAAATACCATTATAATGTCTAGGAAGAAATTGGCCATCCAATATTTGTAAATGGTAAGCATTGGTAGGGTAAATGTTATGAACAACAAAAGGACCATTCTAATGAATACAAAGTTTCCCAGAATGGCACATGAACTTGGAGTCGTAGAAAAAGACATTCATTCCAAGGGTAAATGTCTTGTGCTTAATGTGTTGATCATGTCATGCCTTTTATCTACGTTTCTCCACATCTTGACTCCAATGAGCAAGGAAATAAGCTTCATCCATATATGCTTTTAATGACAACTCCTTGTCTAAGTGTCCAATATGCATAATACGAAGAGATGGTACCAATAATTCAATTGGAAGAACTGCTTCTATGCCATACACCAAATTGAATGGTGTGTTCTTGTTAAGGCACTTATAAGTTGTTTGGTAAGCCCAAAGTACTACAAACATTCTATCATCCTAGTTAGTGCAACCAATATTATTAATTTTTGTAAGTGTTATGCCTAATTTTTTATTGAATGCTTCAATAGTGCCATTGGCCTGGGGATGATGCGGTGTTGTTTTATGGTGGGAAATCATGAACTCAGCAAGTAGGATGCAGATAGTTTTATTGAGTAAATGTATATTGTGATCACTAGTAAAACTTAATAGGCAGCCAAAATGGGTTATGATATGTTCCCATATGAAGTGCACGATAGTAGTGTTAGTATAATCCCTTGTTAGCATGACCTTAACCTAGCATGTGACATAATCGGTTAATGTAATGATATAATGAGAACCTATATGTCATCCAATTAGATTGATGGGGATGACAAAATCAATGGCCCACTTTTCAAATGGTTTTTGAGATATAATAGGACGTAATGG
The DNA here is from genome assembly GCA_037957365.1 of Torreya grandis. Lineage (NCBI taxonomy): Eukaryota > Viridiplantae > Streptophyta > Pinopsida > Cupressales > Taxaceae > Torreya > Torreya grandis. The sequence continues at coordinate 4,856,893 of JARHVA010000552.1, forward strand.
CATGGCATCCCAGTGATTCAATTTTTTGACAAATATCACATTTCCTAACATGCATTTTGGCATCTTAAAAAAGGGTTGTCCATCATAGTCTAGCTAATAGTACCTTATGCGTAGTAGCCTCCCCAGTATAGTATCCACTAATAATGCCTTTATGAACTTATTGGAGTACTTCAGAATGTTCATGTTTCATGACACAGCATTGAATAATTTCATCCCATTCAATTTTATAGAAGTCCCTTCTAATGAGCTAAAATAATATAGCATGAATGGCAAGTTACTTCTTAGCCTGTGAAGTCAGACAATCTAGTGCTACATTAGTGGTTAAGAAAGCTACAATGTCTTTTAGCTCCTCAAAAACATGAGAAACATGAAATAGTTATACATCAAGTAGGTCAACCTCAATGGCATGTGGTGGTTTTCCAGAATCAATTTGAAAAAGGTGGTTAAGACTACAATTAGTTTTTCTTGATTTAACCATGAAAGAGAATTAAAATTCTTGAAACAATATTATCTAGTGATAGATCAACCATGTAACACATGTTTATTTACTAGATATTTTAAAGCTTTATGGTATGTATAGAATACAAAAAGAGTTGCCAATAAGTATTGTCAAAAAATTTGTAAAACATAAACCATTGAAAGTGTTTTGCACTTGGTGGTGGTGTAATTACTCTCAATTGGAGTAAGTTTTCTACTAGAAAAATAGATAGGGTGATCAAGGTAACCTTCACCTGAGTTTGCAAGGACTATACTAATGGCCATTCTAGAGGCATTAACATGGACATGGAATGGTTTTATCCAATCATGGAACTGGAGAATCAAAGAAGTGACCAGTTTGTACTTTAAGGCCTCAAAGGCTTCTTAGGAAGAGCAAGTCCAAATAAAGTGTTTGTTATGTTTCAAGAGTTCCTTCAAAGGCACAACAATCTTAGCATATCCTCAGATAAATTTTCAATAATACATGATATGTCCTAGAAAGGTGTAAACTACATGCTGAGTTATTGGCACTAGTAGACAAAGAATGATAGCTACCTTTTTTGGGTCTACCAAAATTTCATCTTTGCAAATAATATGACCCAGAAGAACATTGAATGGTGTAGCAAAAAGACACTTCTTTAGATTTAGTGATATTTTAAGTACTCAATAACACTCAAGCATGAGTTGTAGATTAGAAAAATGGTCCTTTACTAAGCCATAGATTATCCAGTCATCCAAGTAAACTTAAATAAATGTATGGATGAAGTATTTAAAGGCCTCAATGGTTATATGGAAAAATATAGTAGGTGCATTCTTTAACCCAAAAGGCATGATGGTATATGTGAAGAATCCCCATTCAATAGCAAATGTAGTCTTAGGTCATTCATCCTTGATGATATAGACCTGATGGTACCTAGAGAATCCATGTGTGAAAGTGTAAATTTCACATCTAGTGATGCCTTCAAGGATCTCTTTTGTGAATGGCATTAGGAAGGGATTAGTAATGCAAGATGCATCAAGTATGTGATAATTAACACAAAGCCTAATGTGCCCATCTTTTTATATACTTATGACCATGGGACTGACCCACTCTGACTCATCAATTAGGGTTATTACTCTAGTGCACAACATATTGTTAATTTATTCTTTCATGTGCACAAATAAATTTTGATTCATCCTATATTGTCATTTCTTGACTGGTCAAGCACTGTCAACTAGTTTGATATGAATTTTACCTAGTGATGGATGAACACCTTTCATCTCACTATAACTTCTTGGAAAGACATCTTAGTATTCTTTTAACAACTCAAATATTTTTGAAACTTATGTGTTAGTCTAATAGTTACCCATGGTAGCTATTTTTGGTTCTTCCTCTATGTTAATGTTGCATTAGATAGTTTGAAGAGGTTCTGAGTATGGGTCATCAGTATCATGAATAGTTTGGGTGCCATAGTCTATAGGGATATCCAAATTATTTTACAATGGGTTAGGTGGGTCGGACCCTTCACCTTCATCCACCTAAAACACTAGTTTTTGCTTCCTTAAGTGTATCTCTTCACAACATTCCTAATCAAGTATAGGGTCTAGCACAAGAATGAATTATTTAGATAGATCATTAAAGAGAAATAAACCTTCTTCTATGAAATCATGTATATGTCATAGGTGATCCTCAATGGGATTAGGGTCACCAATAACTACTTTACACATAACTTGGACTGTGAGGCACAAATCCATTCTCAAAGATGAGAAGGATAATGTCGAGTTCATGATCTCTTTCAATAGAAGCCAAAAATGGGTACCCATATATCATTCTTCATGAACATACCATGCTCTAGCCCAAGTTTTTAAGGTGCCATAAAAATCATGTACCCATAGGTACTCTAGCAAGCAAGACTTTTCAGCCCTCTACATAGATTCACAAGCTTCTATGTGTGGTTCTTGTGCTCGTACATTGCTATAGTTGATTATCCCCTGGACTCAATTATCATGATAAAATTGATGATGTAAAGTAGAGCATACTTGATCTCAATGGAGAAGTTACTCATTATTGGTTCACCACCACCTTGTGGATATGTCATAACAAAGGTGAACCAATGAATGCATATGATCATTATCAAAGTTACAAAAGTCTTCAAGTTGTTAGATGAAGTCACAGACTTCCATTTACCTATGAAACTAAGGAGCTTCATCAAGTCTTTATAATGGTGCATCCATAATTGGTCCTCTCATGATTGATCTAGTAACAAGATAAATAAATATGTGGCATTTATGATACTAGAGTATAACATTCTCACAACTACCAGTGGCACCACACACTCTACCAGTGAGGTCAGAGTCACTATGGGCCCAACAATTATAAGTATTACTTGTAGTATCAAAAAGGGACTAAGTGTCTATCCATTAGAGTATGCCATCAATAGTGGGATCGTGATGATCACCATCTTTGTTTGTGAGGTCATAAATGTGGTTAATATCTTCTTCTGCATTAACAAGTTCTATGTATGGGGGCCCATGTGTTTGATCCAATGGAATAACGATGTGTTGATTAGTATTTTCAAAACTAATGTAGCACTTTTTGAAGCTTAAGTCTACATTGTTTACATAGCACCAAGGAAGCCCTAATAGAGCTAGAAAATCATCTACCTCAACTAACTTGAGGACTTCAAAATTATCTTTGAAAGGTACTCCAAGGATATTGATCGTTACATTCTTAAGGATGTTAATTAGTAGAGCAAAAGTTTTATTAGCCATAAACATGTGTGGTGATGGTTGTAATGTTGGGCTAGCCATTTTATGATATACATCCTTTGTAAGGACATTAACCTTAGCACCAGTGTCAACCAAGATATCTCAAATCACTCAATCATTAGTGGCAGCATTCACTAGTATTTCCTTATCATCTTGAGGGCTAAGAGGGATAGGAGTATCTTGTCATAAATCATGATTCAATCGATGATCTTCAGTTGGAAAAATAAATTGATTTTGAGCATTATTTGGGGTTTGTACCTAATTTTTAAGCTAATTACTCAGTTGTGGGATAATGTCCTCATCCAACATACACTTTCAAATCTCTTGAAAATTATCTCATGCCATGTTTTGAGGTTCTATGGCCTTTTATAGATCAGCACGTTATGTTGCTTCTTAGTCTTAAAGAAACTATATTTATCCTTGTAGCTTCTATACCAATGTCATAGTATCCTAGAGCACATATTTTTATTGTTGGTCATCAATATACTTCCTTACATGAGGCTCTTCACCTTGTATCTTCTCATTAGGAGGAATAGATGTAGACTAAGATTATCCACTGCTACGTGTAGTGATTTTAACATGTTGAGTTGATAGGTTGTTAGAGTGTGGTTTTCAACGAGGTTTCTCAATGTGAATCATACTTGCACCTTTTTCATTTCTTTCCATAGTTATGGTTGTGTATAGGCCAGGACATTCTTCCAACTGATGTTCCTTTTTACAAAAAACACATGTTGGATCGATTGGATAATCTCACTAATAGTGACATTTATATCCACACTTATAACACATTCTTGGTGGGAAATGACCACCTCCTCATCCTCATCCTCAACCTTGTCCATGATATCCACCAATATCTTGGATATTGGAAATAGAGGTTTGGTATGTACCACATGTGCATGCCTCATGTATATGACTAATTAATAGGCAGTCATTTGTGTCATGGCTATAGGTATCACATATTTTATAGTATTAAGACACTTTGGAATGCATGTCCTATTGTAAAAGAGGATAGGAGCATATATCATGCTCTTCATGGAAAATTTCACATGACTACATTAGTACAACACAAAAAAAATTATGTGGGCAGTTGTTTTTATTATGACCTTCAAAATCAAAATCGATACACCAAATATTGTTACAAGTGTCATACATATTATTTACAATCAACTTCTCTAACTGTGATGTCATTGAAGCTATTTGAGTTTTCATAAAAGGATTGATTCTAATGTTAATGCTACCAATAGCTTCAGTGTAGAGAACAGCTTCCAAAGCTTCATATAGGCTGGTAAAGGTCTTTTGAGACAATGTTAATCTAAAGGGAGTCAACAAACCTCCCATAAACTATTGGGCATGCTGAGCAGCATTAATTTCAAATGAAAGCTATTATAAAAGTGTTTTGAACCATGCATCATACTCTTGTAGACTCTTAGTGAGCTCTTATTTTATATCTTTTAGCATGGCAATAATTTATTGCTCAAATTTAGGAATATCAAATTCTTGAAGAAATGTCATCTTGAGCTTATCATAGTTAATTATTGCTTATTGAGGGTCAAATTTCCTATACCACTTATATGGTCTTTTCAAAAGTGTAGTTATGAATTGTGTGGCCTTTCACTCAGAAATTATGCATTGCACCCTCCAAATGAGTTCACAAAAATGAACATGCTCTAAAGCATTCTCCATGCCCTTAAATTCAAGTAGATGGAACATCATTTTGTAATATATCATTGGTAGTTCAAGTGCTTGAATCGGTGGCTATGGAGAACCCTTAGATCCTATTCCTTAAGGGGGAAGTCCACCACTTCCTCCCATGTCACTTCCTATTCCACCTCCAATACCTCTAGTAGCAACACCTATGATGTGGGGTGTGGTAGTTAGTTGATTAACAATACTTGGGCCTGTACTCTAACCACTATGAATGTCAAGCCCACTAGGCATACCAAGTTGGACCATGAAATTCCCTTGAAAAGGAAGAGAAAGATTTAATTCAGTATGAGTTACAATTGGCTCATCTATAATTTCCTTTATAGGATCAGTTTTTTATTCTACATTATCTATATCCTAACTATGTATAAGTAATTCATCTGATTTAAAAACATGAGCATGCACTATGGTTGGAGAACTTGGGTGGTTTAAACATGGTTCTTAAGTCTCTTCTATCTATCTAGTTTCTCCTTCATATGATAAAATTGGCATTGGGCATGGTTCAAAAGTGATTGAGTCTTCCTTGTACCTTTTTACTTCCCTGTGGATCCTAGTAGCACTTCTTGAGTTCTCTCATTCCCTATTTATGCCACTTCCACCTATGATACTCTATCGAGCTTCATCATATTTTTTCTTTCATAATGCCCACTAACTGGCTACCATTCCAAACCTAAAAATTCTTTATTAACACCTCTATATTCCCCTTCCAACAATGTAGCTCATGCAAGGATGGATTTATCCCTCCATAAGCAAAGTTTTGAGTTCATAATTAATACATAACTTATTTACTTCTAGTGGGAAATTTCTAACATACCGACCACATGGTTCTCTAATAAATTGAAACTTAGCTTCTTCAAAACAAGAGTAAGTGGTTACAACATATTCCAAAATGTAGCTATTCAACACTCCTCTCCATTAGATATTAAATCCCATGTCCATGGTATTCCTATTCGTGCCAAAGCCCTTTGATGTTCAATCATCTAAGCTTGTCTCCTCCCAAAATTTTGTGATCGACCTTGAGCATAAGTCGAGAGCCAAGCATGCAACTAAATAGGGACTTCGACAAAGAAGGTTTCATATAATGAGTTGTAGAGATGTTGTTCCACCCATACACATGTATAAATTATTGGTTCAAGATAAGGAACCACAAAATTATCCTCAACCTCAGTAATCTATTATTCAATACTTTCAAGGGATAAATGTTCAAGCATCTTCCATTACTATGTAGTAAATAATATGGGTCCCAATAATGGAACCAAAATGTTGGGTTTATTCTCTTATCATGGTTTTCTTTAGGCACTAAATTATAGACCCAATAAGCTTCCATGTTAGCCTTTAATTTAAGACTAACGTCTTACATGCTCGCCTGAAGCATGTAACAAGAGACCAATTCCTGTGGGCTATGCTACTCAGTAACACACTAGCCATATACTTGAGTTTATTCATATATCTGATTAGAAATTACATAGAAAAAGAAATATATAATTGTAGACCTTAACTCATCAATCACAACAACCATGAACATGAAGATAAATTCCATGAAGTTCAAAGGGTTGTCTCTACAAAATCCTATAATGCATGTTTTATAAATCACATAATGAATGATAAACCATAAATTAGTCAATGCCAACCCATTGTTAATGTTTAACCATCAATTATTTAAAACACAACACCTGAACTAATTGTAATATCTATAATTCTATATTATAGAGTCATTATATATTATCCATTAATAGTCACCTTACATGATTCCACATAGGGGTATTTATACTTGTTTTTCCCTGACCAAATAGTTACATAATAAATGATAAATGGGTGATTGACCAATGATCTCTTAGTAGACTGAGAGTCATGGTAGTCTTTTGCTTATTTTCTTTTAAGGACTCAGGCGTTCGCACCCCCTATATTATTATTTGATGTTAGACCCTTGTCAAATGTCCTCATTTTCATGGGTCGATGCAAAACTTGTGATGACTAAAGTATAGATTGTCTTTGAGATTCTCTCCTCAACCATCTCTTGTTTCTCTTACGCTCCCTAAGCCTTTCATTTTTGTTTCAAGTCTTATGCTCTTAGGTTCTTCGTAGTTATGTTTTGTCTTTGATTGGGTCTTCTCATGCTTATTATCTTCTACACCTTTATCCTCTTGTGCCTCATTGGTTCCATGCCATGATCTTCATATGCCATGCTAGTTATGTGCCATGGTCTTCATATTCCATGCTAGTTATGTGCCATGGTCTTCATATGCCATGCTAGTTATGTGCCATGGTCTTCATATGCCATGCTAGTTTTGTGCCATGGTCTTCTTACACCATGTTCCTCTCGTGTCATGTCGATTATACACCAAAAAGCCAAAATACTGAGTCAAAATTTAGGGTCCAACAACTATATATGGATAAATATTAAAATTGATATAAGTACCGATGTGGAGAACATGCTTCCAAAACATGCCCCCACTATAACATCCCCATTGGGATTTACTAGAATAACGTAATTTTTTTTTTTAATATTCCTTGCATTCTTTCATTATGTTACACCATAAGAATCTAATTAGTGATCTAAGCATACTAACTAATTATGTTAAACATAAAGTAAACATGTAACATTTAATAGTTATTGATCACTAGCATCACATGTAATAAAACATAACTACATGAGGAAATATTTACATAAAATCTAGCCACAGTTGGTACAATAATACAACCACTACTATCAATGTACAATAAGTAATCAATAACATTTCTATCTGGCATTATGTCTCAACATAATTATAATAATAGATACAATTATCCATTGAGCCTGAGTTACTCAAACTCCAGTATCATTGATAATCTCAAGTGTAGCCTCTAATAAGTATTGCAGTGGGGAGGGAGGGCATCATTTGAGCACTTTTCAACACCAATCATGGACCATCGATCCCCCACACAATCTCTAAAATAATAAATGGCCCTCCTTTCAGAGATGGGTAGATAATGATCGTGCGAGAATACAAAGAGACATATTGGTACCCATGTGTTGTAAGATTTCTAATAAATGATGTGTACCATAGAGAAAATACGTTCTAACATGATATCGCATAAACATGTAAATCATACCTATGAAATGACAATGTTTATCTAAACATTACTTTGGCCAAAGTTTTAAAATAGCTATTGATCTCAAGGATCAGTTAAATTCATACACACCACTTGATCAGATTACCTTCATCTGGCATTGGTGATGCTAACTAAGCTAGTGAAGTTCATCTCACTTCTTAGTTAGTACCTACAATAAGAGATTTGATTAACATTAATATAACCAATAAATTCATGCAAATTATTTCTACTAGTAGGTACAAAACATGTTAAATGCTCAAATAATCACAATACATACATTTAGTCTAACAAAAACAAGGATTAATCTTTACTATATTATTCAACACAATAACAATTAGCATAACAAGTAAACTTATTTACCAAATGGTTAAAATATATACTTGGACTGCATTCCAAAAATCTTCAAGTAAATTCAATAGTTTACAATTAACAATATCTTAGTATATTGTTCATTTTACTCATTACAAACCAGCAGTCACAATTAATTAAAATATCAATTTACTCATAAACAATCACCTATTCTTTCATTTATGAAACTTAATAATCTTTTATTAGGCTTTATACATATAATTATAGTTCCCAATCCTTCAGGATTTTATGACTTAATTTACTCCTCACATTCTATAATTATAGGCACTCTTCTTATTGTATAAATATAAGCTATATATGTATAGGAACTTAAGGACTCGTATAGGTATATTTCATATATTTATGCATTGGCAATAATATATACCCCATAATATATATGATTAAACACATAAATAATGTTCTAACCCATAAACAGTGTTTTTCATTGTTCTTTTTAAAACTTTAAGATTTCAACCAACTAATAACTTTTTCATGAGAAAGGCTTCAAGAATTAAAAAGGGTCACAACTATTCCATAACCTTTATTTCACCATTTTAACATACGAGATATAATTTCATTTTAGACTCAGATTCATAACTAATCTATTTTCCTAGCTTTTCTCCTGATTTAAGTCCTAAAAGATCAAACTATATTCAATATAAAATCAACAAGCCTTAACATAATTGTGTGTGTTTTCAAATAAAGTTAAATGCTCACAAATTATCATTCCACTTTTGGTTCATTTGACTTCATGCATTTACTGTTTAAATTTGATTACACTATTTATTTATTTCACCCCACATAGTCCATATATATTTTTTCATACTCATAGTTTATAACAAATATGTACAATATGTTAAGGTATACGCTCGTAGTGTTTCCAAACATGGCTAAAGTTATATATTCATAAAACTCATGAACTCTTATATGTGTGTGTGTGTGTGTGTGTGTGTGTGTGTGTGTGTGTGTGTGTGTGTATTTATATATTTATATCCTATTTGAATAAAAAACACCTAGTCTTATATATCTTTGTATATACCCTATTCAAACACAATCCATATCTTTAACTCATTCAAGTTTAATATCATAGTTTCATGTATGTATGTGTACACAATTCCTATAGTATACTACCTTTGAAATGACAAGGCACAACCAACACACACACACATTTATTGTTCATAAATAATTTAAACACGCACATAGTCAACATATATATATATATATAGACACACACACACACACACCAAAAGAATTGACAAAAATACAAAACTCCTTTTAACCTGTCCAAAGTCCCCTTTGACTCAGTTTTTATCTATATCAATAACCCATGATTTGTATGTTGTTTTTCTACATAACTACTTATAAATATACTCAATAGGTTGATTCCCTCTATATGAGTATATAAATATATATATGAATATATTTATTTTAAGTATGCGACACACACACACACACATATATACATCTGAAGTTCCAAAACTCAGTCTATATATGTATATGGCACTATTATTCTCCCAAGGTTCTATCTTGAGCTAGGGCATTATATTTTAAAATAACTAAACTCAAATTACCCTAATTGCTTACAACCAAATCAAATTAGTTTGCAGTCTTAAGGTTTTTAGAAGTTATATGGCTTAGTTTTGTGGATGGCCAAACCATCCATAAGGCTAAGCCTGTATTCTTAATACAAATTAAAATATATTCTAAAGCCTAATAATCCAAACCATAAACAGAAATTTTTTAGGCAAATTAAAGTAATTACTTTACTAAACTCTTAAATCACTTCTAATCTGAAATAGAATGGACCGATATTCTTTCTCTTACTTGCTCTGTATTATCCTTATCCACTTCATCATGCCCCATTATCCTCCATGACTCACCTCTTATCATATTCTACTTACCCAACTCTTACCATTCAAAATGTGCACGCCTTTGATCATTCTCAACTTGCAGGCCATGCATAATCCTCATTACATTTCAACCTCAACTAATCTCACAATTAACTTTCATTAACCATACAAGACAAGCCCTAAATTTCTATCTCTAATATCCATTAATTCTTTAATTATAATTTTATTAATTTCAAAAACCTTGCATGATTAATACTACATTACATGCCTGAGTAAATAACTCTAAAATTCCACTTTAAACATTATTAAACAATGATAATTATTACTTATATTAAAATGTAGTCTATGCATGTTAACAAGATTAGGCTTAGATCTTAGGATAGTCTTAGGTTATATTGTAATATTTGCAAAAGTCCTATAAAGAATAACAATATCATGACTTTTAAATAATATTGTAGCTAATAATAAAGTCAATGATATCCTTTTATCCAGAATGTAAATTGGATAATTAGTATCCTATCCATAATAGTATTATAGTAATATAATTGTCACTTTATTACTATTTTATATGAACTATCTGTGTCTTTTTTTATCTTCTTACCTTAAGGCGTATATTGATATTACCGAATATCAATGATAATAAACTAATGTTCCAAAACATTGCAAAGACATTTTTGTTATTGTATATATAATAGTAACTAGATATTATCCACATAGATTTATGTTCCCATAATCATAAACAACATGACTATAGTAACATAATATAGTTATATTGTAAAATTATACATTAATGTTGAAATTATCTACTGAGAGGTGGGGGTGAATCAATATACAATAATGCACATTCAATTCCAAAAACATTCCATCATACATCAACTTGATCTTAGCAACATAAACATGAAAGTACATTTATCCAAAGAATGAACAAGAGCATAGAACACATCATCTACATGGGAACCCTCTTGGAGAATAAAACCCACTCTCAAGCTTGTAAACACTTGGACTAATTGTCTTATAAGGTATTACAAACCAGAGACTGGTCAAATCCTCCTGACCAAGATTTAGTGAAATGCTTGTTCCACAAGGATCACCTACCCCTAAGATGATCAACTCCTTTAGACCACCTACCTTTATTAAAACACTTGTTTCACAAAAATCAACTACCCCTAAGGAATACCAAGTCCTTTAGACCCTCCTTTGAAATGAACACCTCCACCTTAGAGCTGACGTCTTCAACACCGGATGATGGACCTTTGATTATCACTCTTTTCATACACTCTTTCACCCAATACTCCTTATTGACCAAAGCACATTACATACTTGTACCAACACATAAAGATCAATTAGGACACATTACATATCCCAACTGACCCCACTCTCCAACTCCCTGCAATAACTCTATCACCACAAGAGCAACCTAGCCATGAGGTCATTCACACAGACCATACTCTGATTTGCCTCACAAATCAACCTCCAAGCTCACACAAATATCACCTATTCTTCACTCACACTTCAAATCATCAAACCTAAAAGAGCACTTGTTATGACATAGAAATATGACCTATAGGTCATACACACAATCATGAACTAGCTCTGCTCATCAACCCATTCACTGGGCACACCTCCTCTCTTTGCTCCTCAACTCTTCACTCTACTCCACTCACACAAGCCTCTTCGCTCATCTTCAACCTAAAATATCACTAATATTCCATCATAATTATGACCTATAGGTCATACACACATTCCTCAATTTACTTTTCTCATCAACCCAACCATTAGGCACACGCAGTCTCCTTTTTTCTTCACTTTAATGAATATTGTACTCACACAAGCCTCTATAAATCTTCTACCAGCCTCAAAACTAGCACATTTGATTTCATTATATATAGAGAATTTACGAATTATCAAGTCCACAATCTTTCTTTGTCAGCCACAATACATCCCTTCACCCTTAAGGCATCTCACATGGGTCACACCTAAGCAAAATCCACTTTCAAATAGGCCTAAGTCAATTTGAGGTCCTATAGAGACCCATTCAGCTCTTTGAAACTTTCCTAAGCAAATTAAAAACATATAAACACTTTTTAAATGCATGGACCCATTCCACATGATCTATATGTCCTCATAAAGTGTCCATATCCATCACAGTACCCTTTTGCTTAAGCACAAATCACTTAAAATATATTTTGTATACAGTCACCATGAACAAATACACAATTAAATTATAAACCTTTATTCATATTGCATATTATTATACAACCCTTCAAATTGAACATAGATCATCCTTATAGAGTTTACAACATGCTCCAAAATCTAATTCATCATTAAACATCAAAACAACATCAACACAAGCTTGAACATCCTTCTCGAGTCACTTACATAACACAGTCAATCACACAATAAACTTTAGACATTCATAACTTTTATTGTAATAATAATTAGACATTCAAATTCATATTTTCAGATGCACCTTAAATTCCTCTACTGCTTTTCATTTTACACCATGAGCAAATTCATCCTGGATCAAAAGATATAGCCAAAATATAGAGCACTAGTTTCTTCCTTTGTAAATTCAAATATTCAAATGCAAACGGTCATAGTTAAACTTCAAACACTAAGCTCACATCTCATGTCCTCTCAAATTTAAATCAATCTTCTCCCATCGATCTTCTCTTAACTTTAATACATAGGTTCCAATGCTCAAATATTAAACCTTGAACGTGTTAACCTCATCTTGTGCAATCTATAAACTTTGACTTAATGTGCTCCATCGATCTCCTGTACATAGATCGGTCTTTAATACTACTAAAAAACTATCAGTTTGACCTCTTGACTTTAATACACACCATTTTTATCTATCTGTATGATCACCTACTCACCATTTATCCTTGAAAGAAGCTCGATCTTTATCTTTGTTCAGTGTTAAACATCATACACCTATCCTCATCTCATTGCTTCCTAACTTCTTGGAGAAATGCTCTCTATCGATGTTGACTGAACTTTAACTTATACAAATTTGACCAAGTATGGGAACCTTGCTTATTTTCCTAGAAGGCCAACTTTGCACAGTCATATCTTTTACCTCACTCACTCACATATTCTCAAATTTAGATCATATGATCTCCTCACATAGGAGAATCCAACCATGTGACAAACTACTCCTAGAACCTGCACATGTGTGAGATATATTTCCATTAAAAATCATTCTCAAAATCTTTTGTGAGAGAGCCAACTATGCTTAGAACTTATCTAGGAGGCCAACTTTGAACATGCATATCTTTTGCCACACTTTGATGCTTGTCCTAAAAGTTAGTATAAATCAACTAGGCATAAAACTGAACAAACCCATATGATCACCTTCTCCTAAAATGTCCACACATGTGAGATATGCTACCATCTAAATGCTTACTGAGTTCTTCCTTGCCTTATGAAAATTTGGCTAAGTATGGGAAAACAATATCAAACTACTTAGGAACCCAACTTTGCACTTACATATCTTTTGTCACGCTTAGGTACATGACCTAGGATTTAGTGTATAAGAATTAAGAAAAATATTAAACAAACCCATATGACCATTTCCTCCTTAAACCTTAATTCATGCAAATATTGACATCATCAACATGCTTACTTGACTTTATTTGAAATAGAAAACACTATCAAAATACCTGAGAGCCTATATTTGCACCCACATATCTTTGAATTAACTTAGGCACATGACATGATAATTAGCGCATAGCAACTAGGGACTAATGTGATCACAACCATATGACTAACTCCCCCTAACTCATCCACATCTGGCAATGGTGATGTTAGTAAATTGCCTACTCAGATTTTTTACCATTAGACCCAAAATGTCTAGATAAGAATAATGATGATCTGAGTGAATTCCACTTATGCACACAAGCTCTCCAATCACCCTTGACCACTGATAAGACCCTTTACACATGCTCAAAACTTCATACTCATCCCTGAGCATCTCTAACCATGCCAAAATTAAATATCAACCAAGCCAACTTCAAGCATACTTTATCAATCACATTACATACTTTATCATTATTATTTAGGCTATCAGAGTATATCATCCACTCACCAGGACACCTCCATGACATCATTAAAAATTCTCCAATAATTCCCCCTTTATCATTGATGTCAACAAAACATCATTCAGCTCACCTTCTCTCTCTTTAAGCACTCCATAATAGGAACTTTCTCCCCCTTTGACACAATGACAAAGTGGGCACCAACTGAACCTGAGGACCTAAAGACAATAAATAAGATAGGACCATCTTAAAAAGATGATACAAACTTTTATTACCTTGAGCCTACCAATTCTTGTCTTGACAACTTCCTCTTGCTTTATGCCAATACTCTCTTCTTCAACCCAACATTATAACCAATGAAGATAGAACACACAAAATACTAAAATTTGATGTAACCCACAAATAAATATCTGATAGGGACTCCCCCTAAGATCTCTAAGCCATTTCACCACTTGAGCTTCTTCATATCTCCATACACCATGAAGAACCATTATGCAGGCTTACTAGCCTTATCTCTCAAGCCACCTCAAGAACCACCAAAAAAACATTATGGTACACACAAAATAGGAAAAAATCTCTAAAACAACCTAAGAACTCACCTTTAAATACTCATTCCTTGCTCTTTTAGATAAACTGAACAAAAAGCACACTTCTTCACACTAGGCATGTCTAGTCTCCTTATAGCCCTACCTAGAACTTGCAAAGCCCACAACTTTCATTAGTCACATCTTAAAGACCTAAAACTTCATATCTATAGCACTCTCATATTCCCCTTCAATCTCACCAATTTTGAACAACTAGATCAACCTTTTTAACATACTTCCTTCGCAAACCAACTACCTAATTAGGCCTCATATTTGACAAAAACTTGAATAACTTGAGAACCACAAACCCTCAATTCTTTGTGAAGCTTTATTTGACAACCCATTTGTCCCGTTAAAATTATTATGAATCTTCAAACCTCAAATCATAAGGTAAATCACTTTTCTAGTGAAGACCAAAACCCTAGAATATTAAAATAAATAGAGCCAACAAACCTCCTTCTGGTCAATGTCCACCTCTAAAACTTTTTGTACACCTATAGATAGCCATTACACAATTTTGAATAAATATTTGAGCTTTCACACCTTTGGGAACCTATATATCATATAACCCATTTTTAGGCTTGCATACTCTTAAACATAAATTGGGAAACCTGAGAGCGACCAAAAAACTCCATTTGACTTTAATGTCCCTTCAGACCACAAAACCACCTGAAGCATACTAGTATAAGATCAACAAACCTTTCTATGCAAAAATATAATCATGACATTGCATCAATCTCATTATGCCATGAGGAAACACCCATTCTGATCCTATAGATTGACCATGTACAACTATTAACATCATGACATTATCACATCATATCTTCTACTTGGACACAGTTGCTCCAACTAAAAAAACTCATCTCTTGCCTTCTAGGACCTTCTAAATAACATCACAGCAACACTTGCTTCTCCACTAAAAGGAGTCTCTTAAGAAGCATAAACAAAGACATCCCTTTCATTACAATGCTCTAAAATAAAGTGAAGCCAGGAGTGGCCCACATCTCCTCAGTAACCACTAAAATCCTCTTATAACTATAAGACTTCTTAATTTTGTTCTTCTTCTTAATTTTAACTATGACAATTGGTTCCTTTTCTATATGGACAGTTGACACATTCTTTGCTTCAAACGTGTCAACAAATGTTCTCAATATAAGCTCTTGACTTTCCTTCACTTTTGATCCTTTTTCCACCTTGGCAAATAATCCATCAATATTATAGGATACAACAAGGTTAGTATCCTTAGTCCTTACTACCTTAAGTCTCCATACCATAGTTTGACTCTTCTCATGTTCTATAGCCATCTTACATACTTGATCCTTGAGCTTATCCTAATTTGTAATATAGCCTTCTAGAGCAACCTTCATATCAACCTCATGACTAGAAGAATTATCAATGATTACCTTCAGTTTCAACACCTGAGTTTGTCTTATCTCAGACCTTATAGGATCTCTATAACCTTCAACATACCTTGAAGATCTCTTAACACCATTTGGACATAATCTAGAAATATGTCCACTCTTATGACAACTGAAATAAATAACATCATTTGTACCTTTTAACATATTTGAACCATGATCAATATTTGGCCAAAAAATCCTTCTATCATAGTTCCATGAATGTCCATACTTGACTGACTTCCTTCTATAGTCCTTATCTCTATGACCATACTTATTACATGTATAACAATGACCATGAAATAAACTAGCATACCTTACAGCATTAGATTGTCTAATTGACATTCTGATATTACTCTTCAAGTTTGCATTCTCCTTCACTTGCTTATGCTTTGCATGCTTCCTTTCCATCTTTTCCAACTTGTTTACAACCTGCTCATGCTCACTCTTCAATGACTCCATTTTAACCTTCAGCTGAGTACACTCATCTTCTTTAGCTCTCAAATTTGCATTTTTAGTCCTTTACTAATCCTCAAGAATATTGATCTTCTCTTCATCCTCTTTGGCCTTGCCTAGCAAACTTCCTTCAAGAAAACTAAATTGTGCTTCAAGACCTTTGATCATTTTCTTCATTTTATGATTTTGTGCTTTAAGCTCCTCAAGTTTCATCTTTTGCTTATCATCCCTAGGAATAGAATTTCTCTTCCCAGTCTTAATATGACTAATCTATTCTTAAAGACTTTTGACCATTAATCTCAACTCAAGATTTTATTTCTTTAACTACTTAGCCATCTTGTGTTACTTAGGATCTCCTTCAAGCTCTTAAGCTTACTCCAAAGGACCTCCTCTGATATCAATTATTGGAAGTAGCTATTGAAGGGGGGTGGGGGGTGAATTAGTATATAATAATGCACATTCAATTCCAAAACCATTCTATCATACATCAATTTTATCTTATCAACATAAACATGAAAGTACATTTATCCAAAGCATGAACAAGAGCATACAACACATCATCTACATGGGAAACCCTCTTAGGGAATAAAACCCACTCTTAAGCCTACAAACACTTGGACTAATTGTCCTATAAGGTATTACAAACCAAAGATTGGTCAAATCCTCCTGACCAAGATTTAGTGAAACACCTATTCTACAAGGATAAGATGATTGACTCCTTTAGACCACCTGCCTTTAGTGAAACACATGTTTCACAATGAGCAACTGCCCCTAAGGAAGACTAAGTCCTTTAGATCATCCTTTGAAATGAACACCTCCACCTTAGAACTGATGTCTTCAACACCTGATGATGGACCTTTGATTATCACTCTTTAATTTCACTCTTTCACCCACTACTCTATGTTGGCCAAAGCACATTACATACTTATATCAACATACAAAGATTAATTAGGACACATTACATATCCCAAATAACTCCACTCTCCAAATCTTCACTCACACTCACTTCAACATGCCTGTAACAACTCTATCACCATAATAACAACCTGACCATGAGGCCATTCACATAGACCATACTCTAATCTGCCTCACAAATAACCTCTAAACTCACACAAACATCACCTATTCTTCACTCACACTTCAAATCATCAAACTTATAAGATCACTTGTTATGACATAAAAAAAATAACCTACATGTCATACACACAATCATGAACCAACTCTACTCATCAACCCATTCACTAGGAACACTCCCTCTCTTTGCTCCTCAACTCTTCACTCTACTCCACTCACACAATATTCTTCACTCATTTTCAACCTACAAGAGCACTATTCTACCATCATAATTATGACCTATAGGTCATACACATAGTCCTCAATCTACTCTTCTCATCAACCTAACCATTAGACACACTTTGTCTCCTCTTTTCTTCACTTCAATGAATATTGTACTCATACAAGCCTTTACAAATCTTCCACTAGCCTCAAAACAAACACATTTGATTTCACTTTATATAGAGCATACATACACAATGTTAACAATCTATCACTTTTATTAGAATACACAATGCATTCATGAGATCACATGATCTCTCTTGCATACCATTACTATAGAAATATCAAATCCATCAAACAAATATTATGCACAAATAATCTCTACATTATTTCCTCATGAATAATACAAACATTCATATGTTTCTCTCTCTCCACCAGACTAGGATAAGTAATAGGAGTGCCTATTAAATAGGCATAATAAGTTGGTTTCATAATAACCACTTGGTTATTGTGATCCCCTTAAAATAGTGTAGATTTCATAATTTGGTGCACACCAAATATTTTACGTGCACACAACAATCCAACAAATAAAATAAAATCTTAATTGAAGCTTAACTCTTAAGTGATTTTTATTGCTCACTTCAACACCCTCCCTTAAGCATAAAATAGGGAGTAAGAAAAGAGAAAACAAAGAGACTAAATAGGTCCCAGTATATAGGCCTGATCAGGTACCCATGTATAAATCATAGTGAAATACAAAGTGTCCTTATGGTAACCAATCCATCTTATTAGACTACATGGATGATGAATCAATGTAACCACCAAGTCAAATAGGAACTGGTACTTTGTACAAGACTAACTCTATAAAAACATTGATCTTAAAACACTGGGAAAAAGAGTCACCAAGGATGAAATGTATCACTGCAAGGTACTCAAAAACTAATAACAACAGCTAAAATTGAGAGATCAGAAACCATATGCTTCAAGGTACCCCAATAAATCAAATGGCTCAATACTCTGACATAATGTTGAAGAGGTGCATTGGATAGAATGAAGGCCATCAAATATAAATGCACTCAATCACCTACCTCCAAAATAAAAAATGGTGTACTAACAATGAACACAACACTTGAAGTAGTATGTTCACACACCCCCCCCCCATAATGATGAAGTGGCTGTAACGAAACAAAAAACCATCTGAATGAGTGGGCCAATCCTACTATGCAAACACCAAAATGCTAACACTGGGCTACACCAAACTAGCTGCTCTCCATAAGGAGAATAAGCTCCACAAAAAAACTAAAGGAGACTATCAATAATTAGATACATATATGAAATATCTCAAGAATAATGTCCCTATTGATGATGGGATAGTCATGAAACTAGAGAAGAAGGTGCTTAATCATGGAACATGCACATGAAGAAAAAATCTCCATGAATCTCAGTGTGACTATAAACAAAAGTCCCATCCTACAACAATATCACCAAGTGATGCAAGAAACTCCACAAATCAATCAATCTATGGAATACATCATATATGCAATGAGAGAGGTATGCTCAAAAAGAACACATCTACCTAATCAAGGAGCTAAAACAACAAGGAGCATCAATAGGCAATAGGAGCAATATGCAGTCAAAGAAGTTGAATAATGAAGGAACGATGTCTATAGTGTCCTCACTAAGAATGCTTCTTACATTGTCAAGATTGATCTGAAATCCAACTGAAAAGAACATGAATGGTATATGTAAATGCCTACATATGTATGGGTATAAAGTCCATAGTAGAAGAATGAAAGATAATATCTAAAGAATATCAGGTAGATCATGTCTAACCACTGTAATCTCAAGTTTCTCAGGCTTGATTGAAAGTGTAGAAGATCCCATATGTAGTTCGTAATCCTCACAAAGAATGGAGAAAGCAAAAGATGGAGCTTTATCAACACATCCCAATGAAGATGAAGTACCTACATTATAACCAAGGCCATGCCAAGCAATCCACATAATAGGCTAAATAGGGTAAGTAATGCCCTATAAATGCTTCCCAATGCCTACAAGTCTAGTAGTGTGACCCATGGAATGAAGCTTGTAAGAGACAAAGCTAGTGGTATGCTTCTCAAAAGAAGTAGGCATATATGTAGGTGGAACTGGAGTGGGATGTGCAGAGTGTGCAACAACAATAGGCACATAAGTATCATCTGCAATAAGAGAAGCAATAGGAATAATGGGCTAATCATAATTTGGTAAATCATACTATAAAATTGCATCAAGTAGATGCATACCATATTTAGTAACACTACATGATGGCATACCAACTAGTTTCTTCTATAAAGAACATATGAGGTCATCCTTTCCATGAATCAAGGAGTGTAGAAGAGAATTCTGCATCAAAAGTTTCACATTTAGTTTTTGGAGTGCTAGGAAAGATGCCATATGATCAATAGGTTGCTTAGGACTTGATAGGGTACTATAAAGAGTCATACCAAAGTCAAAAATAGGAGCAACAACCACTATATCATAATGTGCATCTGTAGGTTGAGGAGGTAAAGGTACCTCATCTAAATAACCACCAGTAATAAATGTCTCATCCTTAAAAAATATGTCCTCACTAACAATGGAAAAGGGACAATAAATAATAGGAGAAGACAAAGATGCCAAAAAGTCCTCATGCAAATCACCATCAAGAATAACATCCTCATAACTAGGAGAAGATGGTGGAGAAACATTATCACCATGAGGGGGAAGATAAGAAAGAGGAATATTTGGAGGTGAAGTGACCTCATCAAACAATGTATAAATAATGTCTCAAGCTTTGTTAGGTGATATTTCATGCTCAATATGAGACTACGTACAATTAGAAACATGAAGGTGAATAAACAAAGGTGCCTCTTTTTGCATGGATGCAAGCCACAAAATATCATCCTTATCTGAATAAATAGGAAAGTTACCTAGCACAAATCTCCACAATCCCTTCATCTGTAAGTGCATCTGCATTTTTATTTTCCATGTGGTGTAGTTTGAGGAGCTGAGTGGTTTGAACATACAAGAATACATACTTGGAGTCATGAAAAACCAACAATGAAAAATAGCCAAGAGGGACATTGGTTACCACTGAAAATGCATCTACAAGTACAAGTGGCATAAAAGAGGACAAAAACACTCTAAAAAATGGGATGTTGGACTCTACCAAAAATACATCCTATGTATAAATCACACAAAAAATTAAAATGTTTTTGCGAAGGGGTCTCACTGCTTATGAGACCGGACCTCACCCCCCATTTTCGACACACAAGAGTGAAAATAGAAGTGAGAAGGACAAAATAATAAAAAGTCATGTGATAAGCACAAGAAATAATCCCTCCCTTATATAAAATGCCTCTAAAAAATATTTGCCCACCTTTACAATAAAATTTCCCTTTTTAAAAAAATAATCTAAGCCCTTTTACAAATCACAATGTCTCTTTAATAAAAGGACCCCCAGATTTAACTATCCACCAAACACACGGTTTATGGACTATTAAAAAAATATGTTGGGTTGATGGATAAGGTCAACCCCTCGACCTCCCTTCCAACTCAATGTCTTTAACAAAACCACGGTAGCAATTAGATCATACCTCTTAGTAAAACCTATGGGCACTTTGTTGAATCAATGAACTCGTTTGGGCTTGAGGAATGGTGGAGACCTATGTGGCCATTTAAAAAGTAAGAGGTATGAAAAAAAGGATGTTTGGTAGTGGATTTGGTGATGATTTGACCCAAAAACTAGCTAGTTGTAGACCAAGTAGTTAGGAGAAAATTTTATTAAAATATAACCTCCCAACGACCATCCACAATATAATCAATGCAGCCAATAGTTGATATCAAATCTGACTATCAAAAAAGACTATGTGGGCTAAGAGGAGAGCCCAATACTTTAATAGTATAAATGCACTAAAAACTCCCAAAATTTTCACCATGTAATAGGCATGAGGCTAATCCAGCTATGAGCACTAATATAAAATAAACTAGATGTAATGTTGTTATTCCTCGAGCTACTCACCAAGCAATGAGAAAGTGGTTGAAGGGAGACCTAATTATCTGCCAAGGAGGTGAGTGGTATGGAATGTAAAGTAATAAATTCTTAATACAAAATAATAAAAAATAACCACCCATGAACCTCACTCAAAATTAAACCATTGATTCCTTACTTATCCATAGAATAGTCCAAGCATGGAATATTAGGTCCAGTAACTGGTGGATGGTGGCAAGGTTGGATCAAAATGGTTTAATATAACCTAACATAAATCAATGCTTAGCTAATGGCTAGGTGCTCAGAATAATGTTGATCTTGGTTCAATGTGAAAGTCGATAATATCAAGGCCTAAGTTCTTGCTATCTTTGTAAGGTGAAGCTGAATGATGGCCACAACCATTTAAAAGAAAAGTTAAATAAAATAGCATGCTTAGAGGGAGCTTTGATCACTCCATCCATGCAAATTAGAGCCTTCTTTCTCAAATTACACAAATCCCCCATTGTTAAAATTTTTGAAAGCTCACCTATTCATAGAACTACACAAAATAGACATCCCACAACAATAATTATACACACCTAGGCATTCAATATTGACCTCCACTATCTGTCCATAAAGGGATTTATGAATTTATATGTGTAGCTGAGTGGAAATGAAATATTTGCATTGGAAAAAAATTTGAGGTAGTGAAATGGGCCATGGGGATCAGAGACACTCAAAAAAGCTTAATGGAGTCACCGATAAAAATAGGAAAGCAAAAAACTAATGTTGATAGTGGGCATGCTTCACAATGATTTTATTATGTATAAAATCAACCTCATTTTTTCTCATAGCCAACCAGATGCTCAGATTAATCAAATCCAAACATAGCAAGCCATCACACTAATGGTGTGCAATGTCGATGGAGTGAGAGCTCAGTAATTTGTAGTGAGCAAGTTGAGTAATGGATGCATAAAGTATGCTCTAATGCCATATTGGAATGCATGATGCATTCATGAGAATGTAGGATATTTCTTGCATACCATTATTATAGCAATAGAAAATCCATCAGACAAATATTATGCATAAATTGTCTCTACATTATTTCCTCATGAATAATACAAACATCTGTATGTTTGTCTCTTTCCATCAAACTAGGCTAAGCAATAAGAGTGCCTATTAAATAGGCATAATAAGGTGGTTTCAAAACAACCACTTGGTTGTTTTTATCCCCTTAAAATAGTGTGGATTGCATAATTTGGTGCACACCAAATATTGTGCATGCCCACTATAATCCAACAAATAAAACAAACTCCTAATTTAAACTTAACTCCTAAGTGAGTTTTAACGCTCACTTCAACAACTTTGACCTCTTGAATTTAATACACACCATTGATCTCTATCAGTATGATCACCTGCTCAATGTCGATCCTTGGAAGAAGCTCGATCTTTATCTCTGCTCAGCATTAAACATCATGCACCTATCCTCATCTCACTACTTCCTAACTTTTTGGAGAAATGTGTTCTGTCGATGTTACTCAAACTTTAACTTGTACAAATTTGACCAAGTATGGGAACCTTACTTATCTGCCTAGAAAGCCAACTTTGCATAGTCATATCTTTTACCTCACTAACTTGCATGTTTTTAAATTTGGACCATATGATCTCCTCACATATAATAATCCAACCATATGACAAACTACTCCTAGAACCCTCATAGATGTAAGATATATCACCATTAAAAATCCTTCTCAAAATCTTCTATCATAGAGCCAACTATGCTTAAAACTTGTCTGGGAGGCCAACTTTGAACATGCATATCTTTTGTTGTGCTTCAACACTTGTCCTAAAAGTTAGCATAAATCAACTAGGCATAAAATTGAATAAATCCATATGATCACGTTCTCTTAAAATGTTTTCATGTGTGAGATATGCTACCATAAAAATTCTTACTCGGCTCTTCCTTGCATTATGCAAATTTGGCTTAAGTATGGGAAAATAATATCAAACTCCCTGGGAGCCCAACTTTGCACTTGCATATCTTTTGTCTCACTTAGGTGCATGGCCTAGGATTTATTGCATAAGAACTAGGCAAAATATTAAACAAACCCATGTGACCATTTCCTCTTAAAACCTTCATGCATACAAATGCTAACATCATCAACATGCTTACTTGGATCTATTTGAACATAGAAAACACTATCAAAATGCTTGAGATCCTAACTTTATACTCATATATATTTGACTGTGCTTAGGCACATGACATAAGAATTAACACATAGCAACTAGGGACTAATGTGATCATAACCATATGACCAACTCCCCCTGACTCATCCATACATGGCAATGGTGATGTCAACAAACTACATACTTAGAGTTTATGCCATTAGACTCAATGTCTAGATGAGAACAATAATGATCTAGTTGAATTCCACTTATGCACTTAAGCTTTTCAAAACTTCACACTCATCCCTAAGTATCTCTAACCATGATAAAATTGAAGATCAACCAAGCCAACTTTAAGCACACTTTGTCAAGCACATTGCACACTTTTTCATTGTTACTTAGGCTATCAAAGCACATCATCCACTCACCAGGACACCTCCATGACATCACCATGACATCATTAACAATTTTCCAACAACTAAGTCTATGTAAAATATACAAAATGCAAGCATACACATGATTTATTTAATTTGTAAGTACTAAACTACACTAACACTTACTAACACATAAAATCTAATATTTAAAGCAAATAACATTATAAATGATTTAACAATTTTAGGAATATTGGGGTATTATTCCTAATTTATTTAAAGGGTTTGAGTAGTAAAACTAGTAAAAAAATAGACAATAATTAAGATACTAATTTGTGTAAATTAATTGTAATTCAAACTTTTCTAAAAATAGTAACAAGGAGAAGAAAACAAAACATGGCTAAAAACTAATTCATCTGACTACGATAGAGGCTAGAATTCACTATGCAGGACTGAGACATTGTTGCAAATTGAGATCTAAAATTCATTTTATGATTGGATAGGAGCATCAAAAATGGATAGTAGTGGCACTGGTGTTATAGTCCACCTATACCATTGTTATCTTAAGGATCTAAGCTTTTTGGGTTTTGTTCACTATGTTTGTGTGATCCTTTATACAAAGTTTTGATAGTTGGAAGTCTCTATAACTCACTATAGAGTAGATTCTTTTTTCAAACCCTACCTTCTATTGTGCTTTGACCAATTTTGAGCAAGAAGGGGGGTTAGTGTGTGTAAGATGTATTGGACGTGCTTCACACTGCATGTGTGGCCATGTGGCCTACATACCAATACTCCAAAGAGGGATCAAGCCATGTGTAGTTCTCCAATTTTATGTTCTTTGTGCAATTATGTATATGAAATATAGAATGCTAAACTAGATGTGCTTCAGGTGGCTAGGGACTAGTGTGAGGACTTGAATAAACTTGTAAGTATGTTGGCTAGTTATATGTAAAGAATAGGGAAGATTGCTTAAGTAGTCTTACTTGTATTCTTGTTTGCTTAATGATAATTTCCAACCCTTTCCAAATTATCTTTGAATGGGATTTTATAGGTATCTATTGGTCATGGGTTGAATGTAATCGCATTAGGATAACAAGGATAAGGATGGAAAACTAAAATAAATTGATCGTTGGGGCCAGAAATGGACTTGGACAATAGTGTCAAAAGTGGATAGGAGTGGCATTAGCACTATAGTCCAAGTGTGGTGCTATTGTCTTGAGCAGACAGGACCTAAGGGGATTGATTTGTCTTGGAAAGAGCAATCTAGGTGAGCTAAGAATAATTCTAGAAGGCTATGGATGACTGGGAATCAGTGAAAATAAGCCTAAGAGGGTCATGAAAGCAAACATGAGGGACCTAAGGGTTGGGTGTCATCATCCATGCTCAAGTTACCAATTTTTGCATTTTATATGATTACATTTGCCACAACTTTATTCTAATGATGTAGAAAAGCAAAATATTAGGATAAAGGAAAAATAGAAAGCATACCTAAACATACTTGCAAGGGTGAGGCTCATGAAGTTGTGTGATGCTAGGTGTGCATAGAGAGAGCATGTTGTAAAGTGTAAATCTACAAGAAAAATAAAGAGTCGATTAGTTTTTACTAGATACACTATATATAAAATAATAATTTACAACACTGGGTAAGAAACAGAGGAAGATAAAGGAATGAATACACCTCACCAAGTATGCAAACTAATATAAAACCTATTGTGATGTTAAGGGATGCTAAGTAATACTGGATGATGTTGTACCAAGATTAATATCATGAACGTAACGGACTGCTTAATTCTCCAAGAATGGCTCAAGAATGCAAAGGATGGCCCTTTGTCTCCATCATCACCCACTAAGTGAAGTTAGGTGATCATGTGTGTGTTGATCAATGTTTGGACTGTGTGTCCAATCCCTCTAAATAGGTGGCTCAAGAATATAAATTTTAGCTAGTCCTTTGGCTCCATTGTTGCCCTATGAAGTGAATCTATGAACTAATACTGGTATGAAATGTATGTCATACAAAATGGATCTTGAATCCCATGAATGTATTATGATCTAACAATTTTTTCATGGATAGCTAAATGTATGCTAGAAACTAGGCCACTCTTGGCCACTCTGAAATATGGAGATTAAGCTTATATGAAAGCCACTCTAAACTAGTCCACTAGACTTGTATGAAAGCCACTCGAGAACTTAGGAAGTTAGGCTTGTATGAAATCCATTCCAAAATGATTCCAACCATATATAAATGGAATAAGGCACACAACTACTGAGAATATTTGGGTAATACTAAACTCAAAAAGAAAAGAAAATAAATGTGTTGTGTACATTGCCCCCAATCACTGGTGTTTGGAACATGGATTCTGATTTAGAAGTTATATCAACTACCATGTCTAAAACTAGAAGTGAGAGACATCATGACATGCATGATTCCCCCTATATCTAGATTCTCTAAGCAAAACTATACTAAAACTATTGAATTTGTTCTGAAGTGTAGCTGACAAAATTATAACTAAACTTACCTTTCTATCTGTTTCTAAAAATCTACTTTTTTGTTATTTGGGCAGGAACACCAAAAGTTGACACTATTGGCACCAATTTTGTTGTCCAAGTTGGGCATTATTATCTAGGGCTAAATTTGGTAACTATTTTGGATTTTTTACTATCTACCTATTCTATTTTGACTATTTTGATGTCAGGTTATTTTTCTAGGTGTTCTAAAAACTATTGTTTTGACTGTTAGGAGCTATAATCTTTGCTCTCATCTCTGAGACAAAACCTCTATTTGTTGCCCTCTTTTCTAAGGGTAGGAATGAAGACCTTGCAATTACTTACCTTAAGAAAGAGCCCTACAAGTGTGTTATGTTGTATAGATACATGATATAGCAATGATAATTGATAAGATATCTCAAGATATAGCATGATTTGTATTGAGAGATTGTTAGATCAACAGGGGTATGCCTAGATGGATATAACAATGTAAGAACATGTGAAATGTATTGAATTAGAAATGAAAGTCTGGTTAGTTTTTAGTTGTTAGTTGTTAGCTATTTGTTGAAGGGATGGAGCATGATGTCTATCATGGCATCCAAGAAAACAAGATAAATGTATAATGTGAATCATGGTATTGCAAATAATGACAAGCAAATAAACACATAAGGCAAGAAGAAAGAAGCATACAAGGATAGCCAAGGGGCCAAGAAAACAAGGGACAAGGGCACATGTCAATCAAAATGGAAAGTAGGCATGCAAGGCATGTTCAAATGCCACATACACATATAATTGAAATAAGCAAAATTGGCATGGAATCCATAATCATATAAAGGAGTACAAGAAAAGAACATTAGAAAATGTCCTAAGGCACACACATGAATAGAATCAAAAGATAGCGGTAAATGTCCTAAGGCATATACAAGAGACAAATAGGAACTAAGAAATACAAACAATCTAGCTACGCTAAGAAAGAAAATAAAGCATACAAGGAACTAGAAGTACAATCGCATCTAACTAATCAAAGCAAGAGGGAAAGTATGTAAGACATGTTAGTACAAGACTAGGTATGTGCTAATAAATACACAAGTGTTATTTACTAGTGAGTGTTGATAGAGTAATCTTGTAAACAAGTAAGTAATGCACATCAACATGATAACTAGAATGTGTGGTGTAGTAATGACATAACCTGGATGGTGTAGTCATGTAGAAGATGCCCCTAGTGGGTATGTATATTGATGTGTATCTTGAATGTAGAAGTATAATGCCCCCTCAATGGGTAGAGTGAAGTAATCAAAGAGCTGGATGTCACTGCACACACTCAAAAGAAGATCAAGTGAAGCATGGTAATGTAGATAAATCAATAAACAATAAGTATAGAATAGTAAATGTAAGTCTAGCATAGTAATAGAAATGTAAAGCATGGATGATGCATATAATAAAAATATTTTTGGTGTTTTTGAATGTTATTTGTATGTTTTTGCATTTTAAATTTTTGTATTGTTTTTGTATTTTTGAAAGTTTTTTGAGATATGTAGAATCAAGCAATAAAAATTATGTACAGGAAATTGAAAAGGAACTATGTGCAATCAAGCATAAGAAACTATGTATAGGTGATACTAAGAAAATTATGTACAAGTAATCATAATGAGATTATATACAAGCACATGAATAAAAGGCTAGGCTAGAGGTTGTAAAGGGTCCAAGGACGGAGTTGGCTAGAGATGTATAAGGAGGAAGGGATCACGACCATCATCAAATACCTCAAGATAACATCATAAGTATCATCATATGTTGTAGAAGTTGTGTACATAGCGTCATCCTATCGAAGGTGAACTAAAGGTTGCTTTAGTACTAGATATATTGATTATTCTCTAAGACATTTAGTTCTGGTAGTAGATTGCTTTGGTGGAAGTGAAGAAGTTGGTGTTGGTGGTACTGTAATCTAAATAATACCATGGACCTGTAGTTTATCCAATTTCTTCTGTAAAGTTGTACATGAGTTTGTATCATGACCTGTGATCTTGTGAAAAAAACAAAATGGGCAACCATCCTACTATGATAATCTACTAATAGATCTATGTTGCACTATAGGTAAGGTGATTAATTCATGATCAAGTAATATTTATAACATAATATATGGTTGGTGTTGTGTGTTGCCTACCTAAATCTAAATGATTGGCTCTATATCCATAAAGGTAACCATGTGAACTATATGTGCTAAGTGATCTATATGTGGTCGTGAATATGGAGTATATCCTGAGAGTATAGTGCAATATGCTAAGAGTGATGTAGGATGTCTAATGAGAACTCTAGAGTCATCTTGGTACTCTCTTGGGCCAAAAGGTGTAAAGCTCAACCCACATAAATAGTCATCTATGAATGTGGGTGTCATATCATCATCTAAAGAATCCTGAGAATCTATATCAACATCATGTACATATGGTAACTTAGAATTTACCATAAGGGGTAACTATGATATAGGGGTCTCATTAATTGTAGTAGTAGAAGACACTAGTACTATGAGAGTATCTTTAACTGATGGAGTGACTGTATCTATAGAATCAATTGGTACTACTAGAACTATTATCGATGAATGTATAACTGTAATAGGTGTAGTAATCATGACTGATTGAGTAGCTAGTATGATTAAACCTACTATGACTGGATGAATATCTAGAGTTGATGGCACAACTGTAAGTGGAAGAGTGTGGGAATTTCTAGTCTCTCCAACCTTATATGTATGTATATGATCAAGATAAATGTAATGAGGTGGTGGTTGAATTGTGATATGAGGTGTCCCATTTGGCAAAATAGTCAAAGATGACTATGTGGTTCAACAATAATTGAATGGTTGGTTATCTGTTGGACATGTGTATAGGTATCCCTCATGGAAAAACTTAACACATCGGTGAAGAGTAGAAATAAATGCTCCCATAGCATGTATCTAGGGTCATCCAAGTCAAAGATTATAATGAAAAGGACCTAACATGACCTAGAACTATATAGAGAGGATTTTCGGTCCTATATTGATATCCAAAGAAATGATACCTAATGTCTATCATGGTATATCATCAAATCCTTGAATTTCTTTATATGATTTTTGCATGGATGCCATGTCTACACCCATGGTCTATAAGAATGTAATATTACATATATTAAGTCTAGAACCACTATCAACTATAATTCTCTTAATTGTGTTAGTTGTGACTTGAGCTTATATGAATAGTGGTAAATTTTGATTAATTACTATCTGAGATGGAATGTCATCATGATCAAAAGTAATAGCATATTTTATAGTTTTTAGTGTGTTAACCACTGATGCAAAATAAGAAGGCTCAAAGTAAATGGGCATAAAAGTCTAAGTGAGTGCCTAATAGAGAATGTCCTTGGACACATTAGCTTTTTGAAGTAGTTCTAACATGGAAATATTAGCTGGAGTGTTTCTCAATTGATCAGCACTATCATATGCCTTATGCACTACCTATGCAAGTGGATTGGGCCTAGGACAGGAAGGAATAAGAGGGTGGTGAGGCTCCTGACTAGATGGAGGAGACATGTTGACACATCGAGTAATAGCTCTAATCACATTATCTACTATCTGTATAGGGGTAGTAGTAGCTATGAGAGGTGAGTGAAGATAATCATCAGGTCAAGGTGGTGGAGGTATAAAGGGTGTCAACTGAGCTCTTTGGTGATGGGTAGTGATATGAGGAAGAGCAAAATAGACCATGCAACATGACTCAACATGGGATAAACGCTCTAAGGGAGGTGATATAAAGGATATCTTAGTATATTTAATAAGAACTTTCTTAACATCATCCCATATTATGAAACATAAGCATGAAATGCAAAGAATAAAGCTTTGTATTAACATATGGTAAATTTCGTCATTCATGTACATGATAGGACCCATGATGGTATCCTTATTATTTGTAAGAAATGTAAGAAAAATTTGTAAATAAGTGAAATTCATTTTTGAAATCTGATTTTAGAATGCAAGGTGATATCTCCAAAGTAGTAGGACCTAGTGTATGCAACTAGGGTTTGAAAGATAATTATTTGAACAATTACTATGAAAATTTGAAATTGAAAGTGGATTTCTAAGTTATATATGCAAGTAAAAAAATCAAAAATTTATTGGAAAATTAGTGATTTAATAGGACCTAGTAGATGCAACTAGGGTTTGGAAAAAATAAATATTTTTGAGAATTGCTATTGATTTTGAAATTTGAATGGATTTTTTGATTTTGATATGCTAGAAAAAAATTAGAAAATGATTGTAAAATTATTGGAAAAATACTGGGACCTAGTATGGGCAACTCAGGTTTAAAGAAAATTATTTTAAAATTACTATGAAATTTTAAAATTTAATGCTAATTTTTTACTTTATTATGCAAGTAAAAAAAATCATAAAAATATATGAAAAATTAGTAGGAAAATTACCCTAGGGTTTTTGTGTGCAAACAAAGTAAGTTAGGTTCACCAAATAATTTAATAGTTTTGGGAATATTGGGGTATTATTCCTAATTTAGTTAAAGGGTTTGAGTAGTAAAATCAGTAAATAAATAGACAATAATTAAGCTACTGATTTATGTAAATTAATTGCAATTCAAACTTTTCTAAAAATAGTAATAAGGAGGGAAAAACAAAACTTAGCTAGAAACTTATTGATTCAACTAAGATAGAGGCTCGAATTAATTATGCAAGACTGAGACACTATCATAAACTGAGATCTAAACTTTGGTTTGTGATTGGATAGGAGAATTAGAACTGCAAAATAGTGGCATCAACACTATAGCCCACCTCTATCATTGTTATCCTAAGGATCTAAGCTGTTTGAGTTTTGTTTGTTATGTCTGTGTGACCCTATCTGTGAAGTTTTGGCTATCAAAATTCTATATAACTCTTTGTATAGTAGATTATTTCTTCAAACCCTATCTTCCATTGTGCTTTGATCAATTTTGAATAAGATTAAGAGGGGGGTTAATGTGTGTAAGATGCACTGGATGTGCTTCACACCCTATATGTGGGCACATTACCTACATACCAATACTCTAAAGAGGGATCAAATCATATGTAGTTATCTAACTTGATGTGCTTCATGCAATTATGTATATGAATATATAGAATTCTAAATTGGATGTGTTTGAGGTGGATAAGGACTGGTGTAAGCAATTGAATGAGCTTGTAAGTGTGTTGGCTAGCTGTATGCAGAGAATAAGGAAGATTGTTTGTGTAGTCTTGCTTGTATTCTTGCTTGCTTGGTGATAATTGCCAACCATTTCCAAATGATATTTGAATGGGATTTTAGAGGGATCTATTGGTCATGGGTTGAATTTACTCACATTAGGATGACAAGGATAAGGATGGTGAACCAGAATAAATTGATTGTTGGGGCCAAAAATGGACTTGGACAATAGCATTGAAAATAGATAAGAGTGGCATCAGTGCTATAGTCCAAGTGTGGCACTATTTTCTTGAACAAATGAGACCTGGAAGGATTGATTTATCTTAGAAAGAGCAATCTGGGTGAGCTAAGACCAAGTCTAAAAGGCTAAGAATGATTGAAAATCAGTGAATATAAGCCTAAGAGGGTCATGAAAGCAAGCACGAGGGACCTAAGGGTTGGGTGTCATTAGCCACACTCAAGTTACCAATTTTTAGATTTTATATGACTACAATAAACTTACTAACTCTAATAATCTACAAAATGTATATAACATATATTAACTAATGTGGTGTATGCATGGGTTTTAGTAGTTCCTTTGTCATCCTTCAACATCTCCATCTATGTCACCCTCTCCGATGATGCTCTCCCTCCATCATGCTATGAGGGATGAACTATTTTGCATCCATCTCATGACAAGAAGGTAGTTAACCCAACACATCATGATATATATCATAAAACAATGCTATAATAGTAATTAACATAATCATAATTTACAAAATTCATAATATAGCCAACTCATAGTAATGAAATCCAAGTAACATATAATTGTCCCATAACAACATATGACTTATAATTTAGTTAAAAAGTAAAAAATCAATTTAACAACCATAATAATCCATGGATAATTAATAAAATCAGCTTAGTGATAAATTAGGATGTAACATCCTTCCCCCCTAAAGTTGGCCATCGTCTAGATGACACTTATTCAAATAATAATTTTGAATAACAAACAAAGTTTAGCAGAAAAATAACATATTATGAAGCATCAAATTAAGCAAATAAATGTGTAAATAGCTTATAAAACTCATCATACTCCTCCAAAGTATCACTATCCTCAAATTATTGGTCTCATAAAATCTTGCACTATGACACTTCTCTATTATGTAAATGAAGTTTGTGAGTGTCAATTACTCCAATTGGTTCTACCATGACCACCCCAGGATCCAAAACTTGCAAAGCATTCCAATCCAACACATGTGAAAGATTAGTTATATACTTTTTAAGATAAGTTACATGAAATACATTATGTAATAGAGCTAGGTTTGGTGGCAATGCAAGCCTATACAATATAGGATTGACCACTTATAAAACCTTGAAAGGTCCCACATATATCAATAAAGGTTTCATTGACTTCCCAAATTTAATTGAGCTCTTTTATGACTTAACCCCAAGAATACTTTATCACCTACTAAAAACTACCTAGCTATTTTCATTAGATCAGCATAGCTCTTCTACCTATCATTGGCCTCAACCAATATCTGCTTAATTTTTCTAACTTGATTTTTTATTTCTAAAAGCATCTCAAGTCTAAAGACTACCCTATCTTCCAACAAGTCCTAACTGATTAGTGTCTTGCACCTTTTTATATAAAGTGCTTCAAATGGTGCCATATTCAAAGCAAATTGGTATGAGTTATTGTATGTAAACTCAACCAATGGAAGATATTTTTTTTACTTTTATTTATGATCCATGTAATACATATAAAGAAGATCATCTAACACTTGATTAACTTACTTAGTTTTACCATCAGTATGTGGGTGATATGCAATATTGAAGTTTAGTTGCATACCCAAAGTTGAATTTAGAGTAAACCAAAACCTAGATGTCATTCTCAAATCATGGTCCGATATGATCTTCTCTGAAAATCCATGCAATCGATACATTTCCTTTACGAATCTCTTCACAAGAGTTGGTGAATTATCTATCAAATGACCTAGTATAAAATGTGTTACCTTGGTTAGTTTATCCACTAAAACCAAGATCATGTTGTGTTTATTATGTGGTAATGGTAATCCTTGGACAAATTCCATACTAATCACTTGCTATTTCTATTCTAGTATGTCATGTGGATATAACAATCCAACTGAATGCACATATTCAACTTTCACTCGCTGACATTTTAGACAATGTGACACAAAGTCTATTACATCTTTCTTGATTCCTTTCTAGAAATAAAGTGGTCTAAGCTCTGCCATGAGCTTGGTTACTCCTGGATGTTCTGAATATGGGGCATTATGTAATTCTTTTAGCACTGTGCTTATAAGATTCTCCTAATCTGGCACATACATCTTTCCATTGTATCATAGAAGACCATCATTTTCTAGGTTGTATCCTTTATACCTAGGATTCTAAGAATTCTCAGACAAAGCTTTCTTGATCTAATCACAGAATTCATCTCTTGGTGATAATTTGGTCACATGATCCCTAAAATTACTCCTCATAGTAGCCACAGTTTCCATATACCTTATACGACTTAAGATGTTATCTACTCTATTTTCCTTGCCCTTAATGTAATTAATGTAGAAGTCATAGTTAGACAAAAACTCTAAACAATGTCTTTGACAAAACATTCAAATTGGTTGGGTGAAGATGTATTTGAGTCCCAAGTTATCAGTCTTGAGTTTAAATGGTTTCCCCAACAAATAATGTCTCTAAACTTACAAAACATGAATAATTGTTGCTAATTCAAGGTCATGAGAAGCATAATTCACCTCGTAAGGCTTCAGCTTCCTTGACTTATAAGCTACCACTACAACATCTTGCATAAGGACTCCTCCTAGTCCATCCCTAGACGCAACTGTGATCACTGAAAACTGACCATTGAGATCAAAAACTCTTAATTAGGGTGTTAAAGTAAGCCCTCTTTTCAATTCTTGAAAAGTTACTTCACACTTATCTAACCAAATAAAACTTTAATTCTTACGTTGTAGAGAGGTAATCGGATTACCTATCTTGGAAAAATTTGAAACAAATTACCTGTAATAGCCTGCTAATCCCATGAAACTCTTTATCTTATGGACATTTCTTAGTACTAGCCACTCCATAATGGCTCTTATCTTATCTAGATTAACTAAAATGTCATCCACTAAGATAATATATCCTAGACATTACAATTGTTTTTGGAAAAATGCACACTTTGACAATTTGTCATACAACCTATGCTTTTACAGACATTGTAAAACAAGATCCGAATGTTGAAGATGTTCTTCTTCATTTTTAGAATATATAAGAATGTCATCTAAAAAGACTAAAATAAAATGATCTAGATAATCTCAAAACACATTGTTCATGAGATTCATGAATGTTACAGGTGTATTTGTCAACCCAAATGGTAACACTATAAACTTGTAGTGCCCATAATGAGTTCTAAATGCCATCATTGGAATATCCACATCTTTTATCCTTAATTGATGATATCCATCTCTAAGATCAATCTTATAAAATACCATTGCTCCTCACATCTAATTGAAAAGATCATCTATTTAAGGTAACATATACCTATTTTTGATAGTCGCTTTATTAAACATTCTATAATCAATGCAAAGTCAAATACTTCCATCCTTTTTATTGACAAAGACAACTAGTGCACTCCATGGTGACACACTTGGTCTGATCAACCCTTTAGACAACAATTCCTAGACTTGTGCCTTCAATTCAACCAATTCAATGGTTATCATTCTATATGGTGCCTTAGATTGAGGTTTTAATCTTGGTTTGATATCAATAGAGAAGTCAAACTCTTGTTTAGGAGGCAATCTTCGCAATTTCTCTTGAAAAACATCATCAAAAATGATAAGGAAAGGATAATCTTCAACTGATGATTCCTTAATTTCCTCCATTTCATTTCTCTTGATGATAACTTCTTAACATCCTTTTCTTTGGGCCTTCTTGAGTTACATTATAGAAATCTACCTAAGCTTTAACTACCTTTTCTTGCCCTAAATTAGTGTTTGATTACCAGAATCATCTAGACACTCAACCTTTTTCAAATAATAGTCAACCTTGGCCTTATTCTTTGTAATCTAGTTGAATCCTAGGATCACATCATATGACCCTAGTGGTGCTACATAGAGATCCACTATTGTTGTGAATTTAGGTAACCTAATTTCTACTTCAACTAAACATTTGTCAACTTGGACTTTAAAATCATTCTCATATTATACCGATCATGTATTTTCAATTACACTAGATTTTCTAGACAACTTAATTAAAATTCTAAGAGTTATAAAACATTTTGTAGCCCCTGTATCTATCAAAATAAAAATTGGATCTTCAAACAAAATACCTGATAGTTTTATGGGTGAAGTTTGGAATTTAGCTCGTCGATTATCAACTACCACATAAATATGTTGTTGGAAATTTACTTGTTGATGGGTAAAACCTTTGTTCCTCAACTTGTCCTTGGTATATTCATGTGCAAAATGGTCACCTCCATGGATGAAGTAACTTCTTGGTGGTCCCTTCCTATCAAACTGTAGGTTTCCATTTAATCCACCTTTTTAACCATTACCTAGTTTCTTGCTACCTAACAATCTATTAAATTTGGTATTATGGCTCTTGAACTGACTCTTGGAGTCTCCACTCCTCTATTTCTAGTTCTTCTTGAAAATTAGGTTAAAACTTCAAAACTTTTTCATAAACTTGTCTCTAACTTAAGCAAGAGATTTCAACTTTTTCTCCTGTTTAACTGCTTTCTCAAAGACTTAGTCCATGGTAGATGGTCCATGAATTTCCACCTCTCTACCAATCTGGGGTTTTAATTTCATGATGAATTTTCT
Organism: Torreya grandis; assembly: GCA_037957365.1. Classification (NCBI taxonomy): domain Eukaryota; kingdom Viridiplantae; phylum Streptophyta; class Pinopsida; order Cupressales; family Taxaceae; genus Torreya; species Torreya grandis. The sequence continues at coordinate 4,893,882 of JARHVA010000552.1, forward strand.
AGTCCTAAAGCTTTCATCTACCTGATATTGAGGTATATATTTCAGAAGTTTTGTGAATTATTCCTAGAACTCATTCTCTAACAAGTCTCCTTGCTTTAGATTCTAAAAATCTACAAACTTTTGGTCAAAATATAACTGTGAAAGCCATCATGATCTATATAGTGTTATAAATTGGTCTCAAGTTGTAGTGGTCGAGTTCATATTTATTTCCAATTTTTTGTTGGCTCACCATGTAGCTACTTCTCCAACCAACTAATATGCTCCCCAAATGAGTTTGGTGACCTTAGAGTAGTTTTAAATCTTGAAATACTTATCCATTTTAGTCAACCATGCTTCAACTCCGTCTCACATAATAGTTCCATCAAACTTAAGTGGATTCACCTTTTTCATGTCCCTAAATTTTGCAACTACACGTGCTCTCACATCCTGAGGCACTTCCTCATGTCTCTACTCTTGAAGGATTTCTTGCTCAGTAGGATGATCTTCAAGCTCATCCTGATGGGATTCCTCTTTATGTCCATGAATTTCCTATTCTAGGGCTACATGTTACATCCTGATTCCTCACCAAGTAAACTTGTTAGATAACCTATGGATATCTACAGCTAACAAATTTAGATTTGGTTATATTTCTGACTAAGCTTGAGATTTATGCTATTATGGGATAGTATAATGTTGCTTAGTTAGATGATGACACATGATTGCTTACCATGAGTTGGATTAATGTATGCATCTAAATTTTAAGCAAATTAATGTATTGTTCAAGTTGTATTATTGCTTTATGATTATCATGTGAAATTATCTACTTATCTGTACGTTATGAGGTGGATGCAGGAGAATTCATCCTTTGAGCATGTCAGAGGGAGATTATCATTGGAGAGGGTGATGTAGATGGAGATGTTAAAGGTCTATAGAGATCTAGCAAAAAAAAACCTACACACATTGCATAAATAATTCATGTTTAGATGCATAAGGAAATAGCTAGCCTAATAAGTTTAATATTGTTTGCATTTTGAATTGTTTGCTCATGATTGGTTTAGCTTAATGGTTTCTTAAAACTTGTTTGAGGTCTATGCATGTTGTCCGTACTCATACGTAGATGATTCAATCTCATGTGTATGTCTTTGAAGGTTTAAGGTTTGCTTAAATAGACTAAATTTGGATTATTAGTCTATAAAATTAATCATCAAACCATTTTGGATATGTTAATTTAAATAGTAATATATATTAATTATCACTAATAAATAATTAAGAACAAAAACAATATATCACTAATTATCACTAAGAAAATTAACAAAAACAAAAACAATAAAACTTAAAAAAAGGAAAGAAAGAAAGAAATAAATAAATTTAAATCAAAGCAAGTTTTAGAAGGAAAATGTCTTTAAAAAAAGACAAAATTCTTTAGGCAGGGGGGCGTGGAAGTGGAGAGAGGAGAATAAAAATGTTTGGATAGCAGAGCTAATCATCCAAGTTAGTCATGTAATTAACTTTGTTGCATTCATATGGGAAATTGAGAAAATTTGAGTAAACAATGGGATTTAAACATATACTCTCTGCAGTAAATAAGTGAAATTATATGAATAGATTGTAAGAAACCCAAGTTTTCTATTGCATGTTGACGTACATCTGCTAAACAAATTGGTTTTAATAAATATTTGTGTTATTGTTACATAGTCATTATGTAATATACATGTCGTTGTAATTAGTTCAAGCTCTTAAATTGCTAGAAATTGCCCATGCATATAAACATGCCTAGTTGTTATGAGTCACCATAGTTTTATTAAGGAAAAACACTACATGTAATTTGAAAACAAAACCAAGGCATCGAATATATTATGAAATTATGAAGTATATTATTGACAAATCACTGGCTTAGCATCATACATTCTTTGAGGATTATAGTCATTGTTCACATATGTTATGTCTACACACCTGTTAAGATGATGATTATATAGGTCTTGTTATTCAATACTTGGCATCGCCTATCCCTTTTTTATTATCAAACTAATGTATACAACTGGTTGTCGGTACTGTAACACTAAATTTGGATGCTTTGATATTTCCTTTTAGAAAATATTGGATCTTTGCCCTCTTGGTGGAGATAAAAAAATAAATAAAATGAATAAATAAGAAGTGAGACTTGTTGTTAACACCTATGAGATCATTGTACAAGTTTGGTAGTTCCCTGCTACTCCTAAGTCTCTATATTATTAAATAGAGGTCATTGCATAGCATCATTTTTTCCTTTGGCATCAATATAAATTGTAAACTATCATTACATCTTAGTTATCTAATCCTCTAATGCTAAGAGGATGGCTTGATCTTCCTTAGAAAAGTACAAATAGTGTTGCATATACGATTTAACCCTGATATAAAAGTTCTCAAATTTATTAGCATATGGGATAGTGTTTATCGAATTTAATGTGCCTATTTATTTAATTACAAATGCATAAATACAAGACATTTTAGATATATTATACAAGTGTGATGACAATACCTCCAGAGAGTGTCATCATGTGATGTGATAAAGATACATGTTATCTTAGATATATTGATAGCCTAGTGTATAGTGTTTTTCTATCAATGTTATTCACTAATTATAGCCAATATATAAATATATCAAGTAAACCAAATCATTATAATTATATAAATTGATTCCTTTACTCGTGTAAAATTGTATGTGTATCATACCAAACACTTGTATGTCCAAGGTGAATTTAGACATGATAATTTATACATGTTATGATATATTGACTCCCACACGTTTAATGAATGGTCAAGTATAATGATATTATAGATTATATGTTCATAATTATTTCAAAATTTAATTATGGACATTTGTTATAGACCCTTTACACCTTAAAGGAAATAGGTATAACTTAATAAGCTTATGGAATCTGATATCATGGCATATATTGGAAAATTAATAGAGAATATTTGCACCTTAATGCTTGTTGTGTAATGATATAACTTTATGCATAATGCTTTACTTGTGTATAGTGTGGATTGTAAAACATGATATTTTGTTGTTTTTGATAACCTTGATGTGATTATTATATAATTGGGAGTACCAAAACCCGTTGCACAAATGTAAAACTATTTTAAGCTACGTATCAATGATTTTGGGAAAAGAACATAGGATACCATAGCTTACTAGTTTATTCTAGAATGAGGGAGTGTACTCATCTAATTATAGTTAATCAGGTGGCTAAGAATTATAAAACTATGTTTAAAAATATACGTTTTACGTGCATACTAGCATTATCATATAGGATTTTGATCATATGTTTTGACTTGGATGGTTAACAAGATCATATCCATTTAACGTATAACAGATTTTATGTGATGTTTGACACTCTTGACCCTATTGTATATATTTATTTTTAAAGGTAATATTGTTACCTCATGAATCTTAGGTGTTAGGAGAATATAACATAAGGATTGGTCACAAGGATCGGGAGATGTGAAAATGTACCAAATAAATCTTAGGCTCCTAACCTGGCATTTAATGATAGATGCATATTTATTACTTAAGATGGGTCTTCATTATTTAGGGAATAGGAATGTGTCTTGAGAACCTTAATTAGTATTAGAAAGGTCTTTAGGGAGCTCTTGTTTTAAAGTATAAATGAATAGTGGTTCAATATCTACATAATTTTGAAATAACTATTTGTGGTGCGTAATACTCATACATAGGGCTTGTACTTATAAAAGATGGTTTGAGTAAGTCGTTAAGTTCTCAAAAACCATAAACTATAACCTTTGAAAAAATCTTATAGAAAATAGAACGAGATATATAAATGAATGACAACAGGTTGATGTGATTTTTTTTCTCTACAAATGATTGATTGACTAGTTGTTATATGTATTTTGTATTGAATACTTGAGTGAAGTATATGTTATGATATTGTAAATGTGTATAGATGCTTGGCTATATCTAGTCTATAATGATGCATTATGATGCATGCTTATAATTATGTTACTTTGTGATGTTAGTGTGCAATTTAGTCTTGGGAAATATTGGGGTGGTATAACCTCATACTTACTTGATTGTTATTATGTATATGATCATTTGATTCTTTAAAATGTAATTTTGGATATATGTATATATGTAGTTGGGAACCTATGATAGTATGAGATATCATAGGATACTAAAGTATAAAAGTATGTTAAACCCAAATGGTACATATTGTAAATGTTATGCCTAGACTTACATCTACATATGATTGATTTATTGTATATAGCTAGATATTATTGTGGATAGTGTGCTTTGTATAGTTGGTAAGATTTTGTGTATGCATACATGCAAAATTTGTGAGTTTAACGAATGTTGTGATGGTATGTTATTGTATTCTATGGGAACTGATACTAGCTTCATCAAAACTAATTAATTATATTAATGTTTATGTTTCCATGTTCCTAAGACTACTTTATATGACTATTTTTGGAGAACTAGCAACATGTCTTAGTACACTAGACCATGGTATTATGGGTTATCATAGGATCTAGCATATTTGAAAACTATTGAGGTAGTGAAAAATCTATAGTGAAATATGTTATCTGGATGGTATAAACTATAGTCATTATTTATAGTATGGGATAGAAAATAATGTAAGATTTATTCATACCTTTGATAAAATAAATGTATGCTTTGATTACTCATATGTTTGGCATGTTGTATGTTGTGTTTGAAAATAGGAAGTAAAATAAATGAATCTTGTGGTTGAATTTTATTTGACCAATATGCATTGTTGATTTGGAGTAAAGAGTGAGATGGACTTCACTAGCTTACTGGTCTCACAATGACAGATGAAGGCAGTCCGATCAAGTGGTGTGTATGGATTTGATTGATCTAGATCATTATTATTTATCTTTTGTAAAATTTAGGCCAAAGTATGTTCAGTGAGACATTATAATTTCATGATTATGATTCACATGTTTGTGTGATATCTTGCAATAGAACAGATTTCTATGATACACTACATGTTTAGTTTAGAATCATACACTACATGTTTAGTTTAGAATCATACAACACATGGGTACTTGTTATTCTCTTTGGATTCTCAAACCGTCACTATCTACTAATCTATGAAAGGAGGGCCATTCCCTATTGGGATATTGTGTGGGGGATCTTTGGTCCATGGTTGGTGTAAAAAAACACTCGAATGATGCTCTCCCTCCCCACAACAATACTACTATTGAGACGACACTTGAGATTGCCACATATATTGGAGATTCTGAAGAACTCATGCTCCAAGGAGACATGTATCTATATGTACATTATATTGTATTATAGTTATCATTGAGTATTGTCATGAAGAGTTGTAATTCTTGTTATTATAAATTAACAACAGTAGCTATAGGCTTGTTTAGTTGTAGCTAAGTTAATGTAATTAGTTGTTGTATTCACATTATGATGTGTACTTTCATGATATTAGAGATTAGTATTATGTGATGTATTATGCTTGTTGTTATTATCACCATGTGTATTTCTTATGGTCTCTATAAATTCTAGTGGTGTAATCTATATTTGGTGTATGTGTGTTAAATTCAAAAAAAAAATCTTGTATTTCTATGTCTAACCTAACAGGGTTATTGCATGTGGTGTCGAAGTTGTTGCTTGAACTCTAGGACCTAATGAGTCCATTAGTGTTTTCATGCCTTTATTGTTCACTAGTGTGAACCTAGTGACATGAAGTATTGCACTGGCATTTTAGATTTGTGGTACCTCAGTGCGAAACCATGTCACATCATGATTAGAGTTTTGAGATTTGATATTTCCTCCTGTATGGATTGGTCACTTTTGTAAGTATGTGGCATTCATGAATGTGTGTGGAAAACATCAAGTGTGTACCTTAGAAGCATTTGTTCCCTTTTAAAGTTTCTATAGGGTTGGTTGAAATCAAGGTTTTGGGTAGGTGAGTGCATAACGTAGTTCATAAATTGTGAACAAGAGTATCCTACCCTATTTATGATCATTTGGATTTATACCTTGAGGATGATTGCAACCTTGCTTATTAATCAAGTTTCCTCTATCATTTATGTTTTGTGTTGTGAGTTTATTATATACATGAGATGCTTCTCACTTAAAGATATGTGTTTAGTTTATGCCTTGGTTGAAAATGCCTTTGTGTTAGGAGCTTGTTTTGGTTGGCACCCTTAAGTTATGTGGATTAAGGAGTGTCATCTCTCTTAGTTAACTTAGAGATGAGTTTGTAATTATCTCATTCTCCTTTGACATTATAATGATGCTACTGAGAGGAATCTTATTTGCATATTGTTGATTTTAAATGGGAACTTATTTTTGGATGATGTTTGATTGTACTCCCTTGAAGTTTGTGGGAGAATGTATTCTACTCTTGATGAGAGAGAAGTTCTTAGATTGTATGGATGGATACATCTTTGTGGTTAGTAATTTATTTCTTCCAATTGAAGAAATAGATTGAGATACCATACTTACAGACTTGGTAAGTAGGAAGTGTTTTGCCAATGTTGAGTTGCAGTGTTTTCCTTTACTCGATGGAGGTATGTAGGAGGTGTTGAGATGATAGATCTCTATTTTTTTCATATGAATCCTTAGAGTCACTACTTCATCTAACTTAAGATTAGGTCCATGAGGAGAGGCAAACCTTGAATTATAAATTAAATCTTATAAGTTATTTATAATTATTATGATTATATACCCTTAATTAGATTGATATTGTTCTCTTTTTGGCTTAAAGCATGATGTTTAAAGAGATATTTTTATACCTTCCACCGAAAGTGATTAGGGTATTGGAGGCATGGAACACCTTGTCAATCTATGGGTTGAGATAAACTTTTATTTCATTACATTTTAGCCAAGCAAGTAGGGAGCTATGTCTTGTTTGTTTCCCTTATAGGGTTGAAAGGATGGTGTGATATTTTGATCTATGTATGTTATGTTAATGTTAACATTATTTACTCTTAATTGTGATTACAATTGTAAGGGTTAAGCTTTAAAAGATGATACTAGTTAGGTTTGGCTAGTGGTAACTTGCTATAATTATGGATTGATGTATATTTTGTCTTGTATGTATATTGATACATCTAGAACTATTTAGCATATAACTTTGCTTTCAATGCTCTGTTAGCATAGAATTATGATTCTTTGAACATTGTGCACATTTTGGAGATCATTAGGTCATAGATACCTAAGGGAAGAGTGGTGAATTAGGAATTTGAGTCCTAAGTGATAGGATGGTATCCTACTTAGTCTCACATTGACTCGGTTATTACTAAGTTGAACTTGATAGATAGACTTATTGAATCTGATATTTGACAAGCAGAATGTGTCAAATTCAGTCATATAGCCATACACATGTATATTATGGACAAATATTCCATGATTTTGTATACATTGGAAATATAGTATTTCCATATCCTATTCATCATCATACTTGTCAAGAACTCCATGGAATAGTGACAGTATTGGCATGTTATACTTATCAGGAGCTACGTAGGGTAGTGATAGTATTAATGTATACACATCATTCCTACCAACTTTCCTAATTGCTTTTCTTAAAAATGAGAAAAACACTCTCTAGAATAGAGATATGTGTTGAGGACTAGACGATTTTGTGTAACTCTTCATGGTCATTTATTTTGGCTTAGATGATGATCTTATGTGTTTTTTGGAAGTTGGTGCAACTTTCACTGAATTATGTATATGAGTTTCTCTTGTATGATAATTCTGGACCCCGGGGGGATCATGACAAGAACATTCAAAGTAAGTAATGCTCACAAACCTTGTTTGCATAAAATAAAATGTCATTGAGCAGGGTCTTGTGAGACCAATACTCTAAGAATAATGCAACTTGAGGGAACAATGGTGAGTTCTTCAGGTAATTTCTCATTTATTAGATTAACTAGATATTGTATATCATGTTATTGCTTTGATAAATATTATTTTGATTTATAACTTATGTTTGAGTAAGTGCCATAGAGGATGATGACTAGCTTTAGGGGGAAAGATGTTACATCACAATCCCTCACCAGGCAAACTTGTTATATTACATGTAGATATTTGTAGCTAACAAATTTAGATTTGGTTATATTTCTGACTAAGCTTGAGATTTATGTTATTATGGGATAGTAGAATGTTTCTCAATTACATGATGACACATGATTGCTTACCATGAGTTGGATTAATGTATGCATCTACATTTTAAGCAAAGCAATGTATTGTTCCAGTTATATTATTACTTTATGATTATCAAGTGAAATGATCTAATTATCTACGTGTTGTGAGGTGGATGCAAGAGAATTCATCCCTTGAGCATGCTAGAGGAAGAGCATCATTGAAGAGGGTGATGTAGATGGAGATGTTAAAGGTTAACAAAAAAAAACCCTACACACACTACATAAATAATTCATGTTTAGATGCATAAGGAAATAACTAGCCTAGTAAGTTTAATATTGTTTGCATTTTGAATTGCTTGTTCATGATTAGTTTAGCTTAATGGTTTCTTTAAATTCATCTGAGGTGTGTGCGTGTTGTCTGTACTGATGCATAGATGATTTAATCTTGTGTGTATGTCCTTGAAGGTTTGAGTTTTGCTTAAATAGACTAAATTTAGATTATTAGTCTATAAAATTAATAATCAGACCATTTTAGATATGTTAATTTAATTAGTAATATATATTAATTATCACTAATAAATAAATAAGAATAAAAACAAAAAAGGTTCAAATTTAATAGAAAATTAATAAAAATAAAAACAACAAAACTTTTTTTTTCAAAAGAAAGAAATAGCTTTAAATCAAAGCAAGTTTTAGAAGGAAAATGTCTTTAAAAAAAGGCAAAATTCTTTAGGCAAGGGGGGTGTGAAAGTGGAGAGAGGAGAAGAAAAACATCTAGATAATAGAGCTAATCATCCAAGTTAGTCATGTAATTAACTTTGTTGCATTCATATGGGAAATTGAGAAAATTTGGGTAAACAATGGGATTTAAACATATACTATGTGCAGTAAATAAGTGAACTTGTATGAATAGATTGTAAGAAACCCAAGTTTTCTATTGCATGTCGACGTCCATCTACTAAACAAACTAATTTTAATAAATATTTCTTGTATGCAGTGAACTAAGTTTAATAAATATTTGTGATAGTGTTAAATAATGGTTATGAAATATACACATCGTTGTAATTTGTTCAAGATCTTAAATTATTGGAAATTACCCATGCATATAGGCATGCCTAGTTGTTATGAGTCGACATAGTTTTAATTAAAAAAAACACTGCATGTGATTATTAAAAAAAAATAAGGCATCGATTATATTTCGATATTACTAAGTATATTATTAACAAATCATTGGCTTAGCATCATATAGTCCTTGAGGATTATAGTTGTGGTTCATATATGTTATGTCTACACACCTATCAAGATGTTGATTATATATATCTTGCTATTCAATACTTGGCATCGCATATCCCTTTTCTATTGTCAAATTGTTGTATACAGTTGGTTGTAGGTCCTGTAGTGCTGAATTTGGATGCTTTGATGTTTCTTTTTAAAAAATATTGGATCACTGCCCTCTTGGTAGAGATTAAAAATAAATAAAATGAATAAATAAGGAGTGAGACCTATTGTCAACACCTCTGAGATCGTCGTTTAAGTTTGGCAGTTCCCTGCTACTCCTAAGTCATTATATTACTAAATAGGGGTCGTTGCATGGCATCATTTTATCCTTTGGCATCAATATAAATTACAAAGCATTGTTGCATTTTAGTTGTTTACCTGGTTATTTGTATAGAATCGTTATTATTTTTTATTGATCCTCCAATGTTGAGAGGATGGCATGATCCTCCTTAGAAAAGTGCAAACAATATTGCAAATACAATTTAAGCCCGATATAAAAGTTATCAAATTTATTAGCATATGGGATAGCATTTATTAAATCTAATGTGACTATATCTTTAATTTCAAATGGGTAAATATGAGACATTTTAGATATATTATACAAGTGTGGTGACAATACCTCCAGAGAGTGTCATCATGTGATGTGATAATGATACATGTCATCTTAGATATATTGATAGCACGGTGTATAGTGTTTTGTTATCAATGATATTCACTAATTATAGCCCACATATAAATATATAAAGTAAACTAAACCATTATAATTATATAAATGGATTTCTTTACTCGTGTAAAACTATATGTATATCATACCAAACACTTGTGTGTCCAAGGTGCATTTAGACATCGAAAATTATACATGTTATGATATATTGACTCCCACACGTTTAATGAATGGTGAAGTATAATGATATTCTAGATTATATGTTCATAATTGTTCCACTGTTTAATTATGGACATTTGCTATGGACCCTTTACACCTTAAATGAAATAGGTATAAATTAATAAGCTTATGGAATCTGATATTGTGGCATATCCCAAAAAATTAATAGAGAATATTTGCACCTTAATGCTTGTTGTGTAATGGCATAACTTTACGCATAATGTTTTACTTGTGTATAGTGTAGAGTGAACAATGTGATCTTTTGTTGTTTTATGATAACCTTGATATGCTTAATATATAACTGGGAGTATCGAAACCTGTTGCACAAATGTAAAACTATTTTAAGCTACATATCAATGATTTTGGGAAAAAAATATAGGATACCATAGCATACTAGCTTGTGCTAAAATGATGGAGTACTCCTCTAATTATAGTGAATCAAGTGGTTAAGAATTATAGAACTATGTTTAAAAATATACATTTTACATGCGTACTAGCATTATCGTATAAGATCTTGATCATATGTTTTGACCTGGATAGTTAATAGGATCATATCCATTTAACGTATAATAGAGATTATGCGATGTTTGACACTCTTGAACCCTATTTGTATGTATTTATTTTTATAGACAATATTGTTACATGAGGAATCTTAGGTATTAGGAGAATATAACATAAGGATTGGTCACATGGACTAGGAGTTGTGAAAATGTACCAAATAAATCTTAGGCTCCTAACCTAGCATTTAATGAGAGATGCATATTTATTACTTGAGATGGGTCTTCATTATTTGGGGAATAAGAATGTGTCTTGAGAACCTCAATTAGTATTAGAAAGGTATTTAGGGAGCTCTTGTTTTAAAGTATAAATGAACAATGGTTCAATATTTGCACAATTTTGAAATAACTACTTGTGGTGCATCATACTCGTACATAGGGCTTGTACTTATAAAAGATAGTTTGAGTAAGTCTTTAAGTTCTCATAAATCAGAAACTATGACCTTTGAAATAATATTATCTAAAACATAACGAGATATATAAATAAATGACATAAACTGTTTATGTGATTTCTTTTTCTCTTGAAATAATTGATTGATTGATTATTATATGTATTTTGCATTGAATACTTGAGTGCAATACATGTTATGAGATTGTAAATGTGTATAGATGCTTAGATGTATCTAGTATATAACAATACATTATGATATGTGCTTATAATTATGTTACTTTATGATGCTAGTGTGCAATTTAGTCTTAGGAAATACTGGGGTGGTATAACCCCGTACTTACTTGATTGTTATTGTGTATGTGATCATTTGATTCTTAAAAATGTAAATTTAGCTATATGTATATATAGTTGGGAACCTATGATAGTATTGGATATCATAGGGTAATACAGTATAAAAGTATGTTGAACCCGGATGGTACATATTATAAATATTAAACCTAGACTTACATCTACATATGATTGATTTGTTGTATACATGCTAGTTATTGTTGTGGATAGTGTGCTTTATACAATTATAACACTTTGTGTATGCATGCATGCAAATTTTATGAATTTAACGAATGTTGTGATGGTATGTTAATGTTTTCTATGGGAACTGATATGAGCTTCGTCAAAACTAATTAATTGTATTAATGCTTATATTTCCATGTTCCTAAGACTACTTTATATGATTATTTTTGGAGAACTAGCAACATGTCTTAGTACACTAGACTATGGTAATATGGGTTATCATAAGATGTAGCATGTTTGGAAACTATTGACGTAGTGAAAAATCTACACTTACGTGTGTGTTATCCGAATGGTATAAACTATAGTAATTATTTCTAGAATGAGATAAAAAATAATTTAAGATTCATCCATACGTTTGACAAAATAATTTTTTGCTTTGATTAATCCTATGTTTGGAATGTTACATGTGTTTACAAATATAAAGTAAAATAAATGAATCTTGTGATTGAATTATATTAAACCAATCTACATTGTTGATTTGAAGTAAGGAGTGAGATGGACTTCATTGGTTTACTAGTCTTATAATGACATATGAAGGCAGTCTGATCAAGTGGTGTGTATGAATTTGATTGATCTAGATCATTATTATTTATAATTTGTAAAACTTTGGGCCAAAGTATGTTTAGTGATACATTGTCATTTCATGAGTATGATTCACATGTTTATGTGATATCTTGCAATAGAATGGATCTGTATGATACACTACATGTTTAGTTTAGAATCATACAACACATGGGTACTCGCTAGTCTCTCTAGATTCTCGTGATGTCACTATCTACTCATCCATGAAGGGAGGGCCATCCTTGATGTGATATGTGCAGGGGATCATTTATCCATGGTTGGTATGAAAAATCACTCAAATGATGCTCTCCCTCCCCAAAATAGTACTACTATTGAGATGACACTTGAGATTACCATAGATACTAGAGAGTCTAGGAAACTCATGCTCTAGGGAACCATGTATCTATAAGTACATTGTATTGTATTATATTTATCATTAAGTATTATTATGAAGAGTTGTAAATCTTGTTATTGTAAATAAATAATAGTGGTTGTAGATTTATTCAGTTGTAGTTGAGTTAATGTAATTATTTTATGTATTCATATTATGATGTACTCTCATGATATTAGAGATTAGTATTATGTGATGTATTATGCTTGTTGTTATTATCATGATGTGTATTTTTTATGGTTTCTATAGATTCTAGTGGTGTAATCTATATTTGGTTTATGTGTGTTAAATTTAAAAAAAACTCATGTTTTTATGTCTAACCTAGTGGGATTGTTACACTACAATTTTGTCCCTAGTCTCATTCATGGCTTCAAGAATCTGATCCAGCTTTATTAATTGTTCAATCGCAAATTGGTTACGATCAAATAGAGGGTTATTGTCATTGACATTTTAAGGACCCTCTCCAGATGATCTTGATCCCACTATTCTTATATCTGATAACAAAAGAATATGAAAATGTTAGTGGGCTCATTAAGTCTTAGAGTTTGAGCCACAGCTCTAATAACACAATGTAACATCCCCACTACAGTACTTATTGGAGACTACACTTGAGATTATCAAAGATACTAGAGTTTGAGTGACTCATGCTCAGTAGAAAATTATATCTATTATTGTAATTATGTTGAGACATAATGCCAGTTGAAAATGTAATTGATTACTTGATGTACATTGACAATAGTGATTGTATTATTGTACTAGTTATGGATGGATTTTATGTAATTATTTATTTATGTAGTTATGTTTTGTTACATGTGATGTTAGTGATCAATAATTGTTAAATGTTACATGTTTACTTTATGTTTAACATACTTAGTTAATATGCTTAGATCACTAATTATATTCTCATGGTGTAATAACAAAAGAATGCATGGAATATAAAATTAAAAAAAATATTACATTATTCTACTAAATCCTAGTGGGGATGTTACATTGAAACATAATCCTCTTTAACCCATCCAAAGTCCCTTTTGAATCAGTTTTTATCTATATCAATAACTCATGACCTGTAAGTTGTTTTTCTACATAACTGTATATAAATATATAAAAAAATATAAGTATATACTCATAAGGTTAATTCCCTCTATATGAGTATATAAATATATATGAATACATTTATTTTGAGTATACGACACACACACACATATACATCTAAAGTTCCAAAACTTAGTCTATATATGTAAATGGCACTATTATCCACCCAAGGTTTTATCTTGAGCTAAAGCATTGTATTATCAAACAACTAAACTCAAATTACCCTAATGTCTTACACCCAAATCAAATTAGTTTGCAGTCTTGGGGTTTTCATAAGTTATATGGCTTAGTTATACGGATGGTCGAGCCATCCATAGGGCTAAGCCTATATTCTTAATACAAGATTAAAATATATTATGGACCCTAATAATCCAAACCATAAACATAAATTCTTTAAGCAAATGAAAGTAATTACTTCACCAACCTCTTGAATCGCTTCCAATCTGAAATATAATGAACCAATATTCCTTCTCTTACTTGCTATATACTATACTTCTCCTCTTTGTCATACCCCATTCTCCTCCACAGCTTGCTTCTTATACTCACCCAATTCTTAACATTCAAAGTTTTGCATGCCTCTATTTACTACCAGCTCGTAGTCCATACATAATCCTCATTACATTTCAACCTCAACTAATCTCATAGTTAACTTTCATTAACCATACTAGAAAGCCCTAAATTTTTGCCCTGAATCTCCCTTAATTCTTTAATTATTATTTTATTAATTTCAAAAACCTTGCATGATCAATACTACATTACATGTCCGAGTAAATCACTTCAAAATTCCACTTTAAACATTAGTAAACAATGATAACTATTACTTCTACTTCAATATGCATGTTTACAAGATTAAGCTTAGATCTTAGGATAGTCTTAGGTTATAGTGTAATCTTTGCAAAAGTTCTGCAAAGATAAACAATATCATGACTTTTAAATAATATTATAACCAATAATAAAGTTGATCATATCCTTTTATCCAAAATGTAAATTGGATAATTAGTATCATATCCATAATAGTATTATAGTAATATAATTGTCACTTCATTACTATTTTATATAAACTATCTACGTCTTTTATTAACTTCTTACCTTAAGGCATATATTGATATTCTCAAATATCAATGATAACAAACTAATGTTCCAAAACATTGCAAAGACGTTTTTGTTACTCTATATATAATAGTAACTAAAAATTATCCACATAGATTTATGTTCCCATAATCATAAACAACATGAGTATAGTAACATAATATAGTTATACTGTAACATTATGCACTAAGTCTACATAAAATATACAAAATGCAATCAAACACATGATTTATTTCATACATAAGTACTAAATTGAAATAACACTTACTAACACATAAAATCTAATATTTAAAGCAAATAACTTTAAAAATGTACTAACTCTAATAATCCACAAAATGCATATAACATGTATTAACTAATGTGGTGTGTGCATGGGTTTTAGCAGTCCCTCTATCATCCCTCAACATGTCCATCTACGTCACCCTCTCTAATGATGTTCTCCCTCCATCATGCTCTGAGGGATGAACTCTCCTACATCCATCTCACGACAAGAAGGTAGTTAGCCTGATACATCATGATATATCATAAAATAATGTTCTAACAATAATTAACATAATCATAATGTATAAAATTTACAATATAACCAACTTATAACAATGAAATCATGAATTCCAAGTAACATATAATTATCCCATAACAACATATGACTTATAATTTAGTTAAAAAGTAACAAATCAATTTAACAACCCTAATAATCCATAGATAATTAGGTAAATTAGCTTAGTGGAAATCAGGATGTAACATGCATTATAATATGAAGATGTTGAATACTAAATAGATGTGGAAAACATGCTTCCAAAGCATTCTCCCACTGATTCTAAGAACTGTGAATGTGTGAAATCCATGCCCATATGTCATGCCCCCATTGAATTTGAAAACTAATATAAGTACCATATACTGAATGAGTGTGGAGAAAATGCTTCCAAAACATGCCCCCACTAAATCTAAAAATTATGCCAAGTGTGGAGAACATGCCTCTATGACATGCCCCCATTAATATGACCCCTTTTTGAGATGAGGGAAAGATAGAAAATTGTATTTACCTCACCTCAAAAGGATAAGATAACTATATAATCTATGAATGTAACCATGTAGCATATAGAAGGAACATGTCTAGGTAGATATAACATTGAAGTGATTAGAACCAATGTGATCACCTTAAGGCCTAAGGTACATGATAAATATCATGGCAACATCTAAATAGTAATAGTACAAGCTCAATAAGCAAACAAGCACACACATAAGAACACTAAAAAACAAGTCAAAAGTAAATGGTCTAAGGAGACCACAAACAAGGGGCATGTTCAAATGTCACACAATTGAAGGGACATGTCATAGTCAAATGTATATAAAATCAAGAATGACATATTCAAATGACCATACAATAAACAATGATATGTGTAAATGTCAAAGAAAATATACATAGGCATGGCGGCCACAAGCAAAGAAGCATTTTCAAATTTTTGAACAAGGAATACAATAGCAAGGAAAAACACTCAAGGAAGTGCATAAAGGAAAACATAAGCAACTAACATAAACATGTCATAGAAGCCCATGGATAAAATGTGTTATGAAAAAATGTCAAGCGTATAGCATATCAAGTACCATGTGTAAGATATAATCATGGATAAAGACATTTTTAAGTACATATATAAGCTCAAACATGAAAATGTGGTTGTCGAACTATATAACCTATGTATAGTAAGATCAAAGAAGCAGATGCCCCCAATGTCTACATTAAATTAATAGAGAGAAGGCCAAATAACTAAAATAAGTATAGATCATGTATTTTTGTATGCAGGTATGACACTCAAGTAGAAGTGTGACACATATGTGTGTATGTAAAAGCAATTGAGTATGTCATCTGTTAGGATTGTGGAGCTAAAAGCTTCACTGATGCAGACATGGAGGAGGCTGCAGAATGAGTTTCCGAAGTGTCAGAAGTGTTTGGCGTTGGTCTGGCCAACCGGCGTCGGCAGGGTAAGACAGGAAGGCAACCGACGTCGGTTATATATCGGCCGGCGTCGGCGACCCCAGGCGGACAGGGACCGATGTCGGTCGCCTGTGTGGTTCGACTGCGAGCTATTTACGGGCAATTAGCTAACGAACCAAGTGTTTGCATGATGAGTGCTAATTTTAGACTCATAGCTGCGGATCTAATTATTGTAATTAGATGTCTAATCATTGTTTGGATGAGATCTATATAATAGACTCATGGTTGTATTGGAAAAGTGTGTTAGGGAGTAAGAGAGCATAATTATAAGCTCCTTCTGTGTGTGAGGTAGAGCAATGGTGCGTTCCTCCTAGTGCCTCAGTACCAGGTGTGTTGGTGCTGGATTGGAGAGCCAGCTGGGTTCTTCAAGAGTGTAGGATCTTGGTCACAGTTGCATGGCCTATATAGGAGATCTACATGGTAAGTAAGATCGTTGATCTGCAGGTGTATGTGTGTGCAAGGTCGAGGTTCACAGGTGAATAGAACCATTGTTTGATTTGCAGGTGTGCAAGGTCATACAGACAGCAACACAATAGGGAGCAGTATCAGGCAGGATCAACTTGGAGTACAGGTGTGTACTCGGATAGAGCAAGAGGAAGGCAAGGGAGTTCCTTCCATAAGTATGGTCTGTTGAATTGCAGGTTGTTGCAGATTCATGGGAGATCTACTTGAAGTACCTTGAGTACTTGTGGAGCACGTGGAGTGTTTGTGGAGTGCGTGGAGCACTTGTGTTGTGCGTGGAGCACGGGAGGTGAACACCAACTCTGTATTTGAGTTGGGTGTTGGGACCTGTGAGAGGGAGAGCTTTGGGGAGAAGAATTACTGTTCACTTGAGGTGTGGGAAACCTCTGTAAGGTGGTGGAGAAGAAGTGGCATCTTCTTTATTGTATTCTTTTCTGTATAAAGTGTTAATACAATTTGTGTATTGTCTCTCATATCATGTGTTATTCTGATTTCTAGTTACTTGGTGAATCTGGTTAATTTCCGCATATTAAGTTGCTTGGTTTGGTAATCAAATTGTGTGCTTCCGGTTTACATCCTCCCAACAAGTGGTATCAGAGCTAAGGTTGGAGGAAGCAGGTTTTGTGTTTGGTTACAGGGCACTCTCAGGGGTTTCTGATCGAGTGGGAGTAGAGCAACTGCAGATCAAAGTAAGCTAAGAATGGAGGAGTTGAAAAGCACAGATGGTCACTCACGGTCCTATGGAAAGAAAGAGCAGGTAAAATATTATTGTTGGTTGGTAGCAGATCAGCATGAAGAAACTGAAGATACAGATGTTGCAGGTGTTATTGCACAGGATGTTCTTGGAGGTTTCTTGGATAAAGTTGAATCTTGGATAAAAGATTCGGTTGCCTCTTTCCATGCAGTTCCAGGTAGAGGAGCTGGTAAGCCTTGCCAAAGAATTGGCAAAGGGGAAGTGAAGCTGAAATTGCAGGCGGCCAACACACAGGTGTTGATGAAGGTCATGCAGGTCCCAGGTTTGGAGATATGGCTAATTTCTTCAGAAAGATTGGGTGATGAGAGATGCACAAGAACTCTCACAGCGGAAGCACTTGAATTAGCTGGTGGTAAGAAAACAGGTATCCTTTATCTACTTGTTTATATTACTGATTCTTCTTTTGTTGCGGAGACGTGGCTTCGTAGGCTTGGTCACATGAGCAGGAAGGAGATGCATGTTCTTAAGCGGAAGATAGATATATTTGACAGGCTTAAGAATTGGAAAGCCTTGGTGTTTATGGAGGAGATGGCGGACAGAACCCAGTGGATGTGGCTGGATACTTCTGAGCAGGGCAGTTTGGACATGGATTTTGATTCAAAGAAGCTCACGGGTAAAAAGTCATCACTCACAGGCGAACACAGGTACCGATGTCGGTCAGGAGGAACCAGCGTCGAACAGACAGGTGCCAATGTCGGTCATGTGCAGACTGAAGCCGGCGATGTCGGGCAGGGTAAGACCGATGTCGGTCATGGGACCGACGTCGGCAGTATGTAAGACCGATGTCGGTTAGGAGAACCAACGTCGGCAGCAGGGACACCAGCGTAGGCAGGTTGGTAGTCAGGTACAGACGCATGGAACCGACGTCGGTCGGATGCAGACTGTGGAGTGACCGAGGTCGGTCACTGTAACGGATTTTGGGTGGATAGTAAGCTGTCAAGGAGTCTCAAACACCCATATGGAGGACTGAAGGCGTAAGTAGGCCCTCAAATTCGTTGTTCCTCTTCTTCATACTTGTTGCTGATTGTAGAGCAGGAAGGATCCAGGAAACAGGTGTGAGCTTGGCATGGATGAGGATGTGATTCCTTGGAGGAGAACCAGACAGGTGTGTTTTGGTAGAGATGCCAGTAGGTATGAAAGCACAGAGATGAATGGATACCTTAGTAGAAGAATAGAGAGAACGGATACGTGAGACGAAAGATCAGGTATATGGTCTTGAGGAGCTGCAGGACAGTGGTACAGGTTTTGACAGGTGGAGGACGAAGCATGGCTTCAGTCAATGTCAGGGTAACTACTGTGGTTTTGTCTTACCAGGTGGATGATGAGTCGCGACATCATTCTGTTGCTGTATGTGGATAGTATGCTAGCTAGCAGGGGTGTACATACAGGATTTTGCTGAGCTAAGGGTAAGATTAGTTCAGTGGCATGTCAGGGGGAATTTGGAGCAGCGGAATTCTTTGACATGGGAGGCATGGAGATCACAGGTTGATTTTGTCTCGAGTGGGAGCTGATGTGAATCAGGTGTTGACGAGGTTCGAGATGCAGAGCCGGAGCACACTAAGGGCTGGACAGGTACAGTGTCCGAAATCACATGAGGTCTGGTATAGACCTGAGTATTCCCATGCAGTGGGAGCTGTCAGAGAGTTAGGAGCCAATTCGGGGAAGTGGGTTCTCAGGTTTTCTGAGAGGGACCGGCAGCAGGTGTTGCTATGCAAGGTCAGGACTTCACTACAGGTGTTGTAGGTTCGGATGTGGCAGGGTACTTGGATGACAGGTGGTACACCATGGGATGTGTGGTGGGTTGTCTTCAGGTGGGAGCTTGAAGAGGGATACAAACCAGGAAACAGATTAGACGGAGTACAGGTACAGGTACAATGCAGCTGTTTATCTCCAAGTGGGAGATTGTTAGGATTGTGGAGCTAAAAGCTTCACTGATGCAGACATGGAGGAGGCTGCAGAATGAGTTTCCGAAGTGTCAGAAGTGTTTGGCGTTGGTCTGGCCAACCGGCGTCGGCAGGGTAAGACAGGAAGGCAATCGACGTCGGTTATATATCGGCCGGCGTCGGCGACCCCAGGCGGACAGGGACCGACGTCGGTCGCCTGTGTGGTTCGACTGCGAGCTATTTACGAGCAGTTAGCTAACGAACCAAGTGTTTGCATGATGAGTGCTAATTTTAGACTCATAGCTGCGGATCTAATTATTGTAATTAGATGTCTAATCATTGTTTGGATGAGATCTATATAATAGACTCATGGTTGTATTGGAAAAGTGTGCTAGGGAGTAAGAGAGCATAATTATAAGCTCCTTCTGTGTGTGAGGTAGAGCAATGGTGCGTTCCTCCTAGTGCCTCAGTACCAGGTGTGTTGGTGCTGGATTGGAGAGCCAGCTGGGTTCTTCAAGAGTGTAGGATCTTGGTCACAGTTGCATGGCCTATATAGGAGATCTACATGGTAAGTAAGATCGTTGATCTGCAGGTGTATGTGTGTGCAAGGTCGAGGTTCACAGGTGAATAGAACCATTGTTTGATTTGCAGGTGTGCAAGGTCATACAGACAGCAACACAACAGGGAGCAGTATCAGGCAGGATCAACTTGGAGTACAGGTGTGTACTCGGATAGAGCAAGAGGAAGGCAAGGGAGTTCCTTCCATAAGTATGGTCTGTTGAATTGCAGGTTGTTGCAGATTCATGGGAGATCTACTTGAAGTACCTTGAGTACTTGTGGAGCACGTGGAGTGCTTGTGGAGTGCGTGGAGCACTTGTGTTGTGCGTGGAGCACGGGAGGTGAACACCAACTCTGTATTTGAGTTGGGTGTTGGGACCTGTGAGAGGGAGAGCTTTGGGGAGAAGAATTACTGTTCACTTGAGGTGTGGGAAACCTCTGTAAGGTGGTGGAGAAGAAGTGGCATCTTCTTTATTGTATTCTTTTCTGTATAAAGTGTTAATACAATTTGTGTATTGTCTCTCATATCATGTGTTATTCTGAATTCTAGTTACTTGGTGAATCTGGTTAATTTCCGCATATTAAGTTGTTTGGTTTGGTAATCAAATTGTGTGCTTCCGGTTTACATCCTCCCAACATCATCCATCAACATGGAACTAACACATACATGTCAAGGAGCCAATAGAACATGTAGGTGCTAAAAATATTTTTGGATTTTTGAATGTTTTTTTTTTTTTGGTATTTTGGAATGTTTTTAAGATATTGTTCTATAATTTCATCTAATAGATGGTCATAGGTATCTCCCTATTTGGTATATGACAACCCTAAGTTGAATCTTTTGCATTGTTTACATCATAATTGGATAAGGTGAAAAGGTACATAGCATGTTCCTCCTCATGTTTTGAATGTGTAGTAGAAGAATCAATGCTATCATTTGGGATATGTATTAAATTTCCTTTATGAAAAAAGGAAATACTTTACTGATTTAGATCAATTTTTGCTTCCATTTGGTATAGCCAAGGAGTTCACAGTGTAAATGCATATGGAGATACAGTAGGCATAATCTAAACCTATGTTTGAATTATTTTAGGACCACAAGCAATTGGTATTATTATATTTTCCAATGAGTCTTTCCAACCTCCTTTATTTTGTAAGTTGTAGGTCGAAACCAATTTGTTGTAAACGTCTTACATTACAAGTAGTTTTTTGTTTGTGTAGGATCAATATGGTTATGCCAAAAATAAGCACCACCCATGAATAAGGTAATTATTAAATCTTGTTAGCATGGATACTTTTTGTTTTGTTAAATTTGGGATTCTTACATAGAATATGAACCTTGGATTGGCCCCATATTGAGTAACATTTGTAAACTAGTCATATAAAGATTAGGGATACCGCATATTTATTCATAATGCTCCTTAGCTAATTTATCTCCTTAATTGTGTGAGGGATAAAACTTTTATATTTATAGGGAGGTATGTTAAGTTCTTTTGAATGAGTAACTATGAAGGAAACATATTTATGCACATCCACATATAAATGTGTAAATGACTCATATTGTTCATGCAATGCTCATTCCTTTAATGGTGAAAGAAGCCCTAAAATAAAAATAAATTGCAATTCTAAATTTGAGGGATTATATTGTATCTCATATGATGTACTTCTGAAATAAATAATATAGTATTTAATGGATTCATCATCACGTTGTTTGAAATTGTGAAAATGTTCTAATGTAAGTGTTGGCACCTTGTGTATATTGAAATCCATGAAGAAAACATCTTCTAATTGGGTAAAAGTTGTTAAGGATCCTTTTGGTAGGCTCTAGAATGAATTTTGAGCTTCATAAAAAATGCTCATATGGAATACTTTTAGCCATAGTTTGTCATCTTGTGCCCATTGACCAAAAGAATGTGCATATCTTATCATGTTCTTAAATGGGTCCTTGTGTCTCAAAAAGAGGGGAAAATCTGGTAATTCAAAATCTTGTGGATAAAGATATTCAAGTATACATTTCACAAGAGGTTGATTATTGAATTAGGTTACATGTGCATTAACATTATGAAAATCCATTTGCATTTGAAGTATAAAACCTTACTTTTGAATATCCCCAATAGTGGTAATAGTGGTCATCATAGACATTAGATATTTTATGGGAATAGTGGTGTTTGTCATGGGTGTCATCATTGGTTCCAACCTACCACCTTTTTTGAATCTAGGCATATGAGTATCATCATCCTCATGTATAACAAGTGCAAATTCATGATCACTAAATTTGGGATGTTATAGTAATGGTATGGAATATTTCAACTTTGATACATTTGGTGTATCATTTGAATATCTTGTACTATTTGAAGAATTTATTTGATTTTTCGTTGGTAAGGGTATACCAATTTTATCTTAGGAAAATTTTGGTAAGGACACCTTTTTTTATGTAGAATTTGTTTCAAATGAAGGTAAGAAAAAACCATCACCTTTAATAGAGGGATATTGTTTGGTAACGTAAGAAATTTGGGGGTTTTAATCAGTTTGCTTGAAGACATGCCCCATTATTAGTTGTTTGTAAATCAGCCACAATTTCTTTATGTAATTGTCATATTTTTTTACGATCAAATGAGGTAACCTCTTGGTCATATGTACCCACTTTTTTGGTTAAATGTACATGTTTAGTTGAATTGAATGGGTGTTAACTCAAGGATATTTTTGAAAACCCCAAAACTTGCCTATTTTTATTGTTATGTTTAAGAGATATAGGTTGGGTTACACCTTGTTCATGTTTGCCCAATCCTTGGTTTTGGTATCCATATTTTTGTAAGTATCAGATGCCAAAGTCATATAATGGTGGTGTAGGAAGTATGGATAAAGGATTTTTATATTCCTTAAAATGGATCAACTCATCTCTTGAAATGGTGGAAGCATGGACCTGATTAGAGGGATAACAACTACCACCATTCAAGCCTTTTATACTACATGTTTTAGCACTTGGAATAATGCAAGAGTAGTCAATTTTAATTCCTTCCTTGGAGGAGAATTTGATAGTTTCATAATCATAGTCATCAAAGCAATCAATATAATCTATGATAAGAGAAATGAGAAATGTAAAGGTTATGACAAAGTAGGTAATAAACATCCTATAGGGTATGCTTAGGTAGAATGGCATTCAAAGATTGGATTTACCAAATGTTTAACCCTAAAATGATCTAGGTGATCTTATTGTTAACCCTAAATTTTGTTAAAGGGGTATATAGAAATGAAATGGCATAAGGGTGATAATCAGATCTATAACAGGATAATTAGATGCTAAACTCAGATATATGCATATTTTGAATTCATAAAATTGAGATAGTCTAAATATGGAAAATACAACTAAGCTATGTATGGAAATGACAAGGAAGTAATATACTTAGTTAATTTTAATTCTAACATAATGTTGGATCTAAAATAGGTAGGAAGAAGGCTGGAAGATAGTTCTAGAATAGTCATGAGATTCAACACTTTTAAAGCTTTAGACACTAATGCTAACCTTGGATGGTTATGTTGACACTATTTTCTGGGTTTGACACAAGTGTCTATGGAATACTTACTATAAAAGGATGCAACCACTTGGATACATCTAGGTTTTGCTTTCACCTTTGTTTTGGTGCATTTATATATGGGTCATGGATTGTAACTCCTCATGAATTTGCAAAACCCTAGTTCTTCATCTTCATTGTGACCTTGGGGAAAGTGGATTAGTGGGCACATGGTGTCATGTTGACCCCAAAGTCCTCATTATTAGAGGGTGTTGCCTACATAGCCAATACTCTAGAAGAGATCCCCGGGCTTATGTAGCTCTCCCCTACATGTTGGCTTATGTGCAAATCATGCAATATGTGGAAAGCAAAACCAATGGTGACCTAGCTTATAACTTGGCAAATTGGGCTACTTCTTTAGCACTTCATACTTGTAGTTGTGTTGTACCTATGAATAGTATGGAAATAGGGAAGCTTTATTCAATTGAATGATCTTTGAATACTCTTTGGTAAGAATACTTAGTATCATTCTTATGTTGTTAGGTGAGGAATGAATGAAGGTTGATCTTGTATTTATACCAATTAGTATCATTCCTATGTTGTTAGGTGAGGAATGAATGAAGGTTGATCTTGTATTTATACCAATTCCTTTGGAACAATAACTCACATTAAATCACTTAGGTCGACCATTAAGATATGTTTCATTTACAAATTATATGACTTCAGGGTACTAAACACTTGTATCGAGTTAAGACACTAACATTGATGCTAGTGTCTATCCCAAATGTTAGTGTATAAGGAGTAGGAAAGTAGGTATAGGTTCAAAACTTGTAGAGATGGAAGATAAGTACATTTTAAGAAATTTGGGCAAGATAAAAGGACTATGTCATCAACAAAAGACTAGTTAGACTAAGAGATAGGCTAAAGGGCACAAAATAGATAAGATGTGAGACTTGCAAAAGTGGGAAAGGTATAGAATTGAGAAGAACAAACATGGTCTAAGTTTGCCAAGTGTAAAAGACAAAGATGTTATATAATCATAAAATAATGTCTACATAACTACACATTTATATTCTCCTTATATATATACCTTTTCATTGAGAATTAGACATCTAGTGGCACAATTTCTTATGGACCCCTTCAGTTCCATCTTGTTTCACTTTATTTACTTGACCCTTAGGCCTATATGTTATGTTTATTACACTTCATCCAATATATGCTAGGGAGCCTTACCTAATATTTTATATTCTTTGTGCATTTTAGCCCCTAGACACTTGCGTCTATTGAGGACACTAGCATCGATGTTACTGTCCAACTACAATGCAACTACCCAGGCTTATTTTTTTCCTTTTTCATATCTTTCACTTTGTGACCATTTTATTAGCCCTATTTGCCCATCCTATGGTTGGATTTCCATGTGTTACTCGATCCCAATTCAAAATCAAAAGATTCATATATATCCAAAGGCTATAGTCTAATTAACATACCTAACAATTTGATTTGACAAACTATTTAATTGGAAAGTATTATTTATTTTAAACTATCAAATTGTATTACAACACTAAATCAAATATTTGAAGCATTAAAAAGGTCAAATATACTATTACATTACTTATATCAAGGGAACCTAGGAAAAAGAACATATATTTTCCCATTTTTAAAATTATACACACATGCACAAGAGGGAGAACTACATGTGAGTCTGAGGCCCTCTTTTGAGTATTAGTTATGTAAACATCACTTAACAACAAATTAAGTTACTAGGGCTAGCTCAACTCATGCACTAACCCCTCTTCACCAGGTTATAGGAGGTACATTGTAAAGGAACCAGGGTTTTGCTTATTATTTAGATCATGCACACATGAAAACACATCTAGCGATGTAAAATAATTACACAAGTCATAATGTAAATTTGGAACCACTACTATATATATCCTTGACTGGACACTTATGTCAGAAGCAGACAATAACATCGAGGTTATTATCCCTAATCGATGCAACTGTTCAGGAAAAAAAAGTTAGAATATAGAACAAACAAGGTTAAGATCTTTAAAATAACTCTGACAATTCCTAATCACTGCCACAATCCAAAAAAAAACATCAAACAAGATATGCCCCCTTTTATCCCTTAGTTACTTTGTACTTGTATTTATTGCACATGCTTAAATGAATTACATTATCAGAGTATTGTATTATGTTGCTAAAATCGTATTTTATAATATTGCATTTAAACAACTTTATTACTTGTATGTTTCTCTTATGAATCTAAAAATCATAAAACATTTGGTGAACCCATCCTTAGTTTGTTAAATTGAAACCCTAGTTTGCATATTAGGGTTTTTGCCTTCTTCAAAAGTTCATTTTAGGTTTCTATATTTTATTTTCATATCTAATTTCTCTCATACTTATATGGGCATATCCTAATAATGCTTAGTTACATTGTTGCTTTGGTCCTAATGGTTGTGTGCTTCATGGCTATCTTAAACATTACAACCCTTATGTATACATATAATATTTTCAAAATTTTATTGATTACTAACACTTTATATCTTGTAGGACCCTGTCGAGTCTCAATCTCTTTGAGTGCATGCCTTAAGGGGTACACCAAGAAAGGGGTGCACATACCATCGGTGCTTTGTAAGATTATTTTTCCTTTTTCCACTTGCCATCTACACTCTTTCTTATTAGAACCTTGAACCCTAAGCTTATTCTTCTCTTGCCTAATCATTCTTATCATTTTCCATGCTTTATCCCTCTTTTTTTTGCTTTATCTCCCTTTTTCTTGTTCAACAAACTAGGTTGGCCATATGGATTTTTAGGCTTCCTACTCAATAAACTAGGTTGACCTAGTTAACCTAGTGTATTCTAGGAACACTTTAGCTATTTTGACTTATTTGCATCCTGGTCGACCTAGCACAAACTTTAGGCAATATCTCGAGAATGTACTAGGTCGACCTAGTCGACCTAGTACAACTGACATGTATGAAAGTTTTTAAGCAAGATACTACTATATATATAAAGACATTTACCACCATTTCATAAGAATTGAAAGAGAATAGAAGAATTAAGTGAAGAAGTGTGAATAAACATCTACTTATTGACCATTCTACTTGAGGAATAAAGCTTCAAAGTTCAATACTTTCTTTGGAGCTCTAATCTTGTATTATGGAGAAGTTTTTTGGTTGCTTAGGTAGGTCATGTAGACTAGAGCTAATTTATCTTGGTTATCCTTACAAGCCACAACAATCTCTTATGAAGCACCTTGGCCAAGGGAGAAGTTGAGACTCGATAGGTTCATCTTCAAAGGTAAGTATTACTAACTTTATTTCTCCTTTGTAAGAGTAGATAGATAATGCAGTATGTATTCTTCTCTTCCATGTATTAGGATTCTATACACATTGATGTGAGTATATGTTTCTTATACATGTTTGTTTTAGTTGTTTAATTATTTTATTTTAACCTGACTTTGTGCCATAAGCTTTGGTTCACACTAGATTAGTTTACTTTTCTTGTTATTATAATAGTTTACTTTCTTGCTTATTAAATAAGTGAACATCAAATCATAGGAATCTTTTAGGGTTTATGTGTGATTATGTTAGATTGTAGATTTTGGAACCCTTCCTAGCATGATGTGTTGTAACAAGTGATACAAGTGATCCCCTACTCGGGTCTAACAGATCCCCATATTGGTCATATTCCCGCTTAATAAGTGTATACCCAATTAGAAGTGTAGGTGTGCTCTATATTATCCACTATAGGATTAATTCATTATGCATCATGTAATTCTAATTGCATATATTCTGGTGAACCTAACGTGAATCCAACCATTGTTGGATAAGTTCACTTTTCTTTCATTTCTTTCATTTCTTTCATTCTTTTTATCATCATTTTTATCATATATTTTGACTTATTTGATTGATTCTATTGACCCAACTATTTATTTCTATGCATAGGTTTTTAGGTTTCCAGACTACTAGGTCAACCAACTCGACCTAGTGCATTTTTAGACTTCCATTTCAACCTACTAGGTCGACCTATTGTATTTTCAACAGGTTCCTGTATAGCTTGATCGACTAGCTCAACCTAGTTTACAGGTTTTGCCAATTTTTTCCAAGGTTATTGATCAATAATATTATTCATTTCCATCTTTGAACCACTCAAGTCAGTTTATACTTCTTTGTATCTTTGTGTTTCTATAATTTCCTTTCATAATTTGTAGTCTTTAAAACTGCTCTGACATAGTCAACTAGGTTGACCTAGTTATATGTTCTTTCATAACTTTATATCAACTTTATCATCTTCCTTACATCATCATGAATCCAATTCATTTAATTTTTTGTAATATAGATAAGTATAACTAAAGATATAGACAAAATAAGAAATTAGCCCCTATTTACTGTACTAGGTTGACCCTGTCGACCTAGTATCATTTTTAGCCTTTGTGCACTGGACTAGGTTGACCTAGTCAACCTAACACTATTTGTAGCCTCTTTTACCTTTTCATCTAATCTCTGTACACTATACAGGATTGACTTGGTCGACACTGTATAGTTTTACAGTCCTTATTTTTTCGCTAAGTCAACCAGGTCAACCTAGTACTATTTTCTATCACTTTTTATTCTCCTTGTGTGGTTATCTAACCTTGTTTCATTATGATGACATCTTCTCAACCTTCCCTTGGTCAAGAACATTACATTATTAAGGACTTGGATACTAACCTCACTTGTTTCATTACCTCCGATGAAACTATCTAATTTCTTCCTTCCCCTTTTCCTAAGCCTAAACCACTCACTACACAATGCAATTATAGTTGAGATCCTTCGTCATAATCCTCCTCCTAATACCAATGTTGGGAGTCCTTCACCAAATAATAATAATCAAATTGATAATCTAGATGGTTCTTAAATATTCAAAAACCTTGATGATAATACTATTTCCACTCCTTACAAGAATGGTAGATTGACTAAGCTTCCTTCTTCTTCTACCACACCTAAGACATTTAATACCAATATTGGGAATCCTCCACCTACAAAGAATATTCCTCCAACCAACATTGACAACCCTCCTCTTATCAACACTAATAGCCCTCCTACAAACACTAATCCACCTATTGATATAACTCAACTTCTTGCCCAAGTCATTCAACAAATGAACATCATGCAAACTTCTAATCAATCTCAAATGATGAGCACGCAACAACACTTATGCAACATGATTATTTAACCATTTAAAGTCATCATGCCTCAACCAAATAAAATTTTTGTCCCTCCTCCTCTTAGAGATGCCAATGGAAATATCATCCATCAACCTCTAATGAATAACAAAATGCTTCAACATCTTCAAAATTAACCTTTAGCCCCATTCATTACATCCATAGATATTGGAAACATTTCTCCAACTATCACATATAATGGAACTAAGGGTCCCACTATCTTTCTTAAGTCTTTTGGTAATCTCTATAAGGAATGGGTCCAAACTAACACCTTTGCTACTACCAAGCTCTTAGCCAAAACCTTTGTTGGTGATGCACTTGAATGGTACAACCAACTTCCTAGACATTCCATCTCACAACTAGAGGATTTAGTCAATGCTTAAGTGAAGGAATTCCAACATGATGACCTTCCTAGAAATTACCTTAGCTATTTCATCAATGTCAAACAAATTCCTAATGAATCTATTCATACTTTTATCAAACAATGGCAGTCCCTTGCTCATAAAGTGGACCATAACATGAATGATGACACTCTTCTAAAATTATTTGTCACAAATATTAAACCTCTCCTTAAATACAAAGTTTGAATCTATTCACCTAAAACTTTAGAAGAAGCCTTAGACCAAGTAAAAAGGCAAGACTTTCTTATGACTCAATTTGAAACACCTCAAACAACTACTAAAGCATCTTTCCAATCTTCTTCTCATACCATTGATTCATCCAAGTCTCCCTAACCTCAACATAGAGCATCCAATTCAACCAATTTTAACCTAACCCACCCTCCCTTGAGTCTAGAACAACTTCTGATGAAATTTCCACCTTCTAAACCCATGAACTTTGATCCTTCCAAACCTCCTCCAAAATGGTACAATCCAAGTAAATTTTGTTAGTGGCATGGTACTATAGATCATTCTCATAAGTCTTATTGTGATCTTCATTGATTTCTTATTTCTTCCTTGCTTGGTCCATATTTCAATCTTGATACTCTCATAAAACAACATTATCAAGACTACCTTCAAGCTTTTCACAATCAATCTCAAGAACCACAATCACACCAACATCAATTACCTAATGAACAAACCTCATCTGCTAATTTTATTCAAACAATAATTGATCTTTCTTCCTAAACCAATAAGGAAAGGATGTCTAACATGAACAACTTTAAACATATTGTGGTATCTAATGAGCCTCAACCTTTTATGTCATATACACCAAAAGAATACCTAGTTCAAATGCCTATTCCAAAGCATATACTACATGGCCTTTCTTTACCTCCTTTATCTCTTCATACCTCTCCTACACATCATATGTCACATTCAACCTCCTTAAAATCTAACAAATCAACACATTTACCTATTTCCAAATTCACCTACCAACCCAATGCAAGTCATTCTAATGGTTCAATATCCCCTCACTCCAACTCACATGTTGGGGAATCTTGCGATGCCCATCCACATGTCCTTTCAGACTTTGGGGCATCTTGTGATGCCCATCCCTACATAAAATTACCCTTTGGGACATCTTGCGGTGCCCACTCTTCTTCTCCAATGTATAATAACAAACACATCCAAATTCAAGAAACATTATGAGATTTATAGACTTGTATGTCACATGCTCATCTTTGATACAGACATTAGCATAGGTCTTACTTGTTCTTTTTGTCTCATGTTTCTTTGTTTTTGTGTATTTTTTTATTTCTTTCAACTTAATTTTCCTAATCATCATACTTTTCCTTTATGTTCTTTTGGCTTTCTTATACATCACATTTGGCATTTTCTTTCATTTTTGTCCTCGTATATGTATATTATTTCTCATTTTTATGTCATTCTTTGCCTTAATAGCTTTATGATCATTTTTGCCTCTTTCTTTAGCATTTACCTCTTGATGTACCAGTCTTCTTTATCTTCTTGTATTTCTTGTTTTTTGCACCCCTTAGGTCTTTCTTTTGTGATTTGATTTGTAAGACCATGGATAGGACCTGGCACCCCTCACAAAATTACCATCTTTTAATTATTTTTCTTCATTTTGTTGCTTGTCAATGTTGTTTTGGCATCCTTTGGGTTTTTATTTTGTGAGGTGATTTGTAAAAAGGGTCCCTTACTTTGCTTTTCTCTTACTTACTAACACCCTTGCGTTTTTCTTTTATGAGTTGCAGTGTAAGACCATGGATAAAACCCAAACCTCCTCATAAAATTACCATTATTTTCATGTTCTTTATTATCATTGTTATTAGACATTAGCTTTTGCTTCTTTTGTTAGATGGAATTTGCATAACAATATATGTTAGCATGTTTTCCTCCACTTCCCTCATTCTTATGATAACGAATCATACCATTGCTATCATTGTATCCCTTTTTTACCTTTATCACACTTTTATGATTTGAAGCAAGTCAAAATTTTCCATGTGTCATCTCCTCTTGATTTCCCATTTTTTTCATCTCCACATTAGATAAAACAATGTGAAAGTCAAGATAACACTTTTATTTTACCTGGATTTACGTGACTCTTAGACCCCATGCTCTTTGAAGTTCTCTCTCTTAGCAACCTTGTCCCATGTTTTCAAATGAAAATCATCTTTAGCACCCATGTTTGGTCTTCCAAATCCATATGGAGGAGGAATAAAAAATCCATCAAAATAAATTTAAAATCCAAATCATTTAAAAACAGAAGGCAATGATATCTAAAAAGGCAATATATAAAATGTTAAAAGTCAAAATCATACCAAAAGACATGATTCCAAGCACATCTCCTATCTCCAATCAAAGCTCAAACTCCATATTCCACTTCAAATAGAGCCAAAGTCCTTTGGGGTGTGATAGGCCAGTAGAATGGAATAGGGGAATTCAAAAAATTCTATGGTGCTACCTACTTTCTCATGTAAGTACCCAATCTTTGCAGTAGACTGACGGCTCTGGAAGGGGTCCAGAAGAATGGGGAACACATCATGGGGAGGTAGGTCCATTTCACTTTTCATGCATATAGCCTTCATAGGATGATCTATACTCCATTTGTTGACCTAAGACTTGTGTGGTTAAGATAATTTCTTCATAGTCCTTAAGGTTGATAGTCCTCTTGTTTTGATAAACCAAATTTGAGTGTCTTGACTTCAATAAAGAGTTCTCTCTACCTTGGTTTTTCCTACATTTTCCCCTCTAACTATTTCATTTCCCCCTTGACCTAGTACATTCTCGGGCTAATGCCTAAAGTCTATGCTAGGTCGACTAGGATGCAAATAAGTAAAAATAGCTAAAGTGTCCCCAAAATACACTAGGTCGACCTAGTTTATTGAGCAAGAAGCCTAAAAATCCATATGGCTAACTTATTTTGTTGAACAGGAAAAAGGGAGATAAAGCAAGGAAAAGAGGGATAAAGCATCTAAAATGATAGGAATGATTAGGCAAGAGAAGAATATAGATGGCAAGTGGAAAAAGGAATAATAATATTACAAAGCATTGATGGTCTGCTCACCCCCTTCTCAATGCACCCCTTAAGGCATGCACTCAAAGAGATTGAGACTCGACATGTTCCTGCAAGATACAAAGTGTCAATAATCAATAAAAGTTTGAAAATATTATGTGTATACACTTTATGGTATCACTAAAAGAATACCATGCATGGAAGCTCCATTACGATCATTATTTTAATCCACCTAATGAATAATGTATTACATATGAAAACCTATAAGAACACCAAAAATAGGATAAACCCTCTTTTACTTACAACTATGATAATGAAATAACCAATTGTGCAAATGCAAATGTAAATAACCAAGGTAGTGATTATGATCTTTCTACTTTTGGGTATGACAATGATGACACACCTCTTTGCTATGACATTATTACTACTCTATTTTACGACAATGAAGAGTTACCAGATACACAAACTAATAACATTTATAATATTAAAAATCAAAATATAGCATGTGTACCTTATTTAGTTACTTTATAAAGTGAGTGTGCTTTCTCCCCTTTCAATAGTACAAATGTCAAAGACATTACATGTTCCTCCCCTATCTCTCATGATGAACACATTGATGAAATCAAGTGTGTGCCTTCTTCTCCGAGTAATATTAATATTGAAAATGTTTTTCCATGTCTATATGATTCAAATAAAAATAGCCAAATTTGTTCTTACCCTCTAGTTTGTGATGAGTAAAACATGTCATGTATCTCCCATTGTCTCACTTGAGGGAAAAAATGAGAGTGTATATAACCATCATAAGGAAATACTTTAAAAACATGCATTGTTCGAGGATACAAATAAGCTCCCAAGTATATTTCACATATCAATTATAAAGATAAGCCATCTAAGACAAAGAGAATCAAAGGTAGCATTACATGTTCTCTCCCTCCTTTAGAAATTAAAACCGAAAGTGAACATTGCATTCTTCCCTCTCAATATGTTACAAATAAATTAGAAAATGTTTGTCTCCTTCCCTCATTTGAACTTTCCAATATAAAAGAGCAAATTATTATAAGTGGAATTCCCACCCCCATGCCCCTCACCCCCCACTCCTTTTCAATATCAAGAGATTTTTAACGACAATAATACCAACCTTCGTGCAATCCAACATGATATATGTACCTCTTTAACCATGGATATCCCTTTGCAAAATGAGATAAAAACATGTGATCATTCACCCCTTGATAGTGAAAAGGATTCAATTATTTCTATGTTCCATGTACATGGTAATTTACAACCATTAGTAAAAACTTTAACCTCTTATTATGATATGTTATCTATCATGACTACCATGGGAGATTTACAATAACAATTCAAAATTCTTAAATTGTAAATTTCTTCTTGTGAGGATATTCTTGAGGAGAATACATTAACAGAATAACCTATTGCTAGGAGTGTATTTGACCATCCTTATCCTTCAAACTTTATTATGCCCAAGTTCTCCTCCTTCAATGGTTAAGGGGATCATTTTATTCATTTACAATAATATATACATTCCTTTTAACATTGGGCCCAAAATGGAAGCTTGCTCTTAAAGGCTTAACCCAAGGGGCTCTTGAATGGTTTTATAGTCTTCCAAATGGTTCATTGTCAAATTTCAAAACATTTAAATATTTGTTTCTATCACATTTTCATTGTGATACCTTACCTAAATTACCATTGGAACATTTATAAACACTTACAAAAATAGAAAATGAATATATTCAAGACAATATCATTTGATTTAAATATGTTTTGTATTCTTTAACTTATATACCCTTAGATTTGGACGTATAATTTATATTTAGTAGAGGTCTTCTTTCTCCACTCAGAGAAAGAACATTACATAAGCCCTTTACTTCATTTGAGACATTATAGTGGGATGTGCACAAATATGCACGTGCTCTAATGAATACTCAAACCAAGTTGTCAATCTCTTCATTGAAAATAATGCATAACATGAGTTATATTTTCAATACAAATAACCAAATCCCAAAATATCATAAACCAATTCCAACACCTTCTATAGAACCAATCACATAAGTAAAAAACCAAATAATACATGTGTTGAACAAGTAGGAGTATGCTTACATAGTATCTCCCATAGTTAGACCATATACCTCTACCAAATGGTAGCCTCTTCAGTTTGATTGGTACTGAGATAAACCGCATGACATATTAGGAACTTTTGTTGGATAAACAAATGATAATACTCCATCCTAATTCACATTATCCACCACACTAATTTGAAAAGGTAAAAGGACAATACTTTTGCACTTACCATGGTATTAATAGACATCAAGATAAAGACTATTTTGCTCTCAAGTAAAAGCTTATACAGTTAGCTAATCGAGGAATCATTAATATCAAAAAGACATATCTAGACCTATTCTACATACTTCTCCTAAAGGCTCGTTTAAGAGGGTCAAGACATCCCATGTTTCTACTTGTGAGGAACACATGGTTCATTGACCTTCACAGAAGATGACCACTAGTAGAAATCGTTCTCCTAAGGTACTATCTCCCATGACTGATCTCTCCTACGCTGATCCTATCGAAGATCCATTGGTCGATCGGGTCCTTCATAAAGGGACACAAGAAAAAGGCAAATTTACACAACAAATATGGGTACCAAAAAATATGCATATAGATTCACAAGACATTTATATAGATACTTTAGAGGTAATTACAATCCCATTACCACATGATCATTGCAGTCACGATTTTTTATTTCCATTTAGATTTCATTATATACAGTGATTTATTTATTACTATTATAATACAAACATTTCAAAATTGAACATATTTGTTACACAATTTACCAAATCCTAACATACACCACAAAAATAAATGCAATTCACAATGTATGATGTGAAACAAATAATTAAACAATACACATCCATTTAAAACCACATGAAAGCATGTGAGGAATGTCTGTCACACACACACACACACACACACATAATGATACAATGTTTATACAAATAAACACATTAATCATATGTTGGTGGAATATCCTTAGGTGTGTAATCCTCATCGCTATCAATATCCATGAACCTAACACCTCTCGATGTAGATGCATCAAGATTCAACTGGGGCCTGCGTGCACAAGATAACACACATACTCTCTCATCAAAAGCACCTAATTGCCACAATGTATCTTCGTGTTCTCATTGTAAAGTGTCATATGGATCAATTAGAGTCTACATGATCTCCATGACACTCTACTGCTAGATGCCACACATATCCAACTCAACATGCAACTCCTTGTACTCAGTGACTGCAGTATGGTATGTTACCATAACCCT
The DNA here is from genome assembly GCA_037957365.1 of Torreya grandis. NCBI lineage: Eukaryota > Viridiplantae > Streptophyta > Pinopsida > Cupressales > Taxaceae > Torreya > Torreya grandis. Next base: position 4,929,914 of record JARHVA010000552.1, read on the forward strand.
CGCTACAAGATCAAATAAAGGTGCATGGGCACCATGAATGTTAATGACCCTCTCAATAAATCCATCTTTAGCTATATCTATGGGCATACTATATGTGAAGGCTTGTATCGCCTAGTCTACCATCGTCTCTCACTCCTTATTACCTGTAGACATAAGAGATAGGATACCAATTAGCTACATCTATAAAATCAAATACTTTGTCTATTATTAAAACCAAATCAAATTCCAAATTTAAAAACTATGGTACTCATAAGTGGCCTTAATCTTTATCTCATCCAACAATGATGGTCCCACAGGATCACTATCACTTGCATCCCTGCCTATCTCTCTTCCTACACTCCTTTATGTTGTAGGAATGGCCCCTAAGGGCAACTACAATAGAAAAAAATATTGACCATAGGGATCTATCCATCTATACATCTCACATCATCTCTTGTAGCTAGGGGAACCACAGGATCTCACTCATCCACTGGACATGGGCTAGATCTATAACTATAGGTGCTAGCCTATCATGGGGCCTATGCCCACTCCGTGTTTTAATATATCATGGGTAGGATGCTGACGGTACTTCTTGATCTATACCAAATTATCGTAAAACATAGTCATATTGAAAAAAATCATCAACACTGGGAAGCTGAATAACCAACCACATGCTGATATAGACCCTTTATAACTCATGTTTGTCCTCAGGCCATCCAACAAAGGTCTTGTATGGATGCCATACAATTTGACCTAAGGTCAACTTGTCTAAAGTAACACAATACTCTAACATGGTATGTAGCCTACCATGTGGTAATACCCATTGATATGCAACATATATCGATGAGCTCATCCAAGTAGGGGACTACCAATTGGTTGTACCACTATAATGTGTTTATCGGCCCAAACATGCAATAAAGTCACAACTCCAATACCTCTACCATGACTCTCCAATGCAAACTTATAAAGATCTTGGTATAAGTGGGCTAGTATAGTGTGACCTCATGAATATATGGTCTGATTAAGCTCGATATACTGCACTACATGGTACATACAATATGAAATACCAAATGTACCACCCTTCACAACCACAAATGACACCAATAAAACCTAAATAAACTTCCACAATCATGGAACATCACCTCTAATAATACTATCAAAATGAATCATATTGCTCTACTCTACATATGGAGCCCTATGACTAATGAAATATACATGAGAATGTTGAATATAACTTGGGCTTCCATCTATAACAACCTTAACTCTCTTACCTTTAATCAAAAACCAAAAATTCTGATACACATCCTCTAAAGTGACTATCATCTCTCCTGTGGGGAGCGAGAAAGTGCATGTATTTAGGTTCCACCTCTCATATAGAGTTGCAAAGAGGTGGATATCATATGGAATATGTCCCAAATGTGCCATGTGACCCAACCTTGCTTAATCTATAACAACCCAGTCAGCCACATCTAGACCCAACTTTACCAAAGTAGAATAATACCGACCATGCCAAAACAAGTGAATATGTATATCCTTATACAATTAAGAATACAATAATAAAAACTTGTTAACAATTATATTTTAGTGTAAAAATATATAAATGACAGTTAAAAATGTATAAAACTAACTAGACAATTGTGTTGGATGTTAGCATCCATGCAAGACAGAATCGTCGGATGTTAACATCCATGTAGGGCAAAAAAGTCAAATACTTGCATCTGACCATGAACATTAGCATCGTGTTACCAATATAAGCATCTAGAACATCGATGCAAGTTTCTGTCATCCCACTAAAAATCCCATAATTACACACAAAATGATTTTGTCAAAAAAATTAAAATATTAGCAAATCACCAATCAAAACTACTTACTAGCTCAGAAAAATATTAGTCGGCTAGGGCATTGTGGAGTGCATCAAATCACATCAATCGAGGGGATCTTCTATATGGCATGGTTTTTTTCTAACTCAAACCTCAAATTTTACAAAAGTTCTAAATGCAAATGACTTCAAACTTTTATCCAATGTACCTGATATACAACTTTTGCACAAACTTCAAACCTGCATATCTCGAGCAACAATTGTCCAATTTTGAAACCGCAAGTTGCATTGGAATCCAAGCAATGAGCTCTTCCATATTATACCAAATTTATAAATTTTCAAACTTTACCAAAAAATGCTATTTTTTTTGCTACACATAGATAATCTACTAGATTCTAAATACTACCAAAAACAATGTTATAAATTGTTGTCCACAATACTTTCAAAACAATACCAAGTAAATTATATCGAGCACATTATTCATTTTTGTTTTGAGAGGAAACAACTAGTAGGAACTATATCACCTCCTCCCAGAAAGGGGGCATCTTAGTAGGGGCATATTTATAAACATGTTCTACATAATCAACTATAGTTTACACATTCTCCAAATTTAGTGGGGGTATGCTTTGGAAGCATGGTCTCCACACTTATTCATTATTCAACACCTCCATATTACAGTAGGAACATGTTTTTGGAAACATGTCCTTTACATTGGTACTTATTTCAATTTTTAGAATTCTCCATATATGTGGGGGCATGCTTTGGAATCATGTTCTACACACTTACACAATTTCTAAATTGGCAAAAAAATACATAATATATGATTCATATTCACAATCGTGGTAAAATTCTATACATTGGTACCATTTGTTATACATAGTTTCAACATGAGACATATCCAAGGTGCATATGTTATGCAATATGTGCCTAATATTACAAAATCCAAATCAGTTTCAGATTCCAAAACTCTTTTATGGACTGTTACCACATAACAAACTTTTACGTACTGATACCCTGATCAAACTTTATGAATTGTATTGAGCCTTACCCATCTACAAGGGTTGACTCTTTTTTTTGGGTGTGATTGCAGGGATTAAATCATCCTATCTCACCAAGTTTTTTGGTAAGCTTGATTACACCAATTACCTTATATTGAGCTATACATATATTTTTCACTCGAGTTATGTTGGTTGGGAAATGATACTCTCGATGGCCAAAGAACCACTCTTCCTATTATCGGTTGGGGGCATGATCACCTCCCAACCCTCCTAACACAAACCACAAAAATAAATGAAATTCATAATATATAATCAGCAACAAAGAATTAAACAATACACATCCATTTAAAACCAAATGAAACCATCTGAGGAATGACACACACACACACACAATGATACAATGTTTATATAAATAAACACATCAATCATATGTTGGGGGCATATCCTTAGGTGTGTACTCCTCATCACTATCGATATCCATGAACCTAGCACCTCTCGATGTAGACACATCGGGATCCAACTAGGGCCTGCGTGCACAAGATAACACACATACTTTCTCATCAAAATCACCTAATTACCACACCGTATCCTCATGTTCTCATTATAAAGTGTCATATGGATCAATTAAAGTTTGCATGATCTCCATGGCACTCTACTGTTGGATGTCATGCATATCCAACTCAACACATAACTTCTTGTACTCAGTGACTATAGTATGGTATGATACCACAACCCTCACTCCAGGATCAAATAAATGTGCATGGGCACCTGCAATGTTAATGACCCTCTCAATAAATCCATCTCTAGCTATATTCTGAAATGTTAATGACCCTCTCAATAAATCCATCTCTAGCTATATTCATGGGCATGCTACGTGTAATGGCCTATATCGCCTAGTCCACCATTTATTGCCTATAGACATCATAGATAGGATATCAATTACTTACGTCTATAAAATTAAATACTTTATCTATTATTAAAACCATATCAAATGCCAAATTTAAAAACTATGGTACTCACATGTGGCCTTGATGTTTGCCTCATCCATCGGTGTTGGTCCCATAGGATCACTGTTGCCTGCATCCCTACCAATCTCTCTTCCTACACTCCTTTGTGTTGTAAGAATGGCCCCTGGGGGAAACTATAATAGGAAACAATAGTGACCACCAAGCTCTAGCCATTTTTACATCTCACATTATCTCTTGTAGCTAAGGGAACCATAGGATCTCGCTCATCCATTAGACATGGGCTAGATCCATAGTTGTAGGTGTTGACCTATCATGGGGCCTATGCCCACTCCATGTTTTCAGATATCATGGGTAGGGTGCTGAGGGCACTCCTTGCTTTATACCAAACTATCATAAAACATAGTCATAATGAAAAAAATCATAAACACTAGGAAGTTGATCAACCAACCACATGCTAATATAGACCCTCTACAACTCATGTCCATCCTCGAGCCATCCAACAAAAGTCTTGTATGGATGCCATACAATTTGATGCAGGGTCAACTTGTCTAAAGTAACACAATACTCTAACATGGTATATAGCCTACCATGTGGAAATACCCACCGATCTGCAACATATATGGATGAGCTCATCCAAGTAGGGGACCACCAATTGGTTGTACAACTATAATGTGCTCATAGGCCCAAACATGCAATAAAGTCACAGCTCTAATACCTCTACCATGACTCTCCAATTCAAACCTATAAAGATCCTTACATAAGCGAGCTAGTGTAGTGTGACCTCATGAATATCTGGTCTGATCAAGCTTGATATGCCACACTACATGTGTTAGGTTGTGGAGCTAAAAGCTTCACTGATGCAAATGGAGGAGGTTATTGAGTTACAAAGCAACCGACATCGGCAGGCCAACTGATGTTGATAATCTTCAGTGTTCGCAGTAACTGATGTCAGTTAGGGGTCGGCTGACATCGATCAGGAAGGAATCAACGTCGACAACCTGTGTGTGTGTGCGTTTGCATGCGCTTTCAAAACTGGTCTAATTTTAGACGGACAGTCAGTTTGCATGTAAAAGACTAATTTTAGTCTTGAGTCTACGTTTCGAATTATTGTAATTGGAAAGTCTAATTATTGTTTGTATGGGATCTATTTAATAGACCCATGGGGTTGTATTGTAAGTTGTAGAATCATAAGGACTTACAAAGGCAAGGACAAGGGTTCTTCCAAGATATGTAAGATCTAGGTTTGCAGGTGTGCAAGACCAGGTTGATTTGCAGGTGTGCAAGATCAGGAAGAAGATCTACATGGTAAGTAAGGTCAGTTGATCTGTAGGTGTGTGTGTGAGCAAGGTCAAAGGAGATCTTCAACACAACAAGGAGCAAGATCAGGGAGATCTACTTGGAGTACTTTGAGTACTTGGTACTGGAAGTAGGCAACAACGGTTGAGTTGATTGTCACTTACTGGTTGGTGTACTAGCAGTATTGTTACTGACTTGTTGAAACAATAACTCTGTGTTTGAGTTGATTGGTTTGTAATTGAGAGAGAGAAATCTTGAGGGAGAATTACTAGTACACCCAAGAGGTGTGGGAAGAGTGTGATTTCTTCATTGTATTTCCTTCTGGAAGAGTGTTAATACAAGATTGTATTGTCTCTCATATTCTGTGCTGTTTCTAAATTCTAGCTACATTTTACTTCTGGTTTAATTTTGTGTTTAGTTGCTTATACAAGGTAATCAAGTGTACTCTTAAGGAGTAGGGATCCTAACAATTGGTATCAGAGCTTTGTGTTCTAGATTCCTGACAAGTGGTATCAGAGCTTGGTTAGGTACACTAACAGGTGGTAAGAGGGTGTTAAGTGTTTGTTGATTATAGGTCACTCTCAGGGGTTTCTGATTGAGTGGGAGTAAAGCAATGGCAGAAGAAAGTACACTAAGAATGGAGGAATTCAATGGCAAGAATTATCAATTACGGTATTATAGAAAGAAAGAGTAGGTAAAGAAAGATTGTTGGTTGGTAGAAGATCAACATGAAGGAAATGAAGAAGTAGAGGTTGCAAGTATTCTTGCACAGGATGTTCTTGTATGTTCCTTGGATAAAGTAGATTCCTGGGTTTTAGATTCTGTTGCCTCTTTCCATGCAACCCCAAATAGAGTATTTTTCCATGATTATGTCCATGGAGACTTTGGAAAGATTTATATAGGGGTTGGTGAACCTTGTCAAATTGTTTGCAAAGGGGAAGTGCGGCTGAAATTACAGACGGGTAACACATGGGTGTTGAAGGATGTCATGCATGTCCCAGTCCTGAAGAGGAGTCTAATTTTTGCAGGAAAGTTGGGTGATGAGGGTTACACAGTTACTCTCACAGCGAAATCTTGGAAAGTTTCCAAGGTTGCACTTGAATTAGCATGTGGTAAGAAAGTAGGTACTCTTTATCTATCTACTTGTATTATTGATTCTCCTTCTAGTTTATCTACTTCAGATGTAGATGCGAAGATGTGGCTCTATAGGCTTGGTCACATGAATAAGAAGGGGATGCATGTTCCTAAGAGGAATTTTGATGTCTTTGACAAACTTAAGAAATGGAAAGCCTTGGTTTTCATGGAGGAGATGATGGACAGAGATCAGCTCAAGGGGCTGAATAATTCTGAGCAGGGTAGTTTGGACAAGGTTATGATCCCAAGTGAGCTCACGGATAAAAGTCATCACTCACAGGAAAACACAGTTACTGACGTCGATCAGGTGAGAATCGACATCAAACAGGTAGGTACCGATGTTGGTCATGTGCAGACCAAAGTCGGTGGTGTCGGGCAGGTGGAGACTGACGTCGGTCAGTAAATCGATGTCGGTGACCAGGTGGACACCGACGTCGGTCAGGGAACTGGTGTTGGTGATCAAGTGGAATTGACATCGGTCGGGTGCAGACCAGGGTCAACCAGAGAATGGATTTTGGGCAGACAACAAGTTGTCAAGGAGTCTCAAATGCCCATATGGAGGATTGAAAGGGTAAGTAAGCCTCAAATTCGTTATTCCATTTCTTTATACTACTTGAACTTGTTGCTCACTAATGGTCAAGAACCAGGAAGTTTTGAAGAGGTAATGCAGGTAGAATCCAGGAAACAGTGGGAGCATGGCATGAATGAGGAGATTGATTCCTTGGGAAAGAGCCAAATAAGAGATTTGGTAGAGTTTCCAGCCAGGATGAAAGCACTGAAAGACGAATGGATTCCTAGGTTAAAGAAAGGAGAGAATGGACACATGAGACAGAAGGCTAGGGTATATGGTCTTGAGCAAGCTCCAGGATAGTGGTACAGGTTTGACAGGGGTATGACAAAGCATGGCTTTAGTCAATGTCAATGTAACCATTATGTTTATTTTACCAGGTTGGATAATGGTTGCGACATTATTCTGTTACTGTATGTGGATGATATGCTTGTTGCAGATTCATACATGCAAGGATTTGTTGATCTAAAGGTAAAAGTAGCTTAGTGGTGTGCCAGGAAGGATTTAGGAGGAGCAAAAATCCTTGGCATGAGTATTTCTAGAGATAGGGAAGATCACAGGTTGATTTTGTCTCCAGATGATTGTGTGAATAAGGTAGTGAAGAGGTTTAATATGCAGGATGCAGAACCGGTTAACACACCTATGGATGGACAGTTCACAAAATAGTGTCCCAAATCACATGATGAGGTTGAGTACATGTGTACTAGACCTGATATTACCCAAGTAGTGGGAGTTGTTAGCAAGTTTATGGCCAATTCGGGAAAGGAGCACTGGAAAGCAGTTCAGTGGATTCTCAGGTATCTGAGAGGGACCAACAGTATGGATTCATGCTATGCAGGGTCAGGCACTTCTCTACATGGGTATGTAGATTTGGATATGGCAGGTTACTTGGATGACAAGGGAAGCACCACAGGATATGTGGTGGTTGGTCTTCAAGACTGAACTTGAAGAGGGATACAAGCCAGGAAACAAAATTAGATGATATATAGGTACAAGTACAGGTACAAGTGCAGCTATTTATCTTCAAGTGGGAGATTGTTAGGTTGTGGAGCTAAAAGCTTCATTGATGCAAATGGAGGAGGTTGTTGAGTTACAGAGCAACCAACGTCAGCAGGCCAACCAATGTCAGTAATCTTCAGTGTTCATAGTAATCGGCGTCGGTTAGGGGTCGACTGACATCGGTCAGGAAGGAACCGACGTCGGCAACCTGTGTGTGCGTGCGTTTGCATGTGCTTTCAGAACTGGTCTAATTTTAGACGGACAGTCAGTTTGCATGTAAAAGACTAATTTTAGTCTTGAGTCTACTTTTCTAATTATTGTAATTGGAAAGTCTAATTATTGTTTGTATGGGATCTATTTAAGAGACCCATGGGGCTGTATTGTAAGTTATAGAATCATAAGGACTTGCAAAGGCAAGGACAAGGGTTCTTCCAAGGTATGTAAGATCTAAGTTTGCAGGTGTGCAAGACCAGGTTGATCTGCAGGTGTGCAAGATCAGGAAGAAGATCTACATGGTAAGTAAGGTCAGTTGATCTGCAGGTGTGTGTGTGAGCAAGGTCAAAAGAGATCTATGCGGTAGCAAGGTCAAAGGAGATCTGCAACACAACAAGGAGCAAGATTAGGGAGATCTACTTGGAGTACTTTGAGTACTTGGTACTAGAAGTAGGCAACAACGGTTGAGTTGATTGTCACTTACTGGTTGGTGTACTGGCAGTATTGTTACTGACTGGTTGAAACAATAACTTTGTGTTTGAGTTGATTGGTTTGTAATTGAGAGAGAGAACTCTTGAGGGAGAATTATTGGTACACCCAAGAGGTGTGGGAAGAGTGTGATTTCTTCATTGTATTTCCTTCTGGAAGAGTGTTAATACAAGATTGTATTGTCTCTCATATTCTGCGTTGTTTCTGAATTCTAGTTACATTTTACTTCTGGTTTAATTCCATGTTTAGTTGCTTATACGATGTAATCAAGTGTACTCTTAAGGAGTATGCATCCTAACAACATGGTACATATGATATGAAATACCAATTGTACCACCCTTCACAACCATAAATGACACCAGTAAAATGTAAATAAACTTACACGATCGTAGAACATCACCTCTAATAATACTGTCAAAATGAATCATATTCCTCGACTCTACATATGGAGTCCTTTGACTAGTGAACTATACATGAGAACATTGAATATAACCTGGGCTACCATCTCCAACAACCTTAACTCTCTTGCCTCTAATCGAAAACTAGAAATTACGATACACATCTTCTAAAGTGACCGTCATCTCCCCTGTGGGGAGATAAAAAGTGCATGTATTTGGGTTCCACCTCTTAGATAGAGTTGCAAAGAGGTTAATATCACATGGAATATGTCCCAGATGTGCCATGTGACCCAACCCTACTTGATCTATAACGACCCAGTCGACCACATCTAGACCCAGCTTTACCAAAGTAGAATAATGTTGACCATGCCAAAACTCACGAATATGTATATCCTTCTGCAATCAAGAATACAATAGTAAAAATTTGTTAGAAATTATATTTTAGTGTAAAAAAATAGAAATTATAGTTTAAAATGCATAAAACTAACTAGATAATTGCATTGGATGTTAGCATCCATGTAGGAAAAAATCATTAAATGTTAACATCCATGTAGGGCAAAAAAGTCAAACGCTTGCATCCGACCCTGGACATTAGCATCATGTTATCAACATAAGCATCCAGGACATTGATGCAAGTGTCTGTTGTCCCACTAAAAATCCCATAATTACACATAAAATGATTTTTTCAAAAAATTAAAATATTAGCAAATCGCTAATCAAAACTACTTACCAATTCAAAAAAATATTAGCCGACTAGGGCATTGTGGAGTGCATCAAATCACATCGATCGAGGGGATCTTTTGTATGGCACAATTCTTCTCTAACTCAAAGCTCAAATTTTATAGAAGTTATAAATGCAAATGACTTATTTCTATCCAATGTACCTAATATGCAACTTTTGCACAAACTTCAAACGTGCATATCTTGAGCAACAATTGTCAATTTTGAAACCGCAAGTTGCATTGGAATCCAAGCAATGATATAAAATTTCAAACTTTACCAAAATTTTCTATTTTTTTGCTACACATGAACATTCTACTATATTCTAATTACCACCAAAAACAATGTTATAAATTATTGTCCACAATACTTTCAAAACAATACCAAGTAAATTATATCGAGCACATTATTCATTTTCATTTTGAGAGGAGACAACTAGTAAGAACTATATCACCTCCTCCCAAAAAGGGGGCATCTTAGTAGGGGAATGTTTATAAACACGTTCTACATAATCAACTATAGTTTACACATTCTCTAGATTTAGTAGGGATATGCTTTGGAAGCATGGTCTCCACGCTTATTCGTTATTCAACACGTCCATATTAGAGTAGTAAGATGTTTTTGGAAACATATCCTTTACATTGGTACTTATTTTAGTTTTCAAAATTCTCCATATATATGGGGGCATGCTTTGGAATCATGTTCTACACACTTAACACAATTTCTGAATTGGCAAAAAAAATACACAATATATGATTCAGATTCATAGTCGTCATAAAGTTTTATACATTGGTACCATTTGTTATAAATAGTTTCAACATGAGACATATTCAAGGTGCATATGCTATGTAATGTGTGTCTAATATTACAAAATCCAAATCAGTTTCAGATTTCAAAACTCTTTTATGGACTATTACCACATCACAAACTTTTACATACTGATACCTTGATCGAACTTTATGGACTATATTGAGCCGGACCCATCTATAGGGGTTGGATCTTTTTTTTGGGTGTGATTGGAGGGATTAAATCATCTGATCTCACCAAGTTTTTTGGTAAGCTTGATTACATCACTCACCTTATATTGAGCTATACATATGCATATCTTTTGCACTCGAGTTATGTTGATTAGGAAATGATACTCTTGACGACCAAAGAACCACTCTTCCTATTAAGGGTTAGGGGCACGATCACCTCCCAACTCTCCCTACTCTAGGTACATCACCACCATGGTGCAACACACTTGACCACTTGTAGGCTCACTCATCTTCATGATCAATATATGGATAAGGTTGCAAGCCCCTTGTCTACTTCTACAGTTTTCAACACTCTAGAACCATCACTACATGACACATACATAGGTGTATTATATCCATGCTCTTTATTTATGTTACTTTTCATTATTGCTTACATACAAATTATATATGTTGATTACTTTGTGGCATATTCTTTGTTGTAGATAATGTTCAGATGAAAAGTTCAAGAAAAACTCAAGCAAAGACAAGGTGTGTTGTCCACACCACGGTATGCATTTTATTTTCTTTTAAACTAATAATTTTAGTTTTTTTACATCACTAGATTAAGGGGGGGCAATGTAGACACCTATTTTGATACAAGTACACATATTTATAGTCTCTTTGTGTGTATATACCTTTTCACTAAGAATTAGATGTCTAGTGATGTGGTCTCTTATGGACCTCTTCGATTCTATCTTTGTATGTTTATTACTCTTCATCCAATGTATGCCAGGGATCCCTACCTATTATTTTACATTATTTGTGTATTTAGCCCTTGGACACCTGCGTCCACTAGGGACACTAGCATCGACATTTGTGTCGAACTACAATGTAACTATTCACGCTTATCTTTTTATCCTTTTTTATATCTTTCAGTTTGTGACCATTTTATTAGCCTTATTTGCCCATCCAATGGTCAACTTTCTGTGTGTCACTATATCTTAATTCAAAATCAAAAGGTTCCTATATATATAAAGGCTATAGTCTAATTAACACACCTAACAATTTGATTCAGTAAGTTATCTAATTGAAAAGTACTATTTATTTTAAGCTATCAAATTGCACTACAACACTGAATCAAATATATGAAGCATTCGAAAGGTCAAATATATTATTGCATTACTTGTACCAAGGTTTACTAGGAGAAAGAATATATAGTCGCATTGTTACAATTTCACACACATGCATATGAAGGAGAACTACATGCGAGTCTGAGGCTCTCTTTGGAATATTGGTTGTGTAGGCAACACTTAGTAACAAATGGGGTTGTTAGGGCTAGCTTGACTCACATATTAACCCCTCTTCACCAAGTTACAAGAAGTACAATGTAAATGAACTAAGGTTTTGCTTATTATCTAGATTAGGCACATAAAAAGACACATCCAATGATGTAAAACAATTACACGGGTCACAACACAGGTTTGAAGCAAATTTGGAACCATTCCTATACATATCTTTGATTGGACACCTGTGTCAGAAGTAGACATTAGCATTGACGTTACTATCCATAATTGATACAACTATTCGGTAGACAAAAATAATCAGAATACAAAATGAACAGAGTTAATATCTTTAAGACAACTCTGTGATGATTCTTAATCAGTACCGCAATCCAGAACAAAATATCAAATAAGATATGCCCCCTTTTATCTCTTAGTTATTTTGTATTTGCTGTATTTATTACACATGCTTAAATAAATTATATTGTCAAAATACTATATTACATTGCTAAAATCTAAATATTACAATATTGCATTTAAATAACTTTATTGTTTATATGTTTCTCTTGTGAATCTAAAAGGCATAAAATAGACTCATGCCTTGCATGAGTTAAAAAAAATGGCCTATGTTAAGGAAACATAGCAATTTTTTCATCTCCACACCATACATGTTTAAGGCAGTTATAATCAATAAATTAATTTCATGTTAAATTTTAATATTTATTATCTATTTAACATTGCCATTTAATATTGTGTAAAACATATTATAAAAACACATGTAAATTTGTACATTAATAAACTTTGTCATAAATTTTTATAAACAACAGGTATTAAAGCTACATCACTACATTTATTTATATCAAGAATTTATATACAAATTTTAAATTTTATGGTATTTGATATGGTATTTGTTCAGTTATTTTTTGGATGCCTAACAACAAAGCAAAATGGAATTATATGTGACAAACATTATTATTTTCGAGGGCTTTTCCTCTTTTTTAAGATATGATATATTCAACTTGCTTTGTCCTTGGTTCAAACATTCAAGAAAACTTCTAAAATTTTGTGGTCCTTTCCATTTCGTTGATTGAATTTTACTTCTTTAACTTACCCAGTTTTCCATGATCGTTAGATTTATCGTGAAAGATTTAGATTGTCTCTCTATATCTTACAACTTCTCAATCAACTAGATGAAAATCTATTTATTATTTATTTCAATTTTTATATAAATACCTCTGCATGCTCAAGGATCTAACTTCTCCAATATGTCTGCCCAATAATAATAATAATAATAATAATAATAAAAAGTTTCAAATTCAATTGTATGGTCAATATATTACAATTTTTCAATTGACTTTTCAAAATAAAAGTAAAAATTCTATAAATGAGAGTCAAATATAAGCCCCATGACAATCACATAGATGCCAAAATTAATATTGTAAGCATTTATTGGTAGAGGGGAGGAGTGTTGAATGTAATTCACCCCTTCAAACTTTTCACCCTCTAACCTCTTTCCTTATTAACAAAGCTTTTGGTGAGTATAGTGCTTAATGCATCCTTTTCTTCTCGCAATTATTTTTTTAGATAGGTACTTCGTTTTTCATTGGTGTTCCAATTGATTTGGGATACAATTAGGGACCACAATTGGCCCAAAAATACCAACGATTGATCACAACCGACATCCAATACCAAACTGAGATTTGAACTTGAGTGGTGCTTGAAACAATCAAGTCACTTTACCAACTCACTCACATTTCATCAATTTTTCTTACAATTATTATTAATATAGAATGAACTCCATTACAATTCAATTATATATTTTTATATTAAATTAAAAATTTTCACAAATAATTTTAGTTATTAATTTTTGTAAAATCATAATTAATTATTTATAAATCACACCACTCATTACCAATATAATTTTAACATGTTAGGGAGGATTTCCCATTTCATGGCCTTTTATTTGAAAAAACCATCAAACTCCTATAACCACCTACCAGACGTCTCAGGGATATCTACGTTTGAATTTACACAACAAAATATAATGAATTAGAGCAGGGTCACATGTATGACGTCGGGGCGTTAAAAGTTTGGTGATAGCCGCTTAGCTCGTTTCTACCCGAGTTGCTGAGAAATACCCGAAAATTTTCAACTGAACAAATTTTAATAGCGGCCATGGAATCACCAGCGTAACGCTGTCGAAAAGCTTCAGGTCAGTATGTACGCATTTTATATATATTAAAAACCCTCACAGCCTATATTATTTTCTCCATATTTAGTTTGACAAGCTTATGTGAAAACAAAATAGATTTATTCTATAATGTTACTGAAATCTGCAAATTTTGTGATAGCGATTTTCTTTTGTATAAGCTCTAATTTTTGTGCTCCCATTTGCAGGAAAATAAATTTGTTTTGATTTATTGCTTAAATCTGCAAATCTTATAACATTGTAAATAATTGGAGAAACCCTAATTTCGCCATCCGTTTGCTGGGATGTAAATTGGTTTTGTTTTTCGTTGAAATCTGCAAATTCTATGTCGTTAAAAATATATGGAGAAACCCTAAGTGCCATCCTTATCCTTTTCCAGGGGAATATATTGATGTACAAATTCCATGACATTGAAATATTTGGACAAACCATATCCTTTTACGCAAGCTTTTTTTTCTATATTTTGATAAAAATTTGTGATTTTTTCGACTCGAGAAACCCTAAGTCTGTCATATTTTTCCGAGGAAATAAATATTATTCACTTTTTTTTTCGCTTAAATTTGGAAATCCTATGACACGGAAAATACTTCGCGATCATTTTACATGGGGAATAATTTTTTTCTATTTGATTCGCTTAAATGTGGAAATTCAAAGGCACTGATTTTTTTGAGAAGCCCTAAGTCTGCCCTACTTTTCCTGTGGGAATAATTTTTGTATATATATTTTTTTTCGCTTAAATTTATAAACCCTATGATATTGAAATATTTATAGTAAACCTTAGTCGAATATCTGACATTTGTAAGCCCCTTATTTTTTTCCGCAAAATTAAAAAAAAATAAAAAATCTGCGAGTTTTATGAAGTTTAAAACCTTGGAGAAAATTTGCCATTTTTTCCCAGGGGAGTAAATTTGTATACTTTTTTTTGCTTAAGCTTGCAAATTCTATGAATCTGAATTTTTTTGGATAAACCCCTAAGTCTAATATCCTTATCCTTTTTCCAAGGAAATTAATTTTCTGAATTTTTATCTTGAATCTGCAAATTTATGACACTGGAAATTTTGGAGAAACCCTAAGTCTCCTATCCTTTTTACAGGGGACTTTGGTGCAATGGACGTCTCTGAGTCCAGCACCCGCCATTATGAAAAACGGCGCACTATGGTGGAGAGCCCAGAGTCACCACGGGACCGAGACAGGGACAGGGATGGGGAAGATGAGGACTGGGATGTTTCTGAGCGTCGAAGGGACAGGCACCGGTCAAGCAAGTCTAGGAGGCGGGTCAATCCTGATGAATATTCCGAGGATTGGCAGCAGGCAGGAAGTAGGAGGAAGAGTGGTAGTGGCAAAAAGAAATCAGCAACAGCCAGCTCGGGAAGAGCAGGCAGTGGCGAGGAGGATGAGCATGATGACAAGGGTGTAGTTGGTCCGAGGCCAGATGATTATGGGACCAGGGGCAATAATGCAGATAATAAACGCGACAGGGATAAAATGGACAAGAAATCAAGTAGTAGTTACCAGGATGCAACGAGGAAAGGCAAGGAAGAGACTGTTGGAGCCAAAGCAGACGAGGATGATAGATCTAGACAACACTCTTTTATTGATTATGACAGAAATCAGTCAAGGAAGGGCAGTGGAATTATCAGGGCTGGGAAAACAGAAACCACAGTGAAAGCAGCTTCTGGGTATGAGACATCTCAAACCAGGAACAGGGGCAAAACTACTGATTTCTATAGAGAAAATGATCCTGAGAATACAGTACAAGAAAAGGGGATTTCTAGACAAGGTTCAGATGATACAGCAAGGTACACAGAAAGGAAAGGAAGCAGTAAAGATAAGAGCCAAGGAAGCAAGGGTGGCAACAAATATGAAAAGGAAGACAATGGGAGGAGATGGGATGAAATGGATTACTCACGGTCTACCCCAAAGGTTGGCAACGAAGACATGGATTTAGATAAAGGTGATAGGAGGGTAGGAAGGGGCAGGGATAAACTTGGAGGTGGGAGAGAGAGGGTTAATGAAGTAGGGGATTTTTCTTCCAAGAACAAGAGCAGGTTTGGAGAAGTTTTGACATTCCTTAGTGATGGGAAAGCTTCAAGAGCAAGCGAACGAGAAGAAAGAAGAGCAGAGGAAACTGAGAGGAGGACTAAGGTTAAGGGTAGGTTAGAAATGCATGCAGATGACGAGGATGCAAACAAGACAATTACTATGGATAAATCGGATGAAAAGCAGCAGCGTAGATTGCGAGATACGTTTGATAGCATGGCAGAAGATTTTGAGAGCTGGGAGAAGTCTGGAGGTCAAAGGCAATCCTTCAAGGTACAGGAGGAGAAAAGCGAAAGGCACAAGAACTTCAGGGAGTATGGACATGGCAGATGGGACGATGCAGAAAACTGGGATATTCAAGAAAATGAAGATGAGCATTTTGAGAGAGGAAGAATGAAGGAAAAAAGAGAGATGGCCTGGGAAGACATAGAAGATAGAGGAAGGTCTGGTCGGGGTCGGAGTGGAAGGGGAGTAAGGCACATGAAAAGGTCTTGGAGCCCTGAGGGCAGAAAGAGAGCTCGCCGAGATTCTGAGGAGTTTGATAGAGAGTTTTCTGATGACAGGGGTGATTCAGACACAGAAAGAAGCATCAGTCTGAAGGGAAAGGACAGAGAGCGAGATGCATATCGGGAGGAGAGGCCTAGAGACAAGGACTCTGATTGGATGGAAAGATCAAGAGATTGGGAAGGCGTGAAAGATCATTGGAAAAGTCGATATTATGATAGACATGATAAGGATCTCAAGGGTGATGAAGGGGATTATGAGTTTGATAGGGATTGGGAATTTCATGGACGTGAAAGGGAGAGATTGGAAAGGGAGAAAATACAAAGGGGAGCCACAGATAGAAAGGACAGAGGGAGGCTGGAAGGCATGAAAAGCATGTCAAGTTATGGCAGTAGCAATGATGTTTTGGATAGAAGGGCTAGTTCTCATGACTATGGAAGAGGCGATTCTGGATCAGCATTTGGTCCAAGTAGAAGAAATGATGCAGGGGGTCCTTCAGATTTTATGATAAGTACAGGAGAGGGTGACTGGGGGTTTCCTCCAGACGAGAGAGGAAGGATGGGTGATGCTTATGTTGCTGGATCTGATTCTCGTGAAAGGTATGACGATGATGCGCCTCCAGGCCTTGATCAAAATTTCGGCATGAATCCTGGAAGGATGAATCCAGATGGATCAAACATGCATGGTGGAAGAGGTAGAGGACATAAGGGATCTTTGAACAACCGCGGTCGTGGAGGAGGTCAAATGGGAAATGGAGGACAGTCTCCCTTTGGAAATAACCAAGGATCTGGCTCGTTCACACGGATGATGCAACAAGGAGGGAAGGGTGGACGAGGTGGTAGAGGACGTGGCAGGGTTCAAGGAAGGGATACACAACGGGGGGGAATTCCATTGCCCATGATGGGTCCAGGTCCAGGACCTGGTGTTCCTGCCATGGGTCCCCCTTTTGGTCCTCTTGGGCTGCCTCCTGGAGCATTACAAGCAATGGGTCCAGGCATGGGTCCTGCTCCGGGCCCTCCCATGGGTCCTGGCGGTTTTCTGCCTCCTCCCTATGCAGCTGGTCACATGGTCTGGGGTGGTGGTCGTGGTGGCAGCGAGATGAACATATTAGCTGTTCCTCCCTGTTTATCTCCAGTTCCTCCACCAGGCCCTTCTGGTCCTAGATATGTGCCAAATATGGGACCTGGTCCAAATCAAGGTGTATATTTTAATCAGCCAGGGCCTGTCAGAGGGGCTACTCCAAATATGTCCGGGGCAGGATATGGTAATGTTAATCCAATGGGTCGAGGCATGGTTAATGAAAAGACAAATGTGGGAAGAGTTCCTCCAAGGATTACAGGGCCTCCTGGGAAAGCACCTTCAAGGGGCGAGCAAAATGATTATTCCCAAAATTTTGTCGACACTGGCATGCGACCCCAGAATTTTATTAGAGAACTAGAACTTACAAATGTGGTCGAAGACTATCCTAAACTGAGGGAGCTAATCCAGAAGAAAGATGAAATTGTTGCGAAAAGTGCATGCCCTCCTATGTATCTGAAATGTGATCTGCGTGAAACTGTACTTTCTCCTGAATTGTTTGGAACAAAGTTCGATGTAATCCTGGTTGATCCACCATGGGAGGAATATGTGCATAGGGCTCCTGGTGTTGGTGATCATATGGAGTACTGGACGTTTGAAGAAATTCAGAATATTAAGATAGAGGTATGCTTTTGTTTACTTATTCTATATTAAGGAACACTTCTTTGTTTATTTTATGATGAGTATGTTATTGAAGCATTATATGCTGCATTCTGAAATAAGTTTGAAAACTGGCCATAAATTTGTGAAGCATGGAGCATATACTTGTGATTGTCATTCCAAGTGCAAGATGGAGATATATGCTGCCAAGGAAACCATACTACTCTTAAAACACAGATGTTCTATTTACCCAAACGAATTTTTAAAAACATTTTCAATTGTGCGGACCAGGCAAACCTTAATCTTAGTGTTAAAGATCCTTTTATTTAGATAATATCTTCAGAAACTTCAATCAGATTGTTTCCCTTTACTAGTAATATTAGTTTGATCATAACTAGCTTCTTACTAACCCCTTATTTTTGGTTCTGCTTGCCATTTTTGTCACAATGAACAACTGTTCTATCTGTTCTTCCAGCAATTTGTAAATTGTGCTGTTACTGTCCTTGCATGACAAGTCTTAAATTTTGTCAACCATCAGTGTGTAAAATGCTTTGGTTGTCGGATCATCTAAAGTGCATTTGCTTTTCCTCCCCTGGATTGATTTCCTTTAATAATTTCAATTGATCTAGACTATGTTTTTTTCCATGTTGCTCAATTCTTTGAACTTGCAGGCAATTGCAGATACTCCATCATTCATTTTCCTCTGGGTTGGTGACGGTGTGGGGCTTGAACAGGGACGTCTTTGTCTCAAAAAGGTATTTTATTTTCTTTATTTTGCTCCAAAAAGTCAGAAATAATTCCTTCTAAGCTTTGAATCTCCTGAAAATATCTTTATAGATTGAGACAAGTTCTGGCAGGCTTTAAATTTGATTTTTCTTTATAGTGAATCTTAAATGATTTCATTGTTCTATTGTAATCTTCTGCTGATTTTTATATTGTGGATCTTCACCGTAAAGATTACTTCGTTCAACTCTCCAAGTAGATTTATGCGCATCAAATAACCAACTTCTACATGCTCATTTCTTTCTGCAATAGGAAAAGATAGTTTAAAAATACCAAGTCAAGCAAGCTCGGCAATTACAGAAACAATAATTAGTAACTTTCATTTTTTAGCGAGAAAATTAGTAAAAACAGAAGCTGAATTCATTCATGACACTCATAGAATTTGCCAGCTAATGTTATCGACTGTCTATGAAGTTTGAATGAACATGGGACCACAGGATGCTTGTTTCTTTGCACTAAATGAAAAATGGAATCAAGTATCTATGCTGTTAATAAGAAAGATGATATTATATTTTACTTATAGAATGTTTATATACATAGCCTTTGTATGTCAACAATGTTCTGAGCTTTGATGAAGTTGATAAGCCAGTCAAATTTGAATGCCTCAAAGTATCACAGAGGAGAAATGCCAGTAGTGGAACACCCTAAGTTTTGGGGTTCACACTACTACCTAGATGCCACTTAGGAATGCTAACATTAATTCATTTGAAAGTCTTAACATTTTTTTAATTTAGATTTTTTCTTTGCTATGTTGAAATGGAGGGAAAGTCACATTTTGAATTAATTGAAAACAAGAAGTTTGAAATGCATTAAAAAAAAAGTGTTGTCCAATACTTGAACATGGTGTAAATATGTGATACATTGGAGCATTGACTCTTGAGAATCTTACATGATATGATGTGATTGGTTATTATGAGGTAAAATTTGGACAACTAGTACATAGTAATGTTTTCAAAACCCATTTCAACTATTGATGCATGTTCACCTATTGGCACTTCTCCCCTAACTCTTCACAGACACTGGATTTTAAAAACAATCAAGGTTTATTAACCACTTTTAAATATTGCCTAAAATCTAAATCACTCTTTGAATCACAAGTCAAAATCCAGCCAGTCAATTTGTTATTATTGATATCATTTGGCAAAGCCTATGCTACATAAATGACTTTGTCATAGCCATCCCTCTTTTTTTAAACATATAGTGAAGGATGGAAATACAAAGAGTCTTTAGCCATGTACATAGATCTCTTAAAAATTTACACATGGAACGAATAACCTAGAGACTTGGTCTGCTTTAATGTTTAGCCGAAATGGAAGTTCAAGAAAATTTTGTAGCTGTCTATCATTTATGATTTGTGAATCTTCATTCCTAAAGGATCAGTCAGCTAGGACTTATGACCTATGCACTTTTTGTAGATTGGCTCAGCTGTTCACCCAATGCTACTGAATTATAATTACATTTGTCTTTTAAAATAGAAACCTTTTATTTTCCTCTGGACTTTGTTCTTTGTTTAATATTCTCATGCTCATTTTTTGAGCTTATTGTAAGAAGAAAATTGCAAATTCCTTATATTGGTTATGTAACTTCTATTCAGAGTTTCCTCAGGGACAGTTTTGTCCTACTGAGAGAGTTTTCTGGGAGAACTTGATAGCTGGCTTCTTTAGGTTGTTTTAGTGCAGAGAGAGGAAAACTGCTTCCGTCAAAACTGTTTAGTCAACGATGATACTCAACAGTGATATGGACGCATTCTAGGAATATGGTATGTAGAAGTTGTTGCTGCGATATGTATAACAACAAACGATTGTTGGCAAAATCACCTTGGCATTACTTGATGCCCAGCTGTGATTCAGATCCTTTGCAAGACAAACTCTTCAGCAGCATATGACTTACAATGATGTTAATAGCATAGACACCAATTCTGGCCTTGGACAAAAACCTACTGAAATATTCAGAGCAATTATGCAGTTTGATCTCTCATCTCCTATTCTCTTCTGCCTTTTCTGATATCTGGATCAATCACGTTGGAACATTTATGCCATATTGCTATTAAGACTGCTTATTTGCTGATTAAATGTTATTCAAATTTTGTCAAATCTTTGACATATCATGGTACTCAATAAAAATCTCATCTTTTTCCTCAACCATTTATTATTATTTTTTATTGGGAACCTATGGTTAAGGGATCCTCGACCTGCAAAAGTTGGCAAGAAGCCAACACGCAGGTGGTATTTACATCACCACAATGAATCAATGAAGGGCACGGAAAAAACCCATACAAGAGGCTATAATAGTGCTCTATGTCACTTAAGGCTAGAAGTCACCATCGCAAAGGCTATATGGGCGTAATGATAAGACCAAACAATGGTTGAACTTCACTGCTTTGTCCCACCAAACCACTTAACCATCGCACCAATCAGGGTGGAGTTATTTCCAGAACCCAGAAAGGCCATCTTAATTGCATTAAGCCAAAATTTAACTTCTGCCAAAATCAGAATTCATCCATCTACTTGAAAACTGAATATGCCTACCAGCTACTCACCCTCTTGAAGCATGTCCCGAAGGAGGAAGAAAAAAACAAACTGCACTAGAAGGATATCAAATAAAGCATTGCATTAGAAGTCACCATCACAAAGGCTATATGAGCATAATGATAAGACCAAACAATGGTTGAACTTCACTGCTTTGTCCCACCAAACCACTTAACCATCCCACCAATTGGGGCGGAGTTATTTCCAGAACCGAGAAAGGCCATGCTGAATTGCACTAAGCCAAAATTGAACTTCTGCCAAAATCAGAATTCATCCATCTACTTGAAAACTGAATATGCCTACCAGCTACTCACCCTCTTGAAGCATGTCCTGAAGGAGGAAGAAAAAGCAAACTGCACTAGAAGGATATCAAATAAAGCATTGCACCTCAATCAAGAGCGAGCAATGAAAATGCATTCATCAGAAATAAAACCCTCACATAGAACCAAACCCCTCTACTCCCAACAAATTTCCAATTTCTCAATCAACTTCACTTAGCCATCTCTCACTCTGCTATCACTCGGGAAAGAAAAACAATAAAGAGACTATTACAGTCTTTTCTTTTCAAAACCCTCTTTCTCACATTGACATGCTTAAATAATTCACCACCCAGCAAGAACCAGGGAGGAAGAGCCTAATTTTACTCTTAACAACTAAAGCAGCAAATTATTCTTAAAAAAAAGTTACCACCTTAACCCATAGATACAACCTTGCAGTGAAGGTCCATGCCAACCCATGTGGTCATCACGGGCAGAGGAATTCAAACGTTTATATTCCATTTCTTCACAAAATAACATTAACCCATTCCAAAATTTGGGCTGTACAATTAAAAAATCCACAAAATAAAAGGATCCTACTAAAATAGCTCAAACAATCACAGCGTATAATGCTAGAAGTAAAAGAGCAGAATGAAGCCCTTTTCCACGTCTCCCCCTTATAGAGAAAATGGACACACCTGTGAAAAACTGCAATGAAAATGGCCAAGTGACTACCTACATCAGAGTGACATCATGGAAATTCCAATCACATGTAAAAACCATATAGTGGTTAAAGTGAAAAATAATTTTACCATACAACAATTAAATGGGTACTTCCCAACGATTACAAGTTCCACCTCTAGAAATGATCAGGTCAACCCCATAAATGCAATCATGAAAGGACATAAAAGGGGTCATGAGAGGGGAAAATGTTTAAATTGGGGAGTGGGTTGGGGTGGAGGCATCCTTGACTAGGATTTCTTGAAAATCTGAAGGAGGATAGGGTACTAACCAAATTTCATTTGGAACCCCTTTTGAGGAGAGAAGATCAATCTCTTTGTTAGTGGCTAAGTCAGCCATATAGCCTAACCGTCTGACTTCTTTGATTATTGCTTTCAGATTCCAAGTTAGCAATCCTTTATTTGAGATTCACCTTAAATGATAACTTTACCCCATCCTCTTATAATAGTAATTTGTAGACCTTTAAGCATAGCAACTGCCTCAACTTGATTGTTGGTGTCTCTTACCACAGCAACTACATAGATCAGCATCGGTTGAATCTTAGCCTCTAATTTTGTGATGCTTGGATATTCGCTCAGACCAAGACATACAAATAGACCTAACATGCATACAACAACAATACTTCAACTCTTTGTACTATCATTCATTCAAGCATTACAATGGTTGGTTCATCAATAGAACATCACATTGCCATACATGCTTATTTTCTAAGACAAACATGAAAAACAAAACACACACTATTCTGCTCTACTCTACTTTGTCGCTCCACACAACTTGCCCCCTTTCATAAACTGACTTCTTTGACTAAATCAAAGTATTCCTCTGACATTCTTAGCTTCATGGGGTGACTCTTCAACTTCTTTGACATTTTCAAAACATCCAAGATTTGGGTGGCCTTCAGTTTTCAAGATCAACACCTAATTGTCAGTAACTGTCATGTGACGTTTCAGACTGATCAATACTTACGAAAACCACCATAACTTCAATGTCGTTAATCCAATTGATGTGAAATTTGAGCCACGGGTATGGACTACATTTTACATCATCCCTCCAAATTTCAGTTACTGCAGGTTAACGCAGGTCAGTGCAAGTGAAGAACAACCACCAAGTGTCGCACAGTTCACAGATGATGTTTCCAAGTTCAATGGTAGTTACTAGAACTTCTGCAATTTAAAATCTATTCTTCCAAATGATTGAAAATTTTAAACATAACAATATAACTATATTTTATAACAACCCATTAAATTTGGTAACCTAATTCTCACTGCAACTAATCCTCAAGGTAGGGAAGTATCAAGCTAGATAGAATTATGTTTTTCGCTGAATGACCGTCACATAAGCTGTCATAACTTTGGCTGCACTTATCTAATTGAGCTGAAATTTGAAACACACCTTTTATGATTCCTTTTTTTATCAACGCTTCAAATTTGGTGACTTAACTATTATCGTAGATATACCATAAGGTCATGAACCTTCTGTAGACTAGATAGATGCATTCCTTGGCAGAATGATAGTTTGCAAAAACTATCATAATTTTTGCCTTGTCCAATTGATCTAAAATTTGGAACATAGCTTGAATAATACATTTTATGAAACCACTCTAAATCAGGTAAGCTGATTCTTACCACAACTATACCGCAAGGAAACCTCCTACCAGTGAAACAACCAGTTCGCCTTTGCGGTGACTCCAAATGGTCTGAAATTTTGTGTAGAGATTGTAAGTGTCATGTGCTAAGCTGCCGCCATGTTTCAACATCTAATTCATTCTACAACATAACAACAAGTGATGAAACCTCCTGCGAGTGAAACAATTGGTATGCCTTTGCGGTGACTCCAAATGGTTTGAAATTTTGTGTAGAGGTTGTAAGTGCCATGTGTTAAACTGCCACCAAGTTTCAACATTTAATTTATTTCACAACATAACTGCAAGTGATGAAACCTCTTGCCAGTGAAACAATTGGTATGTCTTCGTGGTGACTCTAAATAGTCTGAAATTTTGTGCAGAGGTTGCAAGCTTCATGTGCTAAACCGCCACCAAGTTTTAGCATCCAATTCATTTCGCAACATAACCTCAAGTGAGGAAACCTTGTACTAGTGGAATAGTTGGTATACCTCCATGGTAACTCCAAACGATCTAAAGCTTGGTACATGTGTTGTGTCATATGCTATGACCTTACAAAATTTTAGCATCTGATTTTTACCGTAGTTGAAGAAACATTACTGACAAATACCCATGTCTTAACAATCCATGCAGATTGATAGAAACAGGGAAAATATCTTTGTACTTTGTCCACGGCAAGTAATACTTTTACAACCTTATTCATAGAGGTTAACAAGCTTAAGAAAACAAAGCCACAAACACAAACCAAAATAAAAACCTAAGCTAACATATTTTGATGCAAGATTGCCCTTCACCTTGGATGCTCTTGCATCACTTTTTAAAAATTTCTAATCTCCTCCAAAACTCCCTTTTCTCTTCCACCCCCATTGGACCACACACATTGGATAAAAAAGCAAAAAGAAGGCTACCTTTCAAATCCTTCATAATAAATTTCAAGGAGTTATTAAAATGGGAAATTCGCTTGATTTCGGATTGCACATAACAGTGAACCTCCTACCGATCTAGTTGCTTCTACCACCTTTTTATCACATTGTTTCTAGATTGCTTTAGCTATACTATTAAATAATTAAAGAGATCTCCACCAATTTGACTTTCTTGTAGGAGTACATTACTTGGCTTATGCTTCTCTTAAATGCTTAACTAGGCGACACTTGTCAGAGGCATTTAAGCCTCTGACATTCCAACTTAGGGTCTTCACCTTGGTGGAAGGTCTTTCCCTTCCACCCAAAATGATATCTGTTAGTTTCTTCTTCTTCCCCTCGTTTTCAAAATTTGCTTGATTTTCTTGTTGTATCCTAATCTGCTTTGGAGTTTTACCATGAACCCCTGGCACCCCAGTTTCCGATTGTGTCTTTGTTGCCATAGTGGTATGAATTTTTGCTATTGCCCTTTGGCTCCTTCAAAGGGCAATTGGCAAGTCATCGCTAATTGCTAAGTGATCACTTTTGCCCCCAATTTCCTTTGGGGCGCTGTCAACCCAAATCTGCTCATCCTGAGCTTCTTTAATTTCTTCTAAACCTTATTCTGAATACCCAGTGGATCCTCCCTACAAAGTTCCTCCTTAGCTAAGACTTGATCTACCAATCTTTCTATAGTTTCTGAGACGTGCTTTTGAATCTGATCCTCCACTGTTGGGTTCTCTCTCACAACTAGGTCATCCTTATCTTATTTTGTAATGGATGCCCTTGATTTTTCTCTTTTTTGTGTGTATTGTTTTCAGAACATGACGGAAGATGCAGAAGGGTTTTATGTTTTGTGTCTATTCATCACATTGAGCACATACATTGATATATTCATAAATTTTAAGGAAAATTAGGTATAATTACATTAAACATTATGTCATTGCAACTCAATATCAAAATCAAAGAGTTTTCAATCTTAAATCAGACCTGAAAATACTCCATTAACAACAGATTTTAACCAATGAAAGACACAATTAGGGCTTCATGCTTGTTGTCCAAACTCCATGAAAGTGGTGCTCATCCCAAGGGGGGCGATTGGCTCCCATAAATCACAAATCCTCCATTAAATTCCAACGAGTAGCTTAAAGGGGATGCCCAACCAAGTAGAAGCCAAGGAAAGATTACTCAGAAGGAGGTTCCAATGTGCTACACAATTACGCTCAGTTTGGTACTTTCCAGTTGCTCAGAAAAAAAAGTTTCTAGACCTTTGGAATTTGTATCAGACCTCATAAAAGAGCAGAAAAAACAGCTGCAAACTCAGACCAAAATTAAAAAAACCCACACACCAAAAATCAAGCTCCAAACTCAACTCAAAAAATCTTCATTTATCCAACGTCAAAATGCTCAACCAGCAAGATAAACATTGTAAACTTCAAAACCAAGCACCAACCAGCTAGGGTGGGTATCTCACCACCGAAACCAGCGATGTGAACTGAGGGTTTTCGTCCTCAACCAGCGGTATTCGAATCCTGGAGAAAATCCAACAGAGTCTCCTTAAGTTGCCAAAGTTCACATACCCCAATGAGAGCTCAAAGAGTGATTAAATAGAAGATGAGGGAGGGATTAAGGCAACCTCCATTTGAAAATGCTTTTCCCCCTAAAACCCCATGCCCAACCTTGCTTTTTTTTAACATTTAACTTTAACATTTTAAAATATCACCAAATATTTTCCAAAGGGAGTGTCCACTTTTGGGGGTACAATATAAGCCTTAAATTTATGAAATAAACCTTCATTCTAGGCATCCAACATAAAGTACATTTTCCCCTCTTTTAAAACAACGTTGTTCAACTAGGCCAAGGGGGTCTTTTATAACCCAGGCGTATTCTCACTTCATTCAAATAACGACTTTATTAACTTAAGTGATGAATAAACAAATAATAACTTTGACCATTGAGAGAACTCACCTTGCCAAAAATGAAAACTTTGCACGGTTGTTGAATAGGAGCTGATACCTGTTACTAAATATAGCACACTAAAAATAGTGAGCCAAAACTCCAAACTGGCCCAAATGAAGCTCAACTAGAACTTACTAAAAACAGTAAGTTTACTGAAGATAGTAAATTACTAAAAATAGCCGTCAACATTGAAAAATACTCAGAAA
Source organism: Torreya grandis (assembly GCA_037957365.1). Classification (NCBI taxonomy): domain Eukaryota; kingdom Viridiplantae; phylum Streptophyta; class Pinopsida; order Cupressales; family Taxaceae; genus Torreya; species Torreya grandis. The sequence goes on from JARHVA010000552.1 coordinate 4,957,155, forward strand.
AGTCTAGAAAACTCATTTTAGGTCGCCAAAGTTCCCTAACCAACATTTACTTAGCTTATGGGAACATGAATAGGTTAATGGTAACTCAAACTAGCTATGAACTAGAAGGGTACATTATAGTCTTCCCTCCTCAAGATTGCTTGTCCTCAAGCAATCGCAACTCAGGATGCTGTAAATTCTGTGCTCTCCCATATGGCATCATCTATTGGCAAATCCCTCCATTTCACCAAATACTCTGTGATAACCCTCCTCTTGACAGTACGCTCTCTGAAATCAATCACTGCCTCTGGAATAAGTATCAATTTGTCCTCATCCAATGGAGGCAACTCTACTGAAAGAGTTACATTATGTCCGAGCGTCTTCTTGAGGCATGACATGTGGAAAACATTATGCATCTTACTACCTTTAGGTAGCTCAAGCTCATAAGCCACCTCCGAGGCTTCAACGTCTCCTACCCACTCTTCTTGAGAGTGGACTTTTTGTAGCGCTGCAATCTCACATAAACTGTGTCTTCTATCTCAAATTCCTGCTCAACGTGGTGTTGATCAGCGTACAATTTCTGTTGATTCTGTGCATGCTGTATGTTATCCCTCAATGATCTCATGCTATCCTAACTTTCCTGCAAGAAATCCTTGGCTCTAGTTACTCTATAATCTCCAAATAGCAAATCAATAAAGTTGGGAGCTTCATAGCCATACAAAGCCTTGAAATGAGACATCCTGATAAACATGTGAAATGTGGAGTTGTAGCAAAACTCTCCCAAGTGCAACCATTTAACCCATGCCTTCTGTTGCCCTATAACATAATTACGTAGGTATTCTTCCACCAATTTGTTAACTATCTTAGTTTGTCCATCAGTTTGAGGGTGGTAACTAATGCTGGGAGTCAACTCGGTACCACATAGTTTGAATAACCCCTGTCAAAACAAGCTCATGAACTTGTTGTCCTTGTCACTGATGATGTTCTTAGGTGCCTAATGAAGTCTAAACACTCCCTTAAAGAACAAATCTGCCACCTATAACGCCGTATACCCTGTTGAAATAACAAAAACATGAGTAAATTTGGTCAAACGGTGCACAACATAGATACAATCCTTCCCTTGCACCTTGGGAAGCCCTTTGATGAAATCCATTGAAATGCTTTCCCACTTCTGAGTAGGAATGGGTAAAAGCTGCAATAGACCATCAGAGTAAGTATGTTCATTTTTACTCTGTTGGCACACTTGGCACTCACGAACATACTTGGTAATGTCCTCCATCCCCTTCCATGAGAACCTCTCACGGATCTATTTGTATGTTTTGTAAAAACTAGGATAACCAACTATTGGAGTGTCATGGAAAGTCTTAAAAATCTGCGCTCTCTTCTTGGATTCAGGGACCAACATTATCCTATCCTTATAGAAAACCAAACCATGCCTTACCTTGTGCTTGTCATCTTGCAAAGTACCATCTAAGATGCTATTGGCAAGGGCATTCTTAGCATAATCAACTTGTATTCATTCCTTCCAATCTGCTGTTATCTCAGAAAATGAACACAAATGAGGTCTCTTAGACAATGCATCAACGACTATATTCCTCTTTCCTTTGACATACTCGATGTAAAAGTCATAGGCTTGGAGTTTACTTACTCATTTCTGTTGCCTTTCACTTAAGTCTTTCTGATTTAAGAAATATTTCAGATTATTATGATTAGTTTTAACAATGAACCTCCTTCCAACAAGGAATTGCCTGAATTTAGCCAAAGCATGCATTATGGCTAACATCTCTTTGTCATAGATGGAGTAACTTCTCTTACTTCCTCTCAACTCTCTGCTCTCATATGCAATGGGGTGTTTGTTTTGCATGACAGCCCCAATTCCATCCCCTGAAGCATCACATTCGAGCTCAAATGATTTAGAAAAATCTGAAATAGCCAATACAGAGCATGAACTCATCAATTTTTTGAACTGATCAAAGATTTTTGTGCTGATTCAGACCAAGTGAAGGCCCCCTTTTTAGTCAAATCAGTAAGTGGGGCAACAACCAGTGAAAAACCTTTGACAAACCTCCTGTAAAACCCACACAAACCAAAAATAACCCTTCAGTTGAGTAAGATTAGTGGGTGAAGGCCAATCTAGTATTGCTTTAATTTTTTTTTGGATCAACATGAACTCCATTAGCGCTGATTATGTGCCAAAGGTATAATAATTTAGTCATTCCAAACTCACACTTGGACTCTTAGCAAAAAGACTCACTCTCAAGAATTCCCAACACCTCATCCAAGTGCTTCAAGTGCTCTTCCCATGATCTGCTGAAAATAAGGATGTCATCAAAGAAAATCAACACATACTTACACAATTGTTTACTGAACACTCTATTCATGCAAGATTGGAAAGTAGGTGGTGCATTTGCCAAACCGAAAGGCATGACAAGAAACTCATAGTGACCAAAGTGACATCTGAATGCAGTCTTTTCTATGTCATCCTCTCTGACCCTAATCTGATGATAACCCGATCTCAAGTTTATTTTGGAGAAATAGACCGCTTAATGCACTTCATCAATGAGCTCATCTATGCATGGAATGAGGTATCGATTTTTTTTTGTCTTCTTATTCAACGCCCTGTAGTCAACACATACGCATGGTCCCAACCTTCACAACACTTCTGAATAAGCAAATGGACTCTTACTTGTTCTAATGTGTCCCATCTTTAAAAACTCTTTAATAGCTTTCTCTATCTCATCCTTATGTCGCTTAGGATGCCTATAGGGAGTGGTGATCACAGATTTGGTTCCCTCTAGCTCAATCACTTGCTCAATGCCTCTATCAGGAGGCATCCCTGGAGGAATGCTACTGAATACTTTGCTTCATTTGGAAAGTAAAGCTTGCATGTCTGGTGGATAGGACCTCTTCACCTCCTCTGTAACCATAGGTATAACCACACACTCTGCTGCCCACTCAATCTAATCATGTCTAAATAGGCTCTCCATACTTTTGAAAGAGACCACTAGAAGTCCTCTAGTCGACATATCTCTCAAGACCACACTCCTACCCTCTGATCTAAATTTCAGCTCCATAGTTTGAAAATTAAGTGTGATCTCTCCAAGTGATCGAAGCCACTGTATTCCCATCACTACATCTGTATCACCAATACTTACCACATAGAAGCAATCCTTGACTTCATAATTCCCGAACTACAAACTTAGCTGTGGAACCATCCTAGTGAAATTGATTGTAAACCCATCAGCAACCATCACCCGAAATCCATCTACCCCTTGAGTTTGAAGTCCTCTACGTGCAACCAACCCCTCATCAATGAAATTATGTGTGGCTCCTGTGTCAATCAATGCCACTAACCGCTGCCCATTTAGTGCTCCTCTAATGTGTAGACTCATTTTTTTCAAAACTATGTAATTGAGCAAGCTTCCCATCTTTCTCTTCTTCCTTTCCAACCTCTTCAGTGGTTTCTTCGTCTTCATTTTCCTCTGAATCAAACTGTCGGTCTGATTTTTTTGATGTACTTTCCTCTACTGAATAGTACTCTATTTGATGCACCTTCCCCTTTGTAGCACACCTATGCCTTGGAGTCGAAGGTTCTTTACATGTGAAACACAAATTCTTCTTCCTCAAGTCATTAAATGTTTCATTATCAATCCTTGTGACTGATTTCTTTGGCTGTTCGGAGTCCTTTGGGATATGCTTTTTATTTTGGTCCTTATGCGAAAATCCCTTGGACTGAAATTTGCTCTTGGAGGTGGAAGACTCCATGTCTCTAGCCTACTTGATTGCCTCTTGTAGAGAAAGTGGGTTGAAAGCTTTAATCCAACCTCTTAGAGGATCAGTTAACCCATTTATAAAGAGCACAATGAGCCTCCTCTCGGATATATTTGTCACCGAAACTGACAATCTCTGAAAGTCAGCAACATAAGCATCCACTAAACCCCACTGTTTCAGCTGTGCCAACTCCTTAAAATGAAGTTCGGGGTCCCTTTTTATCAAATCTCTCTATGAGTCTCTCGGTAAACTCTGTGTAAGAAGTAATCTGAGCATGACCCATTGTAACCATCCCATATTTAATGGACTCTTCTTCAGGCATAGGATTAAAATTAAACTATGTATTCACCTTTTGGATCCAAGCTCTCACTGAAGTTTTACCAGACCCATCAAAGTAAGGGAGACTAAGTTTTCCAACTTTCCTTCGCAAGTCATTATGGTGTTCTCCATTGCCCTTGTTGGGCATATGCCTCATCTTGAGATTTATATAATCACGTAGAGATATAACATGTTGAAATCCAGGCTCTGCATCGATCCAGTCCTGTCTAAACTGATCTTGCATCTCAATCAAAGTGAGCTCCTGATTGGGTTGTGCTTCCACTCTTGGTGGAAAAACAGGGATGAGAGGTCTAGCCATGGCTGCCGTATTGTGCTGATTGGCTGCTCCATGTTGACCCATATCATTTCTTTGCCCATTATTGCCTCCATTGATGACCCCCAATCGGTTCAACCGCACAACCAATTGCGCAAGCTGCTGATTGGTTTCCTGAGCACGTTGGGCTGCCATTTCTTGTCCCCTAACCACAACATCCAAAAGAAACATCAACCAATCTGGTTTACATGACCTCTATCTATCCTTTCACCCCTATCACCCATATTTTCTGAGGTTGCTGATCCTATTGAGTGTGTTTAATAGTGTTGTTCTTCCCTCTCTGAAGGCCAATGTTCCCACAGATCCTCTTCATGTTTTCTTAACCTTTCAAGGTATCTTCTCTCTCTATTACTGTTGCTCATAGAAATGCATTACCCACTGGCTGGCAGGAATGTTTTTTGCTCTGATACGATTGTAATGGATGCCCTTGATTTTTTCTTTTCTTTTTTGTGTGTATTGTTTTCAGAATATGACGAAAGATGCAGAAGGGTTTTATGTTTTGTGTCCATTCATCACATTGAGCACATACATTGATATATTCATAAATTTCAAGGAAAATAAGGTAGAATTAAATTAAACAATATGTCATTGCAACTGAATATCAAAATTCGAGAGTTTTCAATCTTAAATCAGACTTGAAAACATTCCATTAACATATTTTCACCATTGAAAAGTGTAGATCAAGACTTCATGCTCGTTGTCCAAACTCCATGAAAGTGATGCTAATCTCGAGGGGGGCATTTGGTTCCCATAAATTATATATCCTCCATTAAATTTCAACGAGTAGCTTAAAGGGGATGCCCAACCAAGTAGAAGCCAAGGAAAGATTACCCAGAAGGAGTTTCCAACGCACCACACATTTATGCTCAGTTTGGTACTTTCCAGTTGCTCGGAAAAAACAATTTTCAGACCTCTGGAATTTGTCTCAGACCTCATAAAAGAGTAGGAAAAACAGCTGCAAACTGACACCAAAATTAAAAAAACCCACACACCAAAAATCAAGCTCCAAACCCAACTCAGAAAATTGTGAAAATCTTCATTTATCCAATGCCAAAATGCTCAACCAGCAAGATAAACACTGTAAACTTCAAAATCAAGCACCAACCAGCTAGGGTGGGTATCTCACCACCGAAACCAACAACATGAGATGAGGGTTTTTGTCCTCAACCAACAGTATTCCAATCCTGGAGAAAATCCATTAGAGTCTCCTTAAGTTGCCAAAGTTTACATATCCCAATGAGAGCTCAAAGAGTGATTAAATAGAAGATGAGGGAGGGATTAAGGCAAACTCCATTTGAAAATGCTTTTCCCTCCAAAACCCCACGCCCAACTTGCTTTTTTTTAACATTTAACTTTAACATTTTAAAATATCATCAAATATTTTTCAAAGGGGGCGTCTGCTTTTGGGGGTACAATATAAGCCTTAAATTTATTAAATAAACCTTCATTCTAGGCATCCAACATAAAGTACATTGCCCCCTCTTTTAAAACAACGTTGCTCAACTAGGCTAAGGGTTTTTTTTATAACCCATGCTTATTCTCAGTTAAATCAAATAACAACTTTATTAACTTAAGTGACGAATAAACAAATAATAAATCTGACCATTGAGAGAACTCACTCCTGCGAATAATCAAGACTTTGCACGGCTGCTGAATAAGAGCCGATCCCAGTTACTAAATATAACACTTACTAAAAATAGTGACCCAAAACTTCAAACTGGCCCAAATGAAGCTCAACTAGAGCTTACTAAAAACAATAAGTTTACTGAAGATAGTAAATTACTAAAAATAGTCGTCACCACTAGAAAAAACCCCAAAAAACCTTGAAAACTCATCTCAGGTCACCGAAGTTCCCTAACCAACATCCACTTAGTCTACGTGAACAGGAATAGGCTAATGGTAACTCAGACTGGGTATGAACGAGAATGAGATATTACATATTTAAAAAAAATCTGTCATGATTCCTCTACTTGAGATCTTATTGATGCCCTACTATGAGGTTTTTCGAAACCTATTTCTGGTACTATCTTCGTATCTTTTTTAATTGGTTGGGATGGTTTACTTACATTTTTGTTGGTCTAATTTTCACTGATAAAATTCTTGTGACAATCCCTCATTACGTTCCCTATCTTACAACATTCAAAGAATCAGAATGGGAGACGCCCATGGTTCACTGTGGCCCTGGCCACTAACCTTTGGAGGAACAAACCCTAATAGCCTCTGGGATGGGCTTTGAGAGATCCTCTTGAACACATACTTGGGCATATGTCAGTAGATTCCAATTCCTTGCTGCATCTGAAATACAAATAAATTAGCCAATCTGGACTAGGATTTGCAAAATTCTCCTCCCTCCCCCTGAAATTTAGAGGGTAATTTATAAAACCTTACCTAGGACATTAGTTAAGAGTTCTGTTTGGATCAAAGAGGGGAGACCAGGGTTTGAGATATAAGTCTACATTCGTGTAGAACCATAGCCCTCTATAGAAAATTAAATTCCTATCCTCTTGGTTTTACTAGAAAGAATCCAGGTCTTGATCTCCAGGAGTGCACATTGTTTCCATTTTGAATATATCTCTATTTTCAGATCCTCGTTTTCGGGACAGGGCCCGATAAACTTTCAAATAAGTAGTGTTATGTGGGATGCATCCCATAGATTTTGATGATGTCCTAGACATTTCGATGACTTGGGGACTTGGAGGGAATGCCCCCAAATTTTTTAATTTTGTTTTAAAATATTCTGATGTTTTTTACTTGAAAACAGAACCTGCCCCTCAAAAAAAGCTGTTAGTTTTACAAAAACATTGAACCCTTATCCCTAAAGTAACTTGAAAAACATTAAATAAATATTAAACCCCTAAATTTTATTGAATAAAGTTAAAACATTTATATATTAGTCTTTATTACATCTAGAGTCGTTCTACAATGGCATCTGAGGGGTGGTGGTGGGCTGTAATGTAGTGAGTGTGTTCCATACTAATTCCAACTTTAAACTTGACACCCATTTGATCATCAATTATAATGTTTTACTTTTTTCTTGGAGAATTCAATCGAAAAATTATAATATCTGGGCCATAAGGTGGAGTTTGGAGCCCTCTTTTTCTAGAAAGATTATTGTGATCTTGACACATTGGTGTAGTGAGATTGACACGATTTGTCACCAACAAATTGGAATTTTGGAAGAAGGTAATGATGTTATAAGTAATTGTGGTATGTGAAAAGTCCAAGATAAGGGCTTTGAGATTGATATCTCTTGGCGTTTTTCAGATTGATGTATTTAAGATATCTGTACTAGTATATTATTTTAATAGCCATCCCCAAAATTTGGGATTTTTTTTGTTGGCTCGGAAACCCCATCCCCCCATCCTCAAGACTCAGGTAACTATGCAAATAAGGGATCTCTCCTCAAGAAGCACTATCTCTGCCTTATTGATTTTTTAATACTCTTGGTTCTTCCCCAGAGACCTGCATAGTAATATCTCCTATTTGACTTCGCTGAACATGTCCCTATTTTAACCAATTCCCCGATTTTTCTAATATCCTTGAAATATCATCTTCCTCCCCATTCTCTGCTGGACTCCAACATCTGTATTGATGCCAGATTTAGTTGCTTCCTCACCTCAATTAAAACTAACTCCTGAAGATGAAGCCCTAATCCTTTGATCAACTACTGCTTTTTGCTTTGTTGCTGCTGCCGAACTATTTTCCCGTTTTACCTTCCGTTGTTCTTTGTTTGACATGTAATTCACATGATTAAGGCCGATACACACACACACACACACACACACACACACACACACACAACCTTTTTGTGTACACACAGCAAAAGGAACCAATTTCTCACAATTCACACCAATATCAGTAGAATATTTTCCAGCATAAAATGTGAGTGAAAGTGTGTTGACTATTAATGTGATTAGTGTACACGGCAAAAGGAACCAATTTCTCATAATTCACACATATATCAGTAGAATATTTTCCAGCATAAAATGTGAGCGAAAGTGTGTTGACTATTAATGTGATTAGGCTCACTTAGATTTCGATGTATATTGTAAAAAACATATCTGGCACAAAATCTCCTCATTTAGGTTGCATTTCTATATCTATTGATACATTGGTGTGAATTATGAGAAGTTAGTTCGTTTTGCTATGTGTACACAAAAAGGTTATACACACAGAGAGACTAACACATATATTAATGACCTTTTCGTGTAGACATAGCAAAAGTAACCAATTTCTGACAATTCACACTATTATTAGTAGAATATTTTCCAGCATAAAATGCGAGTAAAAGTGTATATTAGGATCACTTACATTTTGATCTATATTGTACAAAACACATCTGGCGCAAAATCTCCTCATTTAGGTTGCATTTCTATATCTATTGACATCTGGCGCAAAATCTCCTCATTTAGGTTGCATTTCTATATCTATTGATTCATTTTTATACCTTATAAATTGATCTTGTAATTGATTCTTAACTTCCTTTCAATATTTGTCATAAAATAGTTAATATTATTTTTGTTATGAAAAATGGTTGAGCAATTTCAAGTCCTAAACTCGGAGAATTAAAGTTGCACATCATGCAAGAGCGATGAGGGCTTTCATGAAAATGTGTATCTTGATTTTTTTGCTAACATTTCTTTTGTTTTTCTGTTTTCTGTTACTGGATTTTTTTTTTTTTTTTTTTCAAAAGATGCATTGTAAAAAGTATTTTCTTTGTCATGGATACCATTTTTCTTTGTCTTTTAATGGGTCAGCTGTTGGTCTATGCAATACTAACCGCAATTATGAAGACTGCGGGGGAAGATTGGGACTATTTTAGCTGTTATATTCTACATATTTCCTGCAACTTTGTCTGAAGATAAAATAGCTATTTTAGACATCAGTCTTACTTGAGTGACAAATGGTGTTTCACATTCTTGATATCTGTTTTTAGTGGGGATTTCGGAGGTGTGAAGATATTTGTTGGGTCAAGACAAACAAGGCAAATCCATCTCCAGGCTTGCGTCATGATTCCCACACATTGTTTCAACACTCAAAAGTAAGTGACTTGAAGTGTTCTGTTTTTGAGTTATTTGCTCTGAAAATGTATTGTATCTTACTAGGAAGCATAATTCTTTGAGTTGATGGAAATAAATCTCTTTTTAAGTGATTTCTTCTGTGATGTATGGATTTTTCTTAAAACTGCATTAATGATATTTTGACTTAACTTATATATAACCCTGCAGGAGCACTGTTTGATGGGTATAAAGGGAACTGTTCGTCGGAGTACTGATGGGCATATAATTCATGCTAACATTGACACTGATATAATCATTGCGGAAGAACCTCCTCAAGGTTGACACTTCCTCCTGGCCACTATGAAATTGTCTAGGGATCTTTTGCTGCCCGTAATATGCCATAGTTGTATAAATACATTACTAAACATTGAAAAATGTGTACAATTATTTTTAGTTTTAGTTTATTATTTAGTAGAAAAGAAAACCTATAAGCTAAGGCTGTTGGTTATCTGAAACGTTAGATACACATACAGTAGCAAACTGTTCTTTAACGGAAAGGGATCAAGTTTGAACTACAAGACTGTTCGAAGTTATATGGTTGTAGTATCTTTAATAGCCTATCTTTGTAGTTGGAGTATCCTTTTCTATTTAGAATGTCTCATCTTCAAATATTAAATAATTTTTAAAAGCTATTAAATTGTATCTTATAGATTTATATAGTTTCTGATCTATTAAGGGGAGCATAATTGGATATGTATATCATCTAGTAATCTTTATTTAACATATTTTTCTAAGGGTTACTATAAACGACTGTTTTTAGAGTGTGTTATAGAATTTTAATGATGTGTTGGCATGCAAATATAGGATCAACTACAAAGCCTGAGGATCTGTATCGTATAATTGAACACTTTGCCCTTGGACGCCGACGCTTAGAGCTTTTTGGCGAGGATCATAATATACGTGCAGGTTGGCTTACTGTTGGCAAGGGGCTTTCATCTTCCAATTTTAATTCAGAGGTATGTTTGTTGTATTATTTATGCTGAATTGAACGAAATTGTGAGCTCCTCTATATTATTTCTGTGGCATTTATTGGTAAAGTTGCCCCCATAATATAGAATCACACATATGATGATGCAATTCTGGCTGCAAGATTGATTAGAAGCTTTGTGTCTCCTCGAACCAGTATAATCCAACCTTGATAATTATGATGGATAAGAAATGGATGAAAGTGAATTAATTAGGGACATTATACACCTTTGCTTGTGGAAGGACAAGAGACTCACATTTAAAGACAACATCGCATTGAAAAAATGAAGGAAAAAGATTTTTTTGATAAAAAATGAAGGAAAATGAGATTCAGTGGAATGACTCGGTCCTGTTTTATGATGAACACCATCATAAGATGAAGTATAGTAAGTTTTTTTCTAAATGAATGGGTCAGTATAAGTCTTAAGATTATTGCAGTGCATGAAAATGGGACACATCAGCACCATCATAATATGAAGTATAGTAAGTTTTTTATTCTAAATGGATGGGTCAGTATAAGATTATTGCAGTGCTTGAAAATGGGGCATATCAGCTAGTTGTTTTAATGCCTGGAATGGGGTAAACTGTGTCAAATTGCAGATTTTTGAAATGTAAGACAAGATTACTTGCATCTTTCTACTCCAGTTAAGTTATCTCACTTATTTATTAATGTTGCTTCTATGATATTCGCTAGCTGCTCTCCATCCTCTCTGTGATGATTGCTTGTTCTATATTCTTTTTACCTTTGCACCAAGGGCCAGATGGTCACCAATCTTGCTTGTTCCGCTTCCGACAGGTTTGTTCTTGTTGGTTGCTTTGACAAAGGGTGTGTTTTTTGCTTGCTCCTTTTCCTTTGTGGACAGTTTTTGTCTTGTTGATGTTCTCATCCTTGTATTGTCTTTTTTATGTGATACTTCCTGATTCTTATAACCCAGGTTTTTATTTATCCCTGGTACTGCTATTGCAACTGAATGTACTTTTTGAGCCCATTGACATGCTTTTGGTTATCTGTGGACGTCAATATAATTTATTTATTATTTCCCTTCTTTCAACAATTGCTTTAATATTTTTCATATTTAGCATCGCTCTTTTGAATTTAACACTGCTTTTTTGATCACTTTAAAGTATGTATTTTACATTTCTCTTAAACGTGGAATTTTATATACTCTCCTCTAGACATACTTGGTGTCCTGGGAGCAGGATTTATTTCTTCCTTTTCTCACCAATGTGCTCATGCTTCTCTAGTCTCCACGGCCGGAAATTTATCTTTTCAGTTATTCCTTCTTAGGTACCGCCTTTGCACCGGCCTCAACTACTTATCATCTTGCACGTTGTGCTCTCAACTGTGATCCATGAGTGACATGTCAACCAAAGTTGGTCCTTAGAAGATGAGTGAGAGTTATGGCATATGGGTAAAGAATGTTGCTTCACATCACTAAATGACATGCAGTGCAATTGCCTGATCCAGTCACAAATCCTGTAGAATCTTTTTAAATAAAGAATTTATGTTTGTTCTTCCCATGCTAATTTCTTTGTAGTTTGGCTTGTTTTAATGATATGTTAAATAATCAGTGAGAACCTTGTAATGTTCGTGAGGAGTAACTAGATGATTGAAGAATGTTGGTCCTTAGAAGTTGAGAGTTTTGGCATGTGGGTAAAGAATGTTGCTTCATATCATTAAATGACATGCAGTACAATTGCCTGATCCAGTCACAAATCCCTGGATAAAGAATTTATGTTTGTTCTTCCCATGCTAATTTCTTTGTAGTTTGGCTTGGTTTAATGGCATGTTAAATAATCAGTGAGAACCCTTTTAATTTTCTTGAGGAGTAACTAGATGATAGATTTGTATAGGTTGCCATATACAGATTTTAGGAGTTGCTTTTTGGCTAATTTGAAGGATCTGATCCTTGGATCTGTCAGCCAATTCTTGTATCTCCTCATTGGTTTTTCAAATAATTTTTCGTTCTTTCTGTCCCACCATTTTTTAATCTCTTTGAATGATATTTTGCTTATATACTTGTGTTTTATACATTTTTTCAAATTATGACTGTGGGAGATCCTTTGTCTATCCGGTTATTTTGACACAGCAGCAGAACTGATATAAAAATTTTAAATCGATTGGAGTTGCACTGTCAGTCCGATGGGTTTTAAAATTTTGTTGAAATATAATACAAGTCAAAGGGCAATCTATATAGGAGTAATGATTAACAATTAGACACATACTCAACATGTCCTACTCTGTGGCGCAATATAGATTTAAAAAAAAAATAAGAGTCTAATGGTATTGCACAACGAATATTAGGAAGGCTTTAACATTTCTGGCATATCTGTAAATCTTTGAGATGGTATATGTCTGCTATTTTCTTATATGCTACTGCTTTAAAAGTTGAATCCACCACAGGAATGGGTTGGAACTGTACTCTTGGGACATTTCATGACAAACATATGTAGGATTGTTCATGAATGATTGTACAAACAGATTCTGATTTTTAACTAACGAAGATTTAAATCTTATGATTTATGTGCATTATATAGATTAATTTCTTTTATTTTCTGCTATGAATAGAAGTTGTGATTGAAGCCTTTTGTTGTTGTGCTATATGTACTTTTGAAACAATGTTTTCTTAAAATTTTGGCTTGTAACATGGCTGCAATCCTTTATCAGGGCTACATCAAGAACTTTCTTGATAAAGAGGGGAAAGTTTGGCAAGGTGGAGCAGGTCGTAACCCACCTCCTGATGCTCCTCACCTTGTTGGAACCTCACCCGAGATAGAAAGTCTTCGGCCGAAATCTCCACCACAAAAGAGCCAGCAGCAGCAAACAAATTCTCTGTCACAGCCTGCAGCGAATTCTACAAGCAAAAAAGCTTCGGCCACATCTCCAGGTACCACTCAGAATTCACAAGCATCAGCGGTGGCAACACCTGTTGCTGGTTCAGCCCAGGAAGTTCAAGTTTCCAATGCCTCAGGCTCGGTACCTGCATTGCCTGTTTCAGAAATGCCTAGAAGTGGTGGTTCTGCTCCAATAACTGAACAGAGACCAATTCCTGCGCACCCAAGCTCCTCCAGAACATCAGGTCTAGGACCAAGGGCTGGCTTAGAGGTTGATGGGAGCAATGAGGAGGAAAAGTTTTTAGATGCAGGAACACCTGGAAACATGGATTCACAAAAATAAAATCGTTCCTGAGTTGCCTGTTAGGTGCGGATACTTTATGCAGAGGCACTCCATGGCACCAGTTTTCCTTTATTGTGCTTTTCGCTGTACCTGGGGTTTTCAAGTTGTCAAAGTCAGATGGAAAACTATGCAACTTTCATCAAGGGAGAAAGCTGTGGAGGTTTGGGTTATGAATGTTGCAATTTGCTTTGTTTTGTTTATTTACCCGAGGGAATTTTCCTATTTTCCCATTTCCTTTTATGCCCGTGCTATTGGATGGCTGGAGTAAGTTTCAGCCTCCTAACTGAAGTTTGAATTTCAAATGGTTACAATATGTTCTAAAATATCCTCACTCAGATTCAGTTTTCCAGTGAGTATATTCATTATATATTCTTTTGTGTACTGACTTTCGTTGATGTAAATATGGAATCAAATGACTAGCTTAGGTCTTCTTCAAGAGAGTACTTTTTCAGGTTTACATCCTTTACGGTGCTTATTGAATTTGTATATAATATAATATGCTAATTTTTTGGGATCTTGTACTGATTTCTCTTCCACCATTTTCTCTTTTGATGTAATATGTAATTAAACGTATTCCCCCTTCGTGGGGGTTAACATGTGAAACAAAAATCTGAGTAATCCAGTCTTTTGGTTTTGCCACAATATATTTATTTTCTGTCCAATTTTTATGTACTCGCCAGTACTTAATTCTCACAATCGTGTAAAAGGTGGTTGCATAGATTTAACTATTTTAGTCTCTACCTTGATGTGTTTTTCTTATAATTGTTCAATTCAAATTTTAAGTTTGCCTTTCTTTTGTTGATTAATGTGATTATATAAATTTCTACAGCAAGAATGATTCTGAATCTATTTTTTTAGCAACATTTGTTATTAGGATTTCGATGCATTACAACTGCGCAGGTACCTGGCCTTTGCTTGTGATGCCCAGGGACTAAGTGAATGTATACCATTTCTGATCATGTTTTATGTACAATAAAGACATATGAAAACAAAATATCCAGGAATTGACATTAACAGCGAATTCATACTTGGCCCATTTGTTCTTTTGGTACAGCATCCCTTCTGCATATACATTAGTATCCTCACCTCTGTGGGCAATTTTTGTGCATTGCAATTAGAATGGAATAATTAGCCCATTATTCTCAGAGCCCAATAGAGGGGGCTATCGATCCAATTTTAATGTTCCGGGCGGTCCCCTGAGACAATTAATTCTGAAAATGCATAAATAGATTGTTTCCTAAAACTTGCATTTACTACTTGTTTCCTAAAACTTGTTGCAGAACAGGGCTGAATTTTTCAGCACCAGCTCAAGAGTTTTATTGCCAACTAGTTGCCTGCACATAGTCTGAATATTCTAGTAACTTCCCTCGAAAATTTTTAGGGGTGATTTTGTATCAAGACACCTCAAAACATATAGGAAAGCTGAAAATTCCATATACCATGGGACCATTTTAGTGCAAAAGGCTACCTGAGAAAATTTAGGAAGCTCCCCTCCATGGACCATGGGAACATTAGGTGAACCGTAGGAGTCTCAATGAGGGCTTCTGGCAACAGTACTTAACATTGATTTTTCGCAAGTTGTAATGAAATTTGCTTCTTGTAAATTCGTACTAGAGGCTCTGTGCTATAATATGAGAGGTGATTCTTTGGGTCTAGTTACGAGGAAAAAATGTAGTTGGCTGGCCAGCAATTTTAGTTAAGTATTAATTTGTGCATGGAAAATATCTGGTTATCAGTTTTTCAGATTTCTTGTCCTCTATGTACATGTTCTACCCTTAACAAGAATGTCTTTTTGGGCATTATACTTATTGTGGTGATCTGCAGTTGTGTTATTCAAACATGCTGTCATGTACGATGAAAAATGACTTCTGATCAACTCTTATGAAGGCAAGCAAAGGATCTCATTGCTGATAACATATCCAAGTAAAAGGCTTAACAATGCAAACCATTTTTTTGTGTGTTGTTACTTTTGAAATCCATGCAAGAAGAGGTAAGACTTGAAGTAAGAACTTCCAAACTAAGTTGCATCAAGGAGAAAGACAACAACTATATGGGATGATCCAACAATTCAAAGAGGTGTTTTAATAACTAAGGGGATTTCCTCCAAAGAGAGAGGAGAACATGAGATTTAATTTCTGTAATGTCCCCATTTGATTAGCCGTCCGCAGCATTGAAGTTGTCAACTGCCAGTGACAAGCAGTCTGCAGCCTTGAAGTTGTCACCTGCTAGATGGGGCTGAGCTGACTTAGTCTTGATCAATAGTTTGAAGGGAATGGCACTGTCAGTTAGCTAGTCGGCAGACTTCAGTTGGTTAGGCATCAATCAATCAATAATACCTTAAATTAGGCATTGCATGGGAATAAATCAGTTTCTATTAGTTAGTTTACAGTTGAAGTAGTGGAAGGACAGCTGAGATCATTCCATTCCTTTAGGGAGTTGACTGCCACAAATTCAGCTAGACAAGATGGGGCGTAGATATTAGGCAGTGCTGGAAAGGAGGAGAGGATCTGAAAATTTATAACCAAACCCCCTTTTGTGAGTGACGGTCACTATCTCCTTTTTGTGCCTGGGACGAAAACCCATGGGTGCTGCCATTGCCGGTTTGGGGATCTAAACCTGCAGTAACCGCTGCTGCAGGACGTAGGAAGGTTCCAGGTATTTTTGCAGTACATCAGAAGGATCATTTGTGGATTATTACAGTAACATAAAAATTAATAAAATTTCTTATTATCAGTTGGTTCTTTCCTGCATATTTTGTGTGTTTTTTAGTTAGTTTATTTCAGTGGTATCAGAGCTGGTTTCTGCCAGCCTGGGGTGGGGGGCAACAAACTTGAAAAACCAAACTTATAGATAAATCTACCGCATGTCAGTAAGTGACAGGGAAGCTAGGTATCAACACAGGGAACAAAGAAAGCAGAAGATGGCAAGTGAGGATAAAAAGCAAGAATTATTTCAAGTGGTTAGGTCTTTGAAAGACACTATGATGGTCCTTAAAGATGGGCAACAACTCATTGAACTGTTCACTCAGAAATGACAGGGAAAGGAGGTTGGTCAGGGTACTATACCGTCAGGAGATGGTACACAGGGAGCATCTTCATCTGCAGAAATAAACCAGAACGTTCCAACAAATTCTGTCATAGGTATAGGTCTACCCATGATTACATTCTTGCAGAAAGAAGTTGTGACACAAGATGAGGATATAGACAATCAACGTGAGGAAGATTTGGATGTCCTCCAGGCAGAATATGCGGCAAAGAGTGCAAAGTTCAGGGCAGATATTTCTTTCATGATTTTTTGTACCTTAAAATCAAAAATAAAAGTTAAAAATACAAGTAAAGCCTTTCCAAACAGGCCTCACAAAGACCTTCAAATCAGGGTTGGGAAGCTCACAGTTCCCTCGTTCAATGGGTCCCACAAAGGCTAAGCTAGAGCTTGGACCCAAAAGCTGAACACTTATTTTTCATGGAGTCCGATGTACGAGGAGGAGGCAATGGAGTTTGCAATCCTTCACCTCGAAGGAATCACGCATGAATGGTGGTGCCATAGTTTAGTTACTCAAGGGCATAGGCCATATCACCACCTATGAAGAGTTTTGTAGGAGATTGGTCAATAGATTTGAGAGGCAAGACCATGAGGAGCTAGTTAAGGCTCATGAACCTAATTCACTGCAAGTTGCTATTAAAAGATCTTTAACCTTGGAAGCCACTACACCGGGCCGATCTTTCCAAGGGTCAGCTTTTAAGGGAACAAATGTAGGGGTGTCACAGTAGCAGCAGCAACAACAGAGATAGCAGCAAGGAATACCATATAAATCTTTTCCACAGAAGCTAGGGGCAGCCCCCTCTTGAGCCCGAGGACCCCATGGAACAGGGCACACATTTAAAAATCAACATGGAGATATGTCCCACAATCCAACACACAGGTGCTTGGGAAAGGGACAAGTTCATTTGATTGAGGTATATTTAGATGATGGAGGAGAGCTCGAAGTATGTATAGAAGCACATGGTGTGGTGTTGGGCCCCCTTTTGTGCCAACTACATGGACCGTGCCAACTCGACATATCTCAGCGCAAGGCAATCATGTAGAATGATTGCTCCCCTTTGTACCTTTTGGCGCCAGTTGGAGGAATCCCTGAGGATCTCGAGCCAGCCGGCAGGGAGTTTGCTTGGTGCTGGCTTTCAAAGGACATCCTTGCAGGGATTTGCATGTGGCGATTGGAGAGTGCGGGTGTCATAGTAGTGGAGTCGACGGGATAGCGACCCCCAACGATAGCTCAGCATCCGGTGTGTGCTCGTCTAACCTGGGCAGCGTAGTGGAGCCGACGGGATTGCGCCCCTAGCAACAACGCAACACTTGGCACACGCTCCTCTGACTTGGGAAGAAGATGCCCCTTTGCCTATAAAAGGAGGCTTGAACTTGAAGAGAAAGGAGGCGATTAATATTAGCGAAGCTATGCTGAAATTGAGAGCCAATATTAGTATTTTGTAATCTGTATGAACTAGGTTAGGCATTCTGATGTTTAGCCCAAGCTTGCCTGTGAGCCACTGGGCATGAGTAGTGTCAAGGACGAGCACATGCTCTGTTTTCATGCCCTGAACTTTGTATGTTGAAACTGTAAATCAATGAAGAATGTTATTGGAGCAATGGAGTATTGATTCTTTCCTTATAGTTAGCGCTGTTGTATGTTGTGACTTTGGTTTTATATGAATGATGATATAGTTCCATGCTTCGAATGTGTTGTGGTATAAAGTTCCATCCCAGGTCGCTAATGGCGTTGATGTGCCATAAAGTGACTTCGGCATACCTATGAGATAGACTAAGTGTTGAAACCGGCATGTGCCGAGGCCCCAAGACCCACGCCTAGAGTGCTACCCTGAAGAATGAGCACTTGAATATAAGCCATTCCCATGACTTGGCTAGGCACCTGAATGACCCTTAACTCGCTATCCCCACAGCTTGCGCCATTTAGAGCTCTCTCTAGCCAGATATGAACTTGATCCATGGGACTTGTGCCCTTGAATAGGCTCGCGCCTATTGAACTATTCTAGAATATCCTAGCGTCGATAGGTCATCTAAGCCCGTCTTGCCCATGACTAAGTCCCATTGGTACCAAAGTTTCGCCATGTGTGAAATTGATGGCAGCGCAGTAGTGTTTTAAATGTTGTGCACCACAGACCCTACTATGCTTGCGCCTAGTTGTACCAAGTATAGAACTGACTCGGCTTGACTTCTAAGCGCATGACTAAGCACAAAAGCTAAACAAGAGAAATAACTACATGTGGTTGAGGATGAGGTCCCACCAACAAGGACAAGAATTGAAGATATATAGTTACCTGAAGGAGGACTATTGCTTCTTTGTCAGGGGCACTGAGGTACCGCACATTTCAAGTTAAGGGAAGGATTGGAGGACGGCATATGATGGCACTCATTGATGGGGGAGCAACCCATAACTTCACTGATCAGAGTGTGGTGGCATGTTTCAGGTAGAAAGCCAAAGAATTTGTAGGATTCGAAGTGGTACTAGCAAATGGTTACTCATTGGCCTGCAAGCAAGTGATCTGACAGTTACAGGGAGTGTTGGATGAACACACTATAGCTCATGACTTTTATGTCATTCCCCTTATCTCAATGGTTCTGGGCATCCAATGGTTACACTTGTTTACATTCGTTGGGAGAGTTCACACAGAACTACCAAATAACGACACTCAACTTTGTGGAGCAAGGACAAAATAAAATCATCAAGGTTACAGATGCTTCAGTACAATAGGTATCAGCACTCCGAAAAGAGAGGCTTTTGAGACGGGATCAAATCAGTTGAATGGAAACTATCTTTACCATGAAGGGTTACCTCTAGGTACCATGGGTTTAGGGTGGGTGAATCTCCCCCAAATGTACAAACCCTGTTGGATAAATATGCTTATGTGTTTGTGGATATCCCTCCGGGGCTTCCATCTAATAGAGGATTCTGACACACTATTGAATTGGAACCAGGGACGAAGCTTGTCATTGTGACTCCTTATCGACATCCTCGTGCCTTAAAGGATGAGATAGAAAAGACTGTTAAAGAGCTGCTGAAGTTGGGACACATTAGACCTGGTATAAGTACTGGTGAAAAAGAAAGATGGAATGCTAAGGATGTGTACAAATTACAAATATCTAAATAAAAAGACCATAAAAAACAGATACCCCATGCCTCATATTGATGAGTTATACGTGGCTGCACATTTCACAAAAAATGATTTGCAGTCTGGGTAGCATTAGATAAGAGTTAAATTCGAAGACTTGTTCAAGACTGCTTTATGGTGTTATTACGAGCACTTCGAGTTTCTGGTGATGCCTTTTGGACTCACCAATGCACCAACCACTCTCCAATCAGCAATGAATGAAATTCTGAGGCCTGCCTTAAGGAAATTTGTATTGCTATTCTTTGATGACATTCTGATTTACAGTAAGACATGGTAGGAACACATGAAACATCTGGAGATGGTGCTGGCCATACTGTAACAACAGACCTTCTTCACCAAGCTAAGGAAGTGTGAGTTTGGAATGCAGAAAATTCTGTATTTGGGCCACATAATCAGCAGGACAGGTGTGGAGATGGATCCAACCTAGGTGCAATCCATCCAGGAATGGCCTTATCCGAGGACATTGACTCAATTACAGGGTTTTTTGGGTCTCTGTAGCTACTACATGAGATTTATTAGAGGATTCTCGTAGCTAGCTTTGCCCTTGACAGAATTAACCAAAAGAGGGGCTTTCCATTGGTCCATAGCAGCACAAGTAACATTTGACCTTTCGAAGAAGGTAATGTGCACTGGGCTCGTGCTTGCCATAGCCAATTTTGCATTACCTTTTGTGGTAAGAGTGTGATGCTTCAAGAGAAGGACTAGGAGGGACTGTTCTTATGCAAAAAGGGCAACCCATATCATTTGAAAGTCAAAAAGTAATAGGTATAGAGCGAAATTTCTCTATATATTATAAGGAGATGTTGACAGTTATGCATGCACTGGCCAAATTCAGACAATAGAGAGAAATTTTGTAGTTCACACGGACGACAACAGCTTGAGTTTTTTCTTATCACAGTGTGATCTCAATGATAGGCAGCAAAAATGGGTCAGTAAATTACAAACCTACGATTTTGACCTTGAATATGTCAAGGGAAAGAACAATAAAGTAGCAGATGCACTCTCTTGGAGGCCTGAATAATTGACTGTTTCTTCAGTAGAATTTGATATGAAGGAAGAGTTGTTGGCTGAGTATGCCAAGGATCCACTTGCTACAAGATTGATAAAAGGTACAATCGCTGTTTCAGAGAAGGATGAGAGATACTAGGTGAAGAACGACATTATTTTTTACATGGACAGAATTTTGTATTGCTAGGATCCAGGGTGAAATGAAAAATTATTGCAGCATTTCATGATTCTCTGCTTGTTGGTCACATGGGATTTTTCAAGACTTATAGACAAATTTAGAATAGATATGCTTGAAAGGGTCTGAAAAAGGATGTATCACAATATGTACGGGAGTGTGGAGTGTGCCGAAGGATAACACATGAGACCACATACCCTGTAGGTCTGCTTCAACCTCTCCCCATTCCTCAACAGAAATGAGAATCCGTATCGATGGATTTCATCATAGGGTTACCTAAGTTGCGGATCGATTGACGAAGTTCATCCCCAGTGAATTTAAAGCTCCACAAATAGTAGACTTGTTCTTCAAAGAGGTCTTTCTATTGCATGGGTTGCCTCGCACCATGGTCAATGATAGAGATGCTCACTTCATGAGTGCCTTTTGGAAAGAATTATTCAAATTGATAGGAACAAAATTGACACCCAGTACCAGCTATCATCCCTAGACAGATGGGCAAACAAAGATAAGTTAAAAAGTGGGTTGAAGGGTATTTGAGGAGTTTTGTGATTGATTTCCAGTCAGGTTGGGTACGCTGGTTATATCTTGGGGAGTATTGTTATAATACTACCTATCATATGTCCATTGGTATGTCCCCTTTCATGGCATTGAGGCACCATCTTTTGTAGAGTTGACCATTCTTGAGACACGGGTTCCTGCAGCAGGGGATTTCATTGAACAAAGCAAACAAGTATTGACAGGATTACGCGATCATCTCCAGCGTGCGCAAAATCAGCAAAAGATTTATGCCGATAAGTACCGTACTGAGAGATCTTGTGAAGGAGACATGGTTTTCCTCCGGCTACAGCTGTACAGGCAATCTACTTTTAAAGGAAGTGGGGCTGAAAAGTTTAAACCTCGCTTCTACGGGCCGTATAGAATTGTACGAAGCTTGGGTGAGGTGGCCTATGAGTTGGAGTTACCCCCTACCAGTCGAATCCACAATGTTTTCCATGTGTCTTGTTTGAAGAAAGCAGTGGGGCAGCAGGTCACCCCTTCAGCTGAGCTTCCACCATTAGATGATGAGGGGAAGTTGTTACTAGTGCCCGAACAAATAATTGGTACCTAGGAAAAACAACTGCGAAACCATTTTTGGACTGAAATCTCATACAATAGATGTGTGAAGATGCCACTTGTGAGTCTGCTGATGTCCTTGATCACCCGACATTGTCTTGCTTGAGGACAAGCAAATTTAGGGACGAAGGACTTGTAATGACCCCTTTTGACTAGCATTCCGCAACATTGAAGTTGTCAACTGCCAGCGACTAGCAGTCCGTAGCCTTGAAGTTGTCAACTGGCAAACGGGGCTCTGTTGAATTAGTCTTGATCAGCAGTTTGAAGGGAATAGCATTGTCAGTTAGCCAGTTGGCACACTTCAGTTAGTCATCAATCAATCAATAATACCTTAAATTAGGCACTGCATGGGAATAAATCAGTTTCTATTAGTTAGTTTATAGTTGAAGGAGTGGAAGGACAGCTGAGTTAATTTCATTCTTTTAGGGAGTTGAGTGCCACGAATTCAGCCTGACAAGATGGGGCATAGATATTAGGCAGCACTGAAAAGGAGGAGAGGATCTGAAAATTTACAACCAAACCCCTTTTTGTGAGTGACGCAGTCACTATCTCCTTTTTGTGCCTGGGACGAAAACCCATGGGTGCAGCCATTGCCGGTTTGGGGATTTAACCTCCCAGTAACCATGACCAGTTCACTATGACAGCAGCAGTAGGAATCAACAGGACGTAGGAAGGTTCCGGGTATTTTTGCAGTACATCAGAGGGAACATTTGTGGATTATTACAGTATCAGAAAAATTAATAAAATTTCTTATTATCAGTTTGTTCTTTCCTGCATATTTTCTGTGTCTTTTAGTTAGTTTATTTCAATTTCTGCCTGAATCTTTGTTGCCCAACTTCAGTTATATAGACATTCAATCTTGGACTTTGATGAAGTGAAGAAGCAATTGCAAGACTTGTCAGAGCAAGTTGTGATTAGTCTAAAGTACTTTGCCATGTGAGCTATTGTGTTGGTGCCAAGGAAATATGGCACATGGAGAATGTGCATAATATTATAAGGCTCTCAACAATACCATCATCAAGAATAGGCACCCTCTCGTACGAATTGATGATCTACTTGACCAACTGCAGCATGGCGTAATTCACAAAGCTAGATTTGAAGTTGGGTTATTATCAAGTTCAAGTGAAAGACAATTGTAACAACCTTAAAACAAAACAAGGGATTAATGTATGGCTTGTTATACCACTTAGGTAGTGTGATGAACCAACAACATGAATCTGATGAATGTTGTGATTCTCTGCCTTGTGTACATGGATGACATTCTTTCTATTAACCAATGCATGGGTTGAACATATATTTTATTAGACTTTGAAGAACCATGTATTGTTTCTTAATTCAAATAAATGTGAATTTGCAAGACAATCTTTTTGGTTTATTCAGGCTGTCTTTGGGGTAGAGCTAATGATTGATCTGACAAATAGTGAGGCTATTCTCAAGCGAACTGCACATTCCAAAATTACTGAAATAAGGAGCTTCATGGTGTTGTCAAACGTGCTGGAAAGTTCATCATCTCTTTCCCCAAACTTACAATCCCATCACATTCTCTTAGGTCAAGTGGTTAGTCATTCAAGCATAACGTCAACCACGCTCTGGTTTTGGCATTTCTTATCTTGCAGCTACCTTTTGACATTGAAATGGGCACATCAGGATATGTGATATTAATGAAAGGAGGAATCGAAGTGTGCTACCATTCCAAATTGTTTCGTGGGACAATTCTAAATTATCTAACATATGACAAGGATTTGTATGTGCTAGTGCAAGTATGTGAAGAAATGGAAGCACTGCTTGATGGGGGAAGGAAACCATGGCCAACACAAATCACCAACCCTTTCAATACTCGTATCCACAAATTAAATTGCATCAAACAAGACACTTGAATGGATGTGGTATGCTAATAACATACAAGAAAGGCACCATCAACAATGTAGAAAATATGCTTTTAGGTCTGTATGCAAAGATTTCAGCCAAAGATCATGATCAGCTCGAACCATTCACCCACGAGGTGTGTAAGGAGAGGTATGCACAAAGTGCTGATTTTTGGAATGTCTATTAACAATTTCAAAGTCTGGAAGAGCACGACTCAGGAGGGAAAAAATGTTACTACCTCAAAGATGGGCTTCCATTAAAATTGGTCAAGCTTTGTGTGCCTAAAGAAGAAAGCATTTTAACTCATGAGAGAGGCCTACACCTCCAAAATAGCCACACTTTGGGGTTAGGAAGACGTTTGCTAATTTGTTGCAATATATGTTTTGGCCAAAGATGCAAGCTGGCATGCCAAAGATCATTCAGGGGTGTGTCTAGTGTGGCATGAACAAGCCAAGAAATTGGACGTTGCAGTTGCACACACCACTTCCAGTGCCATGCTCACCATTGAAGATTTTTCTCTATGGATTGGCAAGTGGGTTGCCTAGGACACGGTAATGACTACTTTCATGTTGTGGTTGATTGGCCTAGTAAGATACTAATCCCATGTAAAAAATAAACTTCTGGTCAAGAACCTACCCAAAAGTTGCTAACTAATGTTTGGGTGTACTTTGGGTTGCCTAAATGAATCATTTGGAATAGGGATTCAAGATTCCATGTGGGGAAAGACGGGCAAAATGTTGAAGAGATCCATCCTTTCGTGGACGGTTAAACAACAGTAGTGAACCATACATTGATGCAACTCTTAAGGGGGTACAACAAGAAGAATCCAAGTACTTGGGATGACAATTTGGTATCTATCAAACAACAGTAGTGAACTGTACATTGATGCAACTCTTAAGGGGGTACAACAGGAAGAATCCAATTAGTTGGGATGACAATTTGGCATATATTGAACCTTCTTACAACAGGTCTGCATATTCTTCTACGTATTTGTCTCCATTTGAGGCTCTTCTGGTTATATGCCTCCCACATAATTCAATGTTTGTATATGTACAAAAAGAAAAGCAGCAGCTAGTTCAAACTGAACTAAGGTGGCAAAATTCATTGGGAGGATCGGAAAGATACACCAATATGTAGAAGAGTAGCTAAAGGAGTCACAAGCCAAATCTAAAGCATTTCATGATTAACCTAGGAAGGAGCACTGTTTTCAGGTTGGAGACATGGTATGGCTTCACCTGGAAAAGGCCAACCGCAAGGACAAGGACTGAAGCTTAAGGTATCTATTTGTCAGGATGGAACAAGTTTTTCACTATGCATTTAGATTGAACCTACCTTCCCATAAGCATATATACTTGGTGGTAAATGTGGAGAACTTGTGGCTCTTTGATTCATCCATGCTGGATGACAAAGAAGTATTGTCTTTTAGAGGGGAATTTGAGTCCGATCCCCAAGAGGATATGGAAGAGGGTACAGAAGAAGATAAGAACCACATGCATGGGAGAGAGCATTGGCAGATTGGTCTTAAGGGGCACTACCAGGGCAAAGCAAAATGTATCACATGGAGAGGGTGAAGGAATTGTTTCCTCATCTTCTAAAATAACTAAGCTTTTGTGGGACCAAAAGCTTTGTTGGGGTGGTAATGATCCAGAATGGTTTAGCTAAATGTGTACATTGTCAGAAACCTTACCACTCTGTTTGGGGCAAAAGTAGAAGGATTTGACCAAACAGAGATAAGCGATGGCGAAGTTGAATAGCAGATGACTATGCTGCTGTTATATGTTATGCAGATCAATAGTGGAACAATCTGTAGATGTCCTGAAGTCTGTGGATATGTGATTTATCCATGATGTCTATGTGGCATGCAAAACAAGGAGGATGAAGGGGCAAGACTAGACATGAGAAGCCAAGCATCTCCAAGAAAATCTGAAATGCAGGATTTGAAGGGACATTACATGAATCAACATTCCAATGCTGATGAATAGATTCCCTCCAAATGTTTGGGGGTTTTGTTATCACTTTTAGGAAGATCAAGTATGGGAAAAGCAGCGTTTTCTAAGCGGAACAGCATTATGGAGTTTCCAAGCTCCTGAGTGAGAAATACCATTGTTTTTACATTGTGAAGAACATTTTGGTGCAAGAATAAACCCTTACTCTTCTCTTCGTGCTAGAGTTTGCAATTCTGTTGATGATTTTCACGCTATAAAATGTCTATCCATGTTGTTAATGTGTTTTTTCTGTATGTGATTTTTATAATTTATTCCCTTCTATTGCTGCACTTGGAAGTATCGATCAATTTAGTACTTGTAAACATATCTTTCAAGTTGCACAGTTTGAATCTAAGTATTTTTTACATCGAAATCAAATACAATAAGAAATGTCGTTCGTTTTTATGAATTGATTTCAGTTATAGATTGACCAATCATATTACAACTTAGTCATTCAGTTATAGATTGACCAATCATATTACAACTTAGTTATCATATAATTAGGACGGTTCTGTTTATCCTGTTTCCTCTAGGTTTTTACAGACGTAGATGTGCCCATTTACAGAACTAACAGTTGAACAATGCTATGTAATGGTTAATGCTCTCTTATTCAAGATTTTGATATGCACGAGAACTGGAACTTCTAATGTTTTAAATGTTTATGAGTCAACCTGCTATAATAATTGAAATATTTTTAGTGTATGTTTTAAAAGGTTCCAAACTTGACAGGCATATTAGCATTGACATGCTACTTATTAGGTAAAGGCCATCCTTTGAGGAAAGCTCTGAACAAAGTGAGTGCTTCAGACGGGGACGTATATGGAACAGCATGTGATGCTCCCCTCACAGTTCCATACATAAGAATGGTTTGGTTCTGGCCATCTATTGGCCGCCCATATGCTTGAGTCCAACCTGCAACCTGTTTCAATCAATTAAATTTTGATTATGTTTCTTATTTGTTGATTGAAAAAGATTTATTTTTGAAGGCCTCAGTCTTTAAGTGGTATCAGAACTCACCTGTTTTCGATCATACCATGGCTTGTATCTTTGGAGCCTGAATAGTTTCAACTCCTCAGCCAGATTGTCGACAATGGTTCTTGTGCTGGTAAGTGGCACCACTGCATCTTGATCTCCACTGTAAAATCATTGAATTTTTTTAATGAGTACAAATTTTACAATTCCTAGAATATCATATATATTGTTGGGAATTTTTTTACCTGTATAGCATAATGGGTAGACCTCCTTGTAGAAGTTTGGCGAGGACTGGTCTTATGTTAATTGCCATGTTGTTTTCTTGATAGAAAAGTGGCCTGATATTTACAATGACATTAATCAATTTGAATTTCATGGAAACGAGTTTAGAACTTGATATAAATTATCCATCTACATGGATCATGTGATTAAAATAAAAAACCATTGACATCTCAGTACAAGGGATAAGTGAGATTATAATAGTTCCTTACATATTCAAGCTAAAACATTTCTCAGCAAACTACTCAAAAAGGCACAAGTGAACTTGCAAAAGGGAAGGCGAAAGATTTTAAATGTTACGAAGCTGAAATTCTTGAAGATTGAAAGTAGTGTCCTCATCTCGCATCTATGGATCTCAACATTGTACTTATGTAAGAATTTTGCCAGCAGTAGAGATGAAAAACATCATACAAGTTTCTAAGTAGAGGCAATCCAATGCACCTTACTATATTATCCTCATTGAATCATGGAAGCATTTATGTTATCCATCAAAAGCAAAGGCTTAAATTGTTAAATGTTATACAAACATAAATTGGCTACATCTGTTTAATTATTTTATAGGAATTGAAACTTCTTCGAGAAATATGCAATGATCCAACGTTGATAGGATTAATAAGGTTGGACAATTTAAAATTAAACATCTGAACTAAAATTACTAATAACATTTGAAATAACAATTTTTATTTTAGTATTATAAGAATATTTTCGATTCCAAATTAACCTCCATCTGCCATTGACGAGGTTGCACAATCTAAAACCAAACATTCAAACTAAAATCACCAACCACCTTTGGAACACTGGAAAAACAGTATTATAAATCCCATACTAGAACTTCTTGATATTTCCTTTTCGTATGCTCGCTATATATTGATGGTATATTCCAAAAGTAAACAACGTTAAAGAACAATATTCTTAACAAATATGCACACTGTCATACACAATTTTAGGCCAAATTGAAATACTAAGTTATTTGATCGTACCTTATATTATTATGAATAAGCGTTTTGTTGTTGAATCACATGGTGAATTTTTACAACTCTATTTAGTTTTTGGTTTTTGTTCGTCTGAATGAATAAAATAAATTTTAAAAGCAAATATACTATTTACAAAAGCATTTGAAATATAAAAGAATTATATTATGTGACAAATTAGTGTTTTGCAAAGGAAGTGATATACCCCACACAAAAATCCCAACTGTAAGGCAGCTTCGTTATATTGGCACGAAGTGCTGTTTGCACCTCGTGTGTCTTCAGATAAGCCAAAATTTTATCTCCGATACAGAGATCAATTCCATTTATTTTTTGCAAACTCTGTTAAGAAACAATAACCAAAGCTCAATATTAACAATTTGAATAAGATAAAAGAAAGTAGCGACATTGGGGAAAAAAACATTTAACATTTTATTTTATTTTGTTCTTCAACAGATTGAAATTGTATTCGTTGAGGTTACTTTTTAATATAGTCATATAATTATATTGGAGTTTTTAGTTTCTAAAGTTTTAATATATTTAATGAAATGGGTTTCAAGAATAATGGTAGGTAATTGTAAATAAAAAAAAATAGAAGGAAATAAAAGGAGATGGTGGTAAATTTAGAAAGTAAAGAGAAATATTAAAAATTGTATAGATAAATGTTTGCATTCGATTTATTGTGACACATTGCATATATTGATTTTGAAGATAAAATACAAACTTATTTTAATTACTATGTAAAGATCTATACCATCCAATGATATGAGGTCTTTTACACCATTGATTGATAGGGAGAGGATGTCAAGGCATTAAAACATATACACCTTCAATTGATGGTGATAAGATGCCAAGGGTTGACAGAGAGTTTCTTTAGGTAATCTATGCCATCCAATGATGTGAGAACCTTTACGCCCTTGATTGATAGGGAGAGGATGTTAAGGCATTAAAACTTTTACACCCTTGATTGATAGGGATAAGATGCCAAGGTGTTCAATTGATAGATCAAGGGTGTGAAGGAAACTCAATCGACTTTAGGATAGGGCTTGACCAATAACATTTAGACATTTACACTATCAATAGCAGTGCTTTATTGTCCAAACTATAGATAGTGTAGTCCAAGGGCAGTTCAACCTAGAAATAGTTAGTGTAGCACAAACTAGAGTGTCACATAACCCAAAGTACAAACATATAGTTTAGTGCAAACTAGAATATAGTGTAGTCCACACTTTAGATAGATAGTGGAGTCTAGAATATGGTTTAGTCTACTACAATCAAGATTACTATAATCAAAACTATATATTTTAATGATGCTTATACTCTAGTTAAGGAGCCCCATATTTTATAATGCCTATTTTATCTATTCATTCTCATTATCTGATGATGGTTCATGTAGTATGAACCGAAACGTCAGCGAAAAAATGAACACAATTTTTTTTTACAGAAACTCTCTAGCTAATTCAATGGACTATAGAAATGCTCTTGCATTAATGCCTATGTTCCCATATTCTAGTTGGTGAATTAGTGAAGCTCATAACCCACACACTCTATGATGCCTTTACTCCCATATTCTAATTAATGATGGACCATATAGCTAGTAATGCACATACTTCTATACTCTACTTGTGCCTATACTCTAGTTAATGATAGACTATAAATAAAAACTAATGAAGCGCATAAGCCTCACACTCTACAATGCCTTTATTCCTATATTCTAATTAATGATGGACCATATAACATTGATGCTCATAAAGACAGACTCTAACTAGTAATGTGCATACTTCCATACTCTATTAGTGCCTATACCCTAATTAATGATGGACTATATATAAAAGTGAGGCTAATGATGTTCGTACTTCCAAGTACCAGTTATATTAGTGCTAATAACACCCATACTCCCATACTCTAGTTAGTTTCTGGTGAGTGGTGCTGATACTTCCATACTCTGGGTAGTCTTAAGGAAGTGATGCCAATACTCCTGCACTCTTAAGTGCTGATGCCCATACTCTTATAAACTTTGGTTGCTGATTTCTGCACCACCATATATTTCATAGATTTAAAGCTCACAAATATAGTTTATATGAAGTAGGCTAGTGAGTTGTGGGCAAGCGGCAAGGCATAACATAGTTTATATTAAGTAGGCTAATGAGTTGCGAGTAGTCCATGGTCTAGTGGCAAGGTGTAATGTTGCAATAAGCTCCGTAGAATAGGTTTGCCGTGGTTGATGAATTTTGACAAAATAGTTACCTCTTGGATGCAGCTTCGAAGGCAAAGGGACTTAGGCCTGATATTAACAAGATGGAGGGTGAGGTTGTTTACCAATTTAGATAACAAAAAAGAGAATAAAAGGGTTGAGTAATGCGTTTACCATGGTATGAATCCTCCTATGGTCTCTTGATGGTATTGTCTGTGATGGAAGGTCAGACAAACATGCACCTAATGTAACATCATGTATATCCACGGCATCTCCTATATCAGCTGTTATATTGTTGTTCACATCATTACAAGCTTGTGACCATTTGTCTTGATAGTATTCATTCAAGTATCTTGAGTTGTTACAGACAGTTTGGTCCATGAGGTATGATCTATCTGAAATCAGACCATGTGACCACAAGAACTCTCCATTGTTGACACTTATCTCCAGGTCCAAAAGTGGATTTCCTAGCTGCAATCATTGTTTATATCAACGAGGTCACATAATTAGAGGCTATAGATAAAATTGAATGCATACTTTATTTAAATTGGGCTATAGATAAAATTGAATGCATCCATTATGTAAATTTTTCTTTGTGAAGTTATATATGGAAGATCAGACATACAAGAATTGCTTTCAGCTTGAAGGGTGTGATGTTTGGCATTTTGTTGTAATCTTCCACTAGGATTGCCAATAGGGGTACATAGTGTCCTGCAAAATTCACATTCAAACAATATTAAGTAAACGATCTATTTACTTTTATGCAAATGGGGTATTTACAGTTCCACATTATTAAATTAAGTTTTTCAGATTATTACTTAAAGTATTTAATTGTTAAGAGTTATTCCTTGAATGATGCATCTCTCACAAATAGTGATTCATAAAAACCCATCTCTCATGATATCGAATCTATAACTTGGTACTTATTATATCAGATGATGCTCCCAGGGTTCTTGTGAATCTACGTGATTGAAATTAACCATTAACCTTGGCCTAGATTGATGAGAACCCTGTGAGCAACCCCTGATGTAACGAGTACCAAGTGAACTATTAAAGCTCGTAAGTGATGGGTTCTTAAGATTCACCACTCATGAGAGATGGGTCATTGAAGGAATGACTGGAAATTTAAATACTTCATGCAGTTAATCCCTAAAAATGATATCTAATAATCCATAATTTACTAATTTCAAATGTAAGTTTTGATCAGTTTATTGGAGTAAGCAACGGAGTCACCCACAGATTGCTTGGACAGATATAATCAAAGAAGTCTTGGGCATACCTGCAAAGCTCTCTCCAGCTAAGTAAAAATCTAAATCCCTAAACTCAAGGAATTTCTCCAACCAATTAAGAAGGAAGGCCAAATTGTCTTGAGCTGTAACATCATAAATGCAATTGATTAGTAATTTAGTCCTAAGCATAATTCAATATCTAGGACAGTCACACCGCTGAGGATGCACTCAAAACATATACTACCATGAACTAAGATCAGATGTAGGATACAACATACCATACCAGATAATGTATCATTGGAATTATAGTCAGAACTAGTATTCGAATACAAGAACCCCACTCCAACAGGACTCTCTACCTACAACATGTTTGATTCTGTGAAAATAGGTTCAGATGTTAGTCATAGACTAGTGATCCTTGCAAGGAGAATAAAAGCCTATTTTATAGGTCACTGCCAAGCCGAACACAAATTTAGCGTATGAAACCCCTTATGGAAGCCCATAAAGGGATCTTATATATAATTAAAAATTTGGACTCCAGGATTACGACCTTGTAGCCAAGCACTAGAACAAACCAAACCGTGTTTGTACACCCCCAATTACAAAGAAAGGTACAAGGGTGGGAGGTTAAGAGGCCCACAAATTCATGAGAATCACCTTTGTTCCAAGAGTACTGGTTTTGCACCAAAAGGCCTCCCTCAATAGGCTTGAAAGGACCATGCTCCATGAATGCCCCATAACCAAGTGATGAACATCCAGGCCCTGAAATGATTGGAATCAATAGCAACCTACCGTAGTTTGCAATGCCATTCAACATTGATGCTGTAAACTATGAATAACAAAACCCAGCTCCCCCCTACACACACACATTTATATTCTTTATCATAAAAGCCAATCGGTTGTTCTTACCTCCATTAAACCACAGGGTCAATGGGCTAGATGAAGGATTGTTATCTGCCTCTACAAAGTAGTAAAACAAGGCTCTGCCATTGCGTTCACTTGTGGTGATATAACCACTGTACTGTTTGAAGCTAACATCTTGTGTTTGGCCTGGTAACTTGGGAATCAGATCAGATTCAGGAGCACCCAAGGCAACTTGACATATAACCATGGATATAAATAGTGTAAGTACCATACCCAGTTGCATCAGTTTGAGTAATAGTCCATACCCAACTCCATATTCCATGCTGCAGACTCAAATAAACTCTAAATTCTCTATGTACTGATGTTTAGAATCGGTAGTAAGTACCTTGCCACTAAGTTGGAGGAGGCCTATCATTGTGCTGCTTCCTCATATTAAAAGGTGGCTGGTTAGTTCTCCAACAAAAACAAATTAGTAACAATATCAGATAACAACACAGGCCGTTATGGAATCTACTTTAATTCCAATGTGTAAGTGTGAATGGTGGCTTAACAATTCCAGTTCTCAAGCTGTGATTGCTCGTCATGATACCTTCTTGGAAGACAATTCCAATAAAAAAACATTGGCAGCAACAGGATTTGTGACAATTGTTTTACTCTTTTGAACTCACATATGTGAATTAGAGACAAATATGAGAATAAGATATTTTGGTATTTTTGCCATAAATCCATAGTTCAAATACTATTTTTTGTATTGTTATATTGAATGCTTAATTTGGGATGAGATATCTAGGGGGAATAGACAAATATATATATATATATATATATATATATATATATATATATATATATATATATATATATATATATATATCATATTGTCTATGTTTTTATTTGTTATAGAAATTGTTTGTACTGTAATGTTATAATGTAATTAATTTGCTTTAAATATTGCAACTTTTTTGTTTTTTGTTTTTTTCCTATAAATCTTAGATTGTTTGATTTTGATTTTTCATTTTTATCAATGATATCATGTCATTATCAAGTAGTTGTCATATATTGGATGTACAAAGCATTTGTTTAGGCCCTATACAAAACTCTTCAATTAGTTTGGGTTTGTCTCCTACAAATACATCATTCAGATTGGCGAGTATATGTGTATCACATAATTTTGTTAAAAACAAAAATTTTGCTATGAAAATTATAAAATTGTTTTAAATTTTATTTCATTTTTTTTTTCCTGTAAATACTTAGAAACTATTTTCTTACAATATAATATATAAGGAGAGTCATCACAAACTCATCGAGGTAGTGGTCAAAGTAGAAGCAACGAGGAGGATGACATATTGGCAAAAAAAAATTCAAGAGAAAGAACTTATTTTGAAGTAAATGAAATTTATGTATGTTGTCTTGAATTCAAGTCACGTTGATGTTGATTTGTATGGATATTGTGCTGAAATAATATTAAAATGAAAATATTTGATAATGAATATTCAAACAATGACACTGATGTTTGATTACCTCAAAGAACAAAAAAAAGGAAGTATGAGTTCACATTGAGGCATTTTGATGATGACATGCATCCTGGGAACATCACAAGGGAACACATAAAACATCTTAACTTTTTTTAAAATTTTTTTAGAGCCTAAAGTGTTCAAGTGTCGGAAGAACAACAACCTCTTCATGAAAATTTTGGTGAAGATGTTCAAGAAGAGAGTGCTGGGTTTACAAAAAAGGTAATATATTTATTTAAGCTATTCTTGATGATCATCATTACAATGATGACGTGGATGATCAAGTTAGTGGCGATTATGAAGAAGAATATAATATTGATGATAATCTTGAGGATATTAAATGAGAGGTTTTTTTTAGGAATTTGCTCAATTTTTTTTTGTTTATAGCAGGACATTCGAGAACATCAATGTTGGGTGCTATATTGTCATTACTAGACTTGAAATCAAGGTTTAGATGGTTAAACATCAATATGAATGATTGTTAAAATTAGAAGATAGTTCACTATCTATATAAAAATAAATTGCGAATGATTTATATTCTATTTATTTTTATATACATAGTGAATTATCTTCTAACCTTAACAATCATTCATATTGATGTTAAACCATCTAAACCTTGCTTTCAAGTCTAGCAATGAAAATATAGCGCACGCACGCGCGCGCACACATGCGTGCACAAACACACACACACATCCTCCTAAAAACTAGATCGTTGTAAAAAATAACACATTTCCATCCTCATATTGGGCGGCACAACAAATTTCATCAAATTTAGGGATTATCCATAATAATTGTGACACATGTACAAATGAGTGCATTCTATATAATAAGGAATATGATTATAGCATTAGTTATCCCAAATGTTGGGCACCACGATTCCAAAATGTAGTTATAGGCGCTACCATATCAAATAAGGGTTTTGCAAAAATTTCCAATAACTCCTAGACTTAATCGTATTTACCGTTGCAAGTCACTTGTAGGGTTAATGACATGGCATTACAACAATAGAAACAATGTTTGAGTTTGGCGTGTTCCTTCAGATTCAAATGCAATGATTCACATTGAGAAATTGTGGCCTGTAAAATTCAAAGATAGAGCATGTAGTGTAGGGCTTGGTTTGACAATGGATAGTGTTAACCATTTTTTCAATTCATCAGCTAACTACTCCTTTTGGTCAGTAGTGTTGATAAATTATAATATTCCTCCATGGTCAATGATTCATAAGAAAAATCTAATGTTGACGTTATTGGTGTTTGGTAAATATCATGCTAAAAATATGGATGTCTACCTTGAACCTCTAATTGATGAGTTGCAAGAATCATGGGATGACATTACGACATGTGACCTTTCAAAACTGATTAGTCAAAGGCAGTTCACTTGTTATGGAATCTTATGTTAGACTATTTATGATTTTATTGGGATGGTTGTTTGTTCAGGTATTTATTATATGTTAAAATTTGAAATACTAATTTCGTATTTGTATTTATTCACATTATATACTAAATTTGTTATAACTTTTTTCTGTATGTAGGGTTTTCAACAAAGGGACATTTTGTATGTCCAAAGTGCGTGGACAAGCTATGTGTAAGTTCATCAAAGATCTCAAAAAAATTGTTTACGAAGGCCATCATAGGTTCTTACCGATGGACCATGAGTACATTGTTAGAAAGATATGAAGTTTGATGGAAAACCTAATTTGAGATAACCTTTGAAGCTTATGTCACTTGGGGGTTGGTACAAAGTCTTCACTAAAGTGTGAAAAACATCAAATATTGACATTCCTCTATACTAGTGGAGTGATTGGTTATGGCTATCAGAAATTAATCAAAAGGTTGAAACACTAACACGAATGAAAAAACTATCCATTTTCCAGAATCTTCCATATTAGGAGAGATTATTAGTTGGACATCTTTGGATCCAATGCATATATTTAAGAGCGTTAATTTATATATAGAATAACATCTCTCACAAAGAGAAAGACGCGATAAGTTCTAGAGTAGATCTCAATGCCACCAAGATAAAGAGGAGTCTATGAAAAGGAGGTGCTCCATGGATAATAAGTAGAGATCAAGTCAATTTTGTGACTCAAACAATGTGAGAGATTCGCACACCAAATGGCTATGGGACCTATATGAAGTGTGCATTCACCATCAATGGACACATGATAGGGTTCAAGACACATGATTAGAATGACATTTTAAAAGTAAAAAAATTGACTTTAATTCAGGGTTTTTCCGCCTTACATTAAAGATGTAATTTACTATTTTTACATTTAATTTTTTTATTTATGTAATATATAATTTCCTTAAGGTTTTAGGGGTAATATTGTAATATTCCCCATGGTATACTGAGATCACTATATCGAATTTCATTTTTTTGTGTGGAGGTAATATGAGTTTTACTTTCAAATACAAGAACTTAACAATTTTTGGGAGAAATATTAAAGTAACTAGCATTCCTCACATTGTTTGTAAAATAGGTGGTTATCTTCAAAAGACATTTGAAACAAGGATCGAGTAAAAGAAAATCAATATTGTAAAAATAGTTTATAAATTAAAAAAGGAACTTCATACCTCCTTTATGGACTCTCAAATCCATCTATTAGTGCTTTTGGTTGATCTTGAAATGACAGGTTGAAATAAACATGTGATGGATGTCTTGGCTAGAGAGGTACATGAAGACTTTAATGTGATTTGTGAAGCAATTAGTACATCTGGAGGGATCCATGGCCAAAGGATACATTAATCAAAAATTTATTTTCTACATGCAAGAATATCTTGGAGACGAATTTAAAAAGATACCATTCATTCGGGGTGATGACAATGGAAAAGATAGATTTAAGGATAATATTCTTGGAAAAGGGAAACAAAGGAAGTTTGATGTGTATTTATATTAAAAAAATATTATAACATATATGATCATTATGAATTTATAATAATTAATTTTATTATTTACACGTTTTATTATCAAGGCCTTATGAGATGCCATAAATCTATTCTTACTTTAGAAATGGTTGCATGGCTTGAAAAATATGAAGAAGAGAAGGCTAGCCATAAGAATTGAGAAATTGATTGGAAAATGTGCTATCCACAAAAAATACTACCATCTAAACTATAAAATACATGACCTTAGCATCCTACTATCTGCTGTTTTACCCTAATTTGGTTTTTACAAGTTTAATAGGATAAAAACTAATAATAATTTAGATATTAATAGATGGCATTCAAGCATACATTTGAATATAAAATATTAAAATTGATTGCAATAATTTGACAAGTCATATATGCTAAATATAGTAAGTATAAAAAAGGAATGAGTATTTATATTTTATGGTTGATTATTTGACTGTAATTGTATTATGAAAGTGGAAATTAGATAAAAGCAAGCCTATGATTCATCTGGTTCAGGAATTGTACTTCTATTTACGTAAGGTCAGTTTTATCTAATCTTGGTCAGTATCGACTGTCAATATTGACTTGTGTATAAATGTAAGACTGTGACTATACATTCACCTTCACTTATCTTTGTAAGCTATGTATATGCAATGCCAAACCCTAATGGTGCATATAAATCTATAATTTAGCCTTCTTCACCTTAAAACCCTAAGTGTGCTTGTGAGGGCTAGAAACTTGAAAATACTTGGAAAGTGTAATAGGATGAGCTAAATCTAATCACCCCCATTTGATGATTGACTGATGCCTACGTATATGATAATTTGAGGAGGGAAATCAAGCCATACGTATTTATCAAACCTAGCGTGATTGTGTAATTTTTCTCATTCGCTATGTATATGCAACTAATTATTTGGCTTTGATACTTAACAATGATTACTTTGACTTGGATTTGGTATGCTTAAGACTTGGTTTATGACTGCTCCTAGTGATATATTCATAATTTAAAAAGGATAGGAATATTTAATCAATTTACAATAGTGTATAGATGTGAACCAGATAAGCGCCCAATCATTTTAAAATGAGACATTGATTTATTTATATATGAGTCCAATTGGATAATTTTTCATGCCATTGACACACTAGGTGAAGAGGCAAACCCTATGGAAAAGTTTGATTTTAAAAGGTAACTGTTGTTGGGAGGGGATTAGTTTTGACCAAATGGGATCAATATTAATTGGTGATACTACCTGAAATTGATGGAATCGAGCTGTATACAGGTGGACCAAACTGAGGGTCTAGAGATGTTTGTACAAGATATTTATTAGGTTTGAAGTAGACAATAAGGTTTCTGTAGATGTGTAACAACAAAACAAAAGGGTCAAACTCATAAGATAACATGTAAGTGTTAGAGAATGATGGATTAAGACCTTGTTTGTGTGTTCAAGTCATGCGTGGTAAATATATGTCAAGTTTGTCATTATCAAGTACTTAATACCAAATTATAGAATCTATAAATGCCCCACTTTTATTATAGTAATATAATTTCTATAATAAATTGATGAAATGTACTTGAGTTTATACAACACATTTTGTATTTGGTATGAAGCCCCACTTGTGTAGGTCACTCAATAGCAAAACCTGCAATCACGAGTAATCAATATCCATAGATTGACAATTTTAATTTGAAACTATTTTTTTTAAAATTTTAAAGAGCAAATTAAAGAGTACAATTTTGTGTTGGTGAAAACCATGTTGCCTTTGCAACTTGTTGAATATGATTATTCCTTTCTAAAGCATTGGATAAACTTTACTTCCTTTTTGAGGCACATGGAGAGTTGAGGTGATTGTGCCCTAAATTCATGTAACTATGTATGCTCTTATGTTGAAAATAGATGTCCCAACCCTTATTAATTTAGGGGGAAGTACACAATGTACTAACCTTAAAAACTACATAGGTAATAGAGAGAATCACATGATGGGTTTGCTCAAATAAGATTTAATCAACCATTTTAGATGGATTATAGAATCAATTTTATAGTTTTTCTCAAGTTCAATCCATGTAAAAAAAAATGCATGATCGATAGGGAATGAACAAGGTTCATTCCCCCAACATGAACGCATGTTTGATTGTATAGTTTCACTCAAATTCTCTTAATATATAATTAAATGCATGATCAAAAGTGAATGAACAATGTTCATTCCCCCATCATAACACAAATATGATAAGTGTGAAGTAGAATGACAACCATTTATGATTCAACTATAAACTATACTGTTGTGTATATGCATGAACTAATATCATGCCTCATGAATCTGAAAGTGTCTATATGTGTATGAATCAATATCATGCCTTATGAATTGGTGGAAACTAATATAGAATATGCATATATATGCTGAATCTAAGAATATATATCTCAAATGTATGTGTTTGTGGAAACCCGTAATTCTTGTTCTTGTAAATTGTGTGCATATGCACTTGAGTGTGTATGAATTTGTAATAAAGTATTTGAAAAGTAAGTGCATATTTCCATATAATCTACATCAATGTTGAAATATTTGTCATGTAATTAAACTATTCTTAATCTCTAAAATTTATATTTTGATATGATTTTCTACTTAAGGGGGTTTATGTCTCTATGACAAGCCCACTATAATTCCCCACTTTGGAATGAGGGATGTGTCATATAAATCACTCATCTTAAAAGAAGAGTTAACTGTATCATGTCATGTATAAAGATAAAATCATGTGAACGCGTGAAGAATATGTCATCGCAACAATATATATGTCAATCAAGACATGGATGTAACATATTGAATGTCAACATACAAGTGTCATGTCTAGATAGATGTGCCAATAAAATATGCAATAGTAGGAACATTGAATAAGACTACAAAGTAAAAGTGCATGATATAGATTATGGTATCACTCAATATCGACAAACTAAATAAACACAAGTGTTAGTATCACACATAATACCAAGGGCCACATACAAGAGACATACATATATAAAATCTAACAAGGTCCAATAACACACATAGGGGTACATAAATATATTGCAAATAAGAGACATAAAATATGTCACATCAAATAAAGCCAAGGGTTATACACAAATGACACAAATATGTTACAAAAAAGGTCAAAGGGCCACCACATATAGAAGATAATCACAAAGTAGCCTATCATGTAAGAAAATAACAACATCAATGGAACATAGAACAAGGGAACTAGTCTACATTATCCATATGTATCAATGACACATCATAGTATAATAACATATCTATGTAGCAATCTATAAGATATGAGTAACTAGAAAAACATGTGCAATCAATCTAGGTAGTTCAACATGGTAGGAAGTTAATATAAATTTATACCCTGTAGTAGTAAAACCTATGGAATAATATGTCCCTCGTATTGACATAGCCACTGGGTAGAGGAAAGTCCAACATTTATATGTCCATGTGTAACTTGTATGTCTTTCATCACTCATATACTATGAAATGCATGCTTATATGAAAATCGTATGTCATCTAAAAAATATGTGATAAATAACATATGTAAATAGTGTAATTTAGCAATCATGTCATGTTTAGGTCTTGATTTTTGGTATTTTGAATATTTTGAATGTTTTTGTATTTTATTGATTATTTGATTTTTTTGTATTTTTTAAATATTTGAGGTTTAGAAAGGTTAACCAATGATCACGTCAATGAAAAATACATGTATCATAAGGACCCTTTATCATAGATGAAAAGTACTAGGTGTGAGTGTGTTAGAATTTGATAGGAAGTTAGGTTTTGTTTTATAATTATCATGATCGCTACTCATATAATTCAATGTATGATGGGTAGTTTTAGATGCTTAAGGGCTCTTTGGGGTCTATTGTATAGTAGTAAATGTATCATTCCCTGTGTTCATCATGGAACACACTGAACTATCCATGGTGATAATTTAATATGTATCATAGGAGATGATGGTCATTTTGGGCCTTGAAGTAACTCTATGATATGAGTGGCATTGAATAACTGGATATCTAATAGGCCCAAATATGTTCTTTTGAACTGGATATATGGAAATAACCTTCATAGTTGTAATGATCATCTTTGTATAATGATCCTGAATAAGTGTACCAACCATATCTATATAATGATCCTAAATGGTTGTAACAACCAACTACAATGGTGGTTGGGGTGGCGGAGGAGATACCATTGGTTGTAGAGGGTACTCATATCATATACGTGTAACTGTGACTACAATATGACTACCTTATTGAAATGTATATACTTTATACATTGGTGCACTATAGATGGTACTACACAAATGTTTTACATCCAATGGCATCTTAACAACATGTTGAAGATCCTGTTACTCTTTAGAACTAAGAATAGCATAGCTATTATGGTGGAGCTCACTTAAAGAGGTAATACTATGTGTCCCAAGGTGTTCTATTTTTGTCCATAGAATTAATTAATTTCTCTTGTTGTCTCTTATAAATCTTATCATGAGTCCCTGAGGGAGTGGATAAATGTCATCATGAAAACATTCTCACTTGACCCATTGTCCATCATGATAATGTGTTTGGGTTGCTCATTGATATAGGATTGTATGAAGAGTGCTCAAAAATCTAAATTGTCATCAACAATCTCACTATCATTGAATGTGATCATAGGCCACTATGGAGAAGTGCTAAAAAGTGTGCCAATAATTACATCTATTAGGCGATCATATATCACAAGTGGAGGATGCACGTTATATGAAGTATCCTTAGTTTTTGTTGTCTCATGTTTAAGAAATGGATCACTAAAGATATTCAAATTTTTATTTCCATTGTGATATAGTCTAGATTTATCTGTAGGGGTGCCCAAGTCAATAATGTTGTCATCTATAAGATCTTGTATCTTATGTCTTAATTTAAAGCATCTATTTGTTGAATGTACCACAATTTGATGATAATCAAAATATGCATTACCATCATAGTTCCTTGGTGTAGGCCTATTTAGATTGAGATCTTATGGAGGAAGAAATATGATAAGGTTGCAATTGAATAAATTATTTAGCAATACATGATGAGGTGATGGTAATCTTGAACATTTTCTCTTTGGAAGAGTTATCAATAGTATTTGGTTTGTAGGTTTTGATACTACATTAACTATAATTTTTCCTCATTCTTGTTTTTGGTTAGTTTGACCTTGTAGCTTGGTTTTATTTGAAACTTTGTTGTTGAAGTAGTTGTAGCCATGGATGTATACTTGAGTTTATTCAAAGCTATTAGCTTGAATTTCTATCCCTTACTATAGCATAGTTCATCGAAGGATTTGAATCTCTTGAATATAATTGACTCATGGAGTGGTGACAACAAGATTCAATTGAATTTATCTTGTAATTCATTATTAACCATAACATTAGTTATCTTGGCTAGAATAACCTTGTGTTGAAGTACATAACCACTGATTGGTTCATTAAACCCTTATTTGAGCTTAGAAATTTATGCATAGGATAGATTCTCATCAATGTTGATGGAACGATGTGTTAGAAATTGATCTTCCAAGGGGTTGAATGCTGATAC
Organism: Torreya grandis; assembly: GCA_037957365.1. NCBI lineage: Eukaryota > Viridiplantae > Streptophyta > Pinopsida > Cupressales > Taxaceae > Torreya > Torreya grandis. The sequence continues at coordinate 4,999,568 of JARHVA010000552.1, forward strand.
GGATTGGAGGGGGAGATCATATACGCATCACAATGCATAATACTTGATACTTCTTAGAAATAACTTGGTCAACAGTTTGCCATTTTAGGCATAGTCTAAGCATTCTACATGGAATGATCTAAGGTGTTATTCGAGATCACCTTTAACTTCATCTAATGGAATATTAGGAGATATGAAGTTTGTTGGTAAAGGATGAATTGCTATCTTAGTGAATAAGGGGTTATGAAGCAAAGCATGTAAATCCATGGAATGACTAAATCTAGATGCACCTTGTTGTAGCAACAACACCTTAGCATGAAGAGTTATAACAATATATTTAAGGGATTGTACAATAGGCGAGGTTAGTGATGGAACATGTGTAGCAATCATGGGAGGGGTAATAAGTGATTGTGTAGGAATACGTATGTGAATTTTTTGGAGGCCTTATGTTACCATCAAACCTTGGGTGGATGCCATATAGATCACTAGAGGTGTAGACGTAGGGATAGTACCAATAGTTATGGTTTAAACACTTGATATGGAAGTATTAGCTCAAAAGGATTGGCTGATAATGATAAAGGGCTATTGTTTTTGTGTTTGAGATGTAGCAAACTTAGCTTGGTATGTGGCCTTAGATGTTAAGATCAATTAGACAATTCTACCCACATTTTTTGGATATAGAAGTCCTTGACAAAAAATTGGATAAGCCTTTAATTTGGTAAACATATACCCCATTAATTTCATTGGGAATAATTATATCTAGGCCATCATAGTTATCTTGATTTTTATGTTCATTTTTATTATCTTGATTTTCATGTTCTAATGGAGGCATATTAACGTAATCATTTGTTCCACTTCTAACGTGCTGGTTCTTATTGGTTACTTTGATAAGGGCATGCTTATTACTCCCTCATTTTCCTTTTTGGATAATGTAGTACTTGTTGATGTCCTCATCCTTGTATTGTCTTTCTTATGTGATACTTCTTTTGATTCCTATAACTTGGATATTGTCAAAACTGGTTGAATTTAGATTAATGAGATCATTATCAATTTGATACCCCTAACCTCATTAATTTAACTGTAATTTTTTTGAAGTATGTCCCAAGCTTCCTTATGTGATTTACACTAATAAATATGGAAAAGAAGATCGAGAGAAACAAATGTACATAAATATCCAAGAGTTTTAGTGTTTTCAATGATCAATGTCAATTTTTCTTTAACATTTGTTAGTTCTTAAATTATCTTCTCTATGTAGTGAGTATATCCTTTACCCATTAAATCACTCCATGCAAGTGATTTTTAAGTTTTATAGTTATATGGAATTAAGAGAGGAAATTTAGGATTACCCATGGAAAATTTACAAGTGCATAAGAGAGAAGAAAAATTATTTGGGCACAATCACACACCACAATCCCCTCAACATTACTCAATGAAAGACCCCCCATAAAGCAAATATGTTTTGGAACTATATATTTTAGTGCAGTTATAATTTTTACTTACAAAAAATAACAAAGTGGTTGTGATCTCAATACTTTTGCAATTGTCAAAATGAGGCTATAATGTGAAAAGTAAAATTATTGATTACAATGATACAAAAAAACATCATTTTGAATTACATGAAAAATATGCAGTTCAAAAAAAAATTGCACTATAAAAGGAACCTAGATGAGCCCAAATGGAGTCCCAAATAGTCCAAAATGGAAAGCACCATCATAATACCTATGATAAATTGTAATTTGTAGAAGATTCATGCATCAAGATCAAAAAACATCTGAACCACTACGTAGAGTGTAGAAAAATAGCCAAAATAAAAAAGGTCACTTGGAAAATGAAGGCTGAAATCCCAAGATATCAATAATTGAATTTGAACTATAAATTTAAATACTACATTAGAGAGGGGGTCTAGTGGTCAAATCTTTGTCGCCAAATTTAGTAGAATTGCCAATAAGTTTGGAGGATCCCCAAGATATAACGATTTCTAAGTGGATTTAGAGCACCCTCAAAGTGTGGAGAGAAATATTTAACTAAAAATATTTTTGGTTTTTTTGTGATAAAAATAAATATTAAAAAAAAAAGAAGTTATACATATATATTTTTTGATATAAAAAAAATATTAAAAAAAAGTTGTTAACATGTCACCATGTGTTAAATGACAGTGAGTCACCATGTGCTAAATTTCAACATTGGTGGGTATGTAAACCAACCAAGTTGAATAAAATTTAGACATGTGCATGTGCACCTCAAATGTCAACACTGGTTGGCAAATGAATAGTGCATCCACACCAACCAAGTTGAATACATGTTTTTTTTTGTTTTTAATATAGTTAGTGAAACTGCAATATATATTTTATTTTTTAATGAAATTTAGAATATCAAATTGTTATGGAAACCTTAGAAAGAGGAACACAAAACCCATACATATTTTTTAATTGATTGTTTACACTTTGAAAATTGTTTGAAGAATAAAAAATGTTTTTTATAACAAACTCAACTCTGCATATAGAATGGCCAAAAAAACTAATCTAGTATTTTTAAAATATAGAACTAGGCCAAAAAGAATTTTTGTAGGAAAAAAAGTTTAAAACTGTAAAAGAAACTTTGTATAGAGATAGATGTTGACAACGTAGTATGCAACACATGACACATATTCTTGTTACAAAATATGCGATAAGAATAAATGATGCATACACGATGAGGATGAGTGTAGTGCATAGAAAAAACATCAATTCAAATGTACAAGTATAAAAATAAGCTCATAGCAATGATGGAATTTTGTAAAAAAATTTAGATCTAGCATCTGATATCCAACTACGATGAAAGAAGAGGCAGTTCTAACTTTCTCGGACACCCTGGACATAATGGTGAGCTCAAATTTACTCAGAATATTCTTGCAATGAAAACATACAAGGAGAAACCCCCCCACTATAAATTCTATATGGGGTTGGCCATATATATCTAGAGGGACCCCTTATATATGGGTTGGATTTTAGCTATCTAGATTTGTAGCTAGCTATCTAATCTATATGTAAGTAATACTAGATTCTATCTATCAACTAGATTAGTAGCTAGCTATCAACTAGATCAGTAATGAGTAGCTAGCCATCTAGATAGACCTCATGGGTATCCATCTAATGATGATGCCTTCCTTTCCCTATAGAAGAGGGACATATATATATCCCATATCACCCCTATATCTATATATATAGATAGTAATGGGGGCCAACATCCATCAATAGGAGATCCATATATAGATAAAAGATTGATATATAACACTATCTTATAAGAGATAAAATCTAGTATTTCATTCACACCTTTCTGATTCTCAAGATCATCCTAAAAAATATGCAAGAGAAAACCATACTCAATGCTTCAAGGGAATACCAGATCTTGAAATCCTAGATCTCCTAAGAGGCTACGTAAGACACTTCACTCCACTCACTTTGGTACCATGTGATATTTGATTATGGAGATAAAAACATGGATCTAAAGGCCTAATGGAAGCACTCACAAATCAAGAGATCAAACTTGATAAGACTAAAATGTATTCTTATCAAGGATGCAAAAATACTATATGCACAAATCCATTACAAATGAATGAATTGATCTCAAAATGAATTTACAAAGGGGTATTTATGGAAATACCACTCACCAACTATTCATATGATTTTGACAAGTGTCATAATCATATGAGGTGAGACATAAATAAAAAAACTCTAAGTAAACTAAAATGAAAGGGCGTGAAAAGAACGTAAGAGTGGAACTGGTTAGGAAAATAACCATGTTTACACCAAAAAAATTGATGATGCCTTGCCAAGATAATGTTTGGAATGGGTAGCCACCCACTCTCATAAAATGTCCTCACAAGATGAAGTGAGTAGTGAGTGGACTCCTATTTCAAAAACAATTCTTTCTTACTTGATTATGTGAGAAAAACCTCTATATGTCAAATAAGATGGTGACTGCCCATTCTAAAAAAAAATTGGGTTAACCAACTTTTTTAGAATGGACAGTTTCTCATTTTCATTTTCCTTTTAAATACAAGAATTGATGATCCCATGCCAAAATATTTTAATCCCATGCCCAAGTAATAGGTTAATATATATACCCATTGAAAAATGGGATTAGGGCTCGATGTAATTCTATAAAATAATAAATTAAAATAATTTAAGATAATGGAAATAAAACACAAAAAGATATCCTGTAATCATTGCATTCCATGAGACCACATCTCATTCATGTGTTTTGTTGAATAATTTATGTGAATATTATATGCTTCCATATTTTGCATACATTTAGTCAAATAATTCATGTGGTTTTATGCTTCCATATTTTAGAGTGGGCAACCATCCACTCTAAACATTTTGAGGGGGTGACAACCCACTCTCAAAAAACATTACAAGTTTAATTCATTTTGAATATTAATTTTAGAGCTTCCCATAAATAAGTTCAACCATACATGTGATCCAATGTAGGTATAGTGCAAATAAGTTCTCATCATCCAATTGAAGCATTTACATCTCTCATCCACTATAGTTTCATGGTTGGTTGAAAAATACAAAAAGATAGCCTCCAATCATTGTATTCCATGAGACTACATCTCATTCATATATTTTGTTGAATAATTCATGTAAATGTTATGTGCTTCTACATTTTTTACACATTTAGTTAGAAAATTCACATGCTTATTATACGCTTCCACATTTTAAAATGGGCAACTACCCACTCTAAAAATTGAGTGGGTGGTTGCCTACTCTAAAAACTATTGAATGTTTAATTCATTTTAATACGAAGTTTAGAGTTACCCATAAAAAAGTTCATCCATACATGTGATCCAATATAGGTATAGTGAAATTAAGTGTCAAACATCTTATTGAAACATTTACATCCTCATCTACTACAATTTCATGGCTACTTGTAAATAGAACACAAAAATATCCTGCAATCATTTTGAGTGGGTGGGCACCCACTCTAGAAACTCCAAATTGATATATATATATATATATATAAATAATTAGGTCATTATTTTAAATCCTACATTAGTAAAAATTATTAGAACATGATGGCTTCCAAATTTTAGAGTGGGTGACTGCCCACTCTAAACATTTTGAATTATTTATTTCTTTATATAAATAATTCAAATTAACATCTAGATTTATAATTAGACTACTTTACATCTTACATTAGTAATAATTATGATTGAAGGATGGCTTCCACATTTTAGAGTGGGTAGTTGTCCACTCTAAACATTTTGAGTGGGTGACTACCCACTCTAAAAATATTCACATGTTTAATTCATTTTGAATATGAATCTTAGAGCTAGTGTCAAATAAGTTCAACCATATATGTGATCCAATGCAAGTATAGTGAAAATAAATGTCAATCATCCTATTAAAGTATTTACATCCCTCATCCACTACAACTGCATGGCTGTTTGTAAATAAAACACAAAAATTTATCCAAAAATCATTGCATTTCATGAGACCCCATCTCATTCATAAATTTTGTTGAATAATTCCTATGAATGTTTGTTGGGCTCTTTTTATTTAGTCTAGCATGTCCTTCCTTAATTGCAGCCCTAAGAGAACAAGAGTTCTAATGAGTTAGTAAGTTGGCACATCATATGAGAAAAGGTTCTCATGTGCTCACTTGAATCATGTAGCTTAAGACTGGTTTCTATTGGTTTTGTTGTGTGGCAGTGCATTCATATAGTTTCTTAAAATAGGGCACTAAAAAAAGTACTTAATTTTAAATTCATACTTAGTTCTATGTCTAACTCTTAACTATTCATTTCTTACTTTACTAATGATATAGAATGAAGTTGGGCATAAACTGAGAATAAAATAGTAATAAATCCATTATATTCATGATCATATTACATAAGTATTTTATCAATACAAAATATTCCTCTCATTACATTCATATATCATATCTAAGATTACTACGAATCCAAGATTACAATTATCAACCAAAACTAAGTAAATTTAAGGGGTATTTATACATGGGTCTACCTCAACCATATATTTATAAAAGTAGTTATAAAAATATGACTCATCAATGACCATTAATAATAATGAGTCATTAGGAAGCTGATTATATTAAATTTTTAAGGACTTGAGCCTAACTTCCCCTATATGCTCTCTATGCTATATCCTCATCATCAGGAACCTATCTTCTCATAGACTGGTACTAGATTTGTACTTGAATATTCTTCTCTAATGTCCATGTGAATCATTCCCTAACTATCTTTGATTTCTGTGCCTTTACTCAAAGTTTCCCTATTGTTTGAGTCCTACATTATTAGTTTCTCTATGTTTCATGTTTCCTTGTTCCATGTGACTTACCTCTTATGTGCCACTATCTTCCATGCCGTGTATCTCCCACACTGCATCTCTCCCACACCATTATCTCCAAAAATTACTTAGCCAAAATATATTAAAAATTAAGGGCCCAACATCACCCCACACTAAGTCAATAGTCTATCCCAGACTATGCATTATGCTTAGGTCCCTCTATTATTAAAAACTCAAGTCCCATTTATTCAACCTAGCTCTTCACTTATTCCTAATGATTCAAAACACTCTAGATCTTAGAATTGATATCTTATAATTTTTATTTAATCCACTTAGTCTTCTCGAGTTATTCTAGAAAGTCACTTGCTTGAATGGTTAAATGCTCAAGTGATGCAAAAACATCCTTATGAACATCCTTGAGCAAAGTAACCGTTGTTAAAATGTGACCTAAGAGCACTACAAAATTGGTGTTCAACTCTTGATGATGAGCACTTATTTTATTTTCAAGGGCCTCCACATTGAAATTATTTAGAATGCTCAAATTTATACTTTTGTTAACGTGATCTCAACCAATTACTATCACTGAAGTTCATCTACTTGAATCTTTTATTTAAAAATTTTGGTAGGCCATGCTAGTTTGACAAAACCCCCATCAATAATAGGAACCATATCATCAAATATGGTTAAAAATATCTTAAAAAATTCAATGGATTTAGTGAACTTCTTCATTGCCCAAGTTTCCTCATGCTAAGGATTTGCCTAGTCTTTAATTTTTTTCAATAATAGCTCCACTAGTGTCCCCAATTTATCAATAGCCTCACTATCAAGAGGAACCGATTTGCAAGGGCTGATTCCTGCTAAAAAAATGACTTTTAGATTATTAGAGTATTCAATCTAGCCACCATTGCTATTTCTATTTGTTGCTTGAGATATTTTAACTCTTCTTCAAGATTTATCCTTTATACGTACTAATTTTAATATAGAACAATGACCTCTTGATTCTCCCATTTAAGTTATTTCACATCAAAATATTGCAAGGCATTTTGCCTTGTCACTTCATTAGCAAAATTCAAAAGGATCGTACTTGCCTAAGATGATGTGCACTATGGAGGATCCACCCAAAATGTATTAGGGAGTCCCACATCTCTTGATGCCAAAATATTACTATCCATAGGTATTTGATAACATCTCTCTTCATTATATATCATTATAAAAAGAAAGTTTTCATCAAGTCTACTTGGTCGAGTCCTCTTTGGGAAAATACTCCCACATATACAAGTCTTTCTCTGGGATATTTTGCTAATACTAGGTGTGAACAAGAGGAGTTACACTATTATCTAGTGGCTTTTATTGGGAGGATTCATCAATAATTCCTTTACCTCTAGTGGAATCATGATCGAGTATTTCAACATCCAACTTATCATGTTTCAGTGAATTTCTTGGTTATTATTGAAAAAGGGGGAAAAAGAAACTAAGTATAGGTATGGTTAAAAAACCTATTTAATTGTGTATGCATTGAATTAGAAGATTGTGGAAATCTCTTCTTTGGCTTGGGAAGATGACATGCAGATAAGAAAACACTAAAGCAAACTTGTTTATTAGATAGATAGTTGAGTGGATTGCCTAGCGATAGCTAGATCTCAAAAGCAAGAGCTTCCTCAGGGGTTATCAATCCACACATTTCAAATAATTATATTTATAAAATAGAAATGAAATTACTTGCATCAATAATTAAAAGATACTAAAATTGAATACAAGAATGCTTGCTAAGAAAATAGACTAGAAATGATTAAATTAGTGATAAACTAATTAATAATAGTGCTAAAGGGTTGGGGTCTGCTTAAAAAAATTAGATAGGGTTTTATAAATAGGTAGGAACACAAAAAGTTATATTTGGTTGGGGGTAGGTAGGTGAAATTAACTTACTAGTTTTTACTACCACAGTGACCATTAGTGGTTAGAGTAACTATCAATGGTTAAGGTGACCATTAGTTATCACACTGACTGTTAGCAGTTGGATAGATCATCTATAGTTGAGACAACTATTGGTAGTTACTGTGTATAGATCTGGGTTGGTGAAAGGTTCATTGATGAGATCCAAAAGATGGATTCTGAGAGATGGGTAAGACCTAGGTTGATTGTAAAATGGAAATAAAGTAAATAAATATTGAGAAATAAGTACTTGTCTTACTATAATTCAATTGGATGGATGGTGGAGGTAGTTGACTTGTTTGTGGAATCTAGCTTGATTCTGATAGAGTAACGATACCTAAGAACTTGGTGGAGAGGTAGTGGCAAGTTGAATCTCTAATATTATTGTTAGATTGTTGAGTCACTATTTATGATTCTAGATGCATGAGCTCTTGATCATGATTGTAGATGGATTTAACCTCTTTGATCCTCTTTCTTATAGGCAAGGCAAGGGAGTTGTGAAAATATGTGAACTAGGCCTTTCAATTATAACTCATCCATACAATGATCCGTAACTTAAAATTAGATGGGCTATTTTTAAAAAATCAAGGTGGATGACTTACATGTTAGTTGTTATGGAGGTGCACCCTAACCATCGATGGTCAAGGTGACCATCAGTGGTCAACTTAACCATCGATGGTCGAGGGTGAAGGGTAAAATGTGGGTAAAAGCTAGGTTAAGCCAATTATGTTAAACTGACTATGGGTTAGGTTCAAGTAGGGGTTAGAGGGTCAAATGGTCCCAAGGGGGTCCTAAGGTGGTTTAGGGGAAACTACAACATTCAATATCATGGTGTGTGGATTTTTAGTGTCTACACATCATCTTAGTGGCTTGTACCAGCATCAAGGTCATCAATGTCCAAAGTTATGTCTATGCTATCCCCCTCTTCACCAATGGGACATTCAATGTACTCTTGTGTGTCATGAAGGGTGGATTATTTTTGATGTGATAGAGAGGGATAATTTTATGGCTCTAATGTGGCCTCCTTTTCTATTTGTTACTTAAGGGAAGGTCCCTTCATGGTGGTGCTTTTGAAGTCACTACTATCTGCTCAAATTCCCCATTTTTAGGTGCTAAAATATATTGTTTCAAAGGAACATATGTTTGCAGTGTAGAATTAGGGCCTTGTGGGTTACCTATAGGCACTCTATCTTTTTGTGGAAAAAGGGTAGTCCTTTATCATTTTGTTTATGCTATTTGTTACTAGAGATTGGAAGGCACTAAAAAGATAATATTCTAAGGCATGATGTAAGCTCATAGCTAATGTACTTTAGCACACTAATCTCATCAAATACCAATAATAAAAGAATTGCACCCCAAGAAAATTTATGAATAGGCAGGGGATGGGCCTTCTCTGCATCTACAATAATCCACTCAAAAAAATATTGGGAATAATTATACTTAAATCAAGTGTTCCATATCAATTTATTTCTACCTATCCACCCCTCCAAGCTTGGTCATATCCATGCGTGTAGCTACCCAAGGGGCAGGATCTTGAAGACTAGATATGTACATTGCATGGCCTTACTTCTTATACTCAAACACCACTACCATTTTCTCAATTTCTTCTTAATCCTCAAAATATCCATTGAGGTCATCAACTGAGCATTGTAGACCTTTGAATTTGCTAATTATTTGAGTAATGATTCTCATTTTGTGCTTCGTAAAGTAAAATTAATCTTCATGAATGCACAAGATAAGAAACCTCATGACCTTCACGGGCTTGCCAAAAAAAGTTAGATTGAATAGCTAAAATAATATGGCCTCATTGAGATGATTAAAAATAGTAAGATCATAAATGATCTCATTTCTTGTGTTTTACCACTCATTTCTATGATCATAATTTAATTCTACTTCATTCCTTGGTTGGTGGTGATTGTAATCAAATATTTAGCAACTTGACATATTAAATTCCCATTTCTCTACATGCAACACTATAAGGATATCACATTTATTCAATTAATACAGGGGGTGGGGGAGGTGCTACTATTTTATTCTTTGCCTCACACACCATCTTAGATTATTTAATATTTTTTCCCTCTATCTTTTATGCCAAGATTTCCTCTTGTGCATTAGATTCACCAGGTACTTCCTCTTTTATCAAATCTGGCTATGCTTCTACACCCTTAAACTCTTCTTTCTCACAAATCATAGGTAAGGAATTGATTCTCTGGGACTTCTTATTTGGATGCATCACCCTTTGAGGAGTTTAAAGGTTGAGGTGTAACCATCTGATCCTCCTAAAATAATATGAGGTTACTATTTCTAATTCCCTCAGTTTTCTTACTTTAACATCCTTTAGTGGTAGACAACTATGCCTATAACCTAAAATTCCTTCAACTAAGTTCCTCTAATCATAAATTCTCTAATATATATACTTACAATGATCATCTTACTTCATAATTATGAATTGGTCATTGAAATTTGATAAATGCTTCCTTTGATAGCTTAAAAATATTCCTCTTAGCTTTGTAAATTCATGAATTTACAATAGTAAAGTGTTAAAATGACTTCTTTTTAACATTTTATAGCTTTGAGGGGTAATCCATATTTACTTCTCCATGATATCATCTATCATTTCAATCTTTAATAATTCTAACGGTATTACCATGATGTCAATTTATCACACTTGCCATTACACATTAATTTTACCACATTTAACGCATCTGTCTCATCCCTCACTTTGATGAAAGTATCTCCCTATATAGATTATAGAAATGGATAGCCCAAAAATTATCTTGGGAGGCTGAGCACCCCATCCCCAACTATATCTAGGGATAGGGGTACTCAATTGATCCATATAGATCCATATCTATGTAGAGGGGGTGAGGGCCTATCTCTCTATATAGTCCTGCATAACCCCTCTCTATATATGGGAATCTATCTATGATGGATAGTACTATCCTATCCTATCCTATAATTAAATAAGGATAGGGAGATAGGGGCCAGATGACAACTATAAAGAACTTCAAAACTTTCATTTTCAAGGCAGGAACCTACTTTATTTTTCATCTTGATCCCTTATAGTAGTTACACACCACATCTTGTGTATCTTATTATCCTTATGTGTTTCCACTTACATGCCCCTTTTCCATGAAATTTTACTTCCATTGTTTCCTTTGTGATTTCAATCTTTACTTCATTCACACTTATCCACACTAAAAGATGTCCATGGTCCTCCATGACATGACAAAGAAAATAAGAAAGAACCAAGACTTGATCTAAACCTAAGTAAAAGGCACATAAATAATCCCATGGTTTATTGAAAAATAAACTAAAATCCTAAACTAGTCTACTGATATATACCTTATTAACAAAAGGGAAACATCACTCAAAATGGTAGGGTTGGAGTTGACTACCATTGAAATGGCTTAGAAGGAACGAGTCATCTAACCACTTCAACTTACATGTGCCTATGAGATAAATGCTATTAATGATAAATGGACCATCCTAATAGATACAAAGTTTTCCTGAATAGCACATGAACTTGGAGTCATAGACCAACACATGCATACCAGGAGAAAAAGTTTTATTCTTAAGATGTCTATCATGCCAGGACTTTTGTTTATGTTTATCTACTCCTTGATTCCAATACATGAGAAAATGTGTTTCATCCGATTATAGTAAACATCCAAGTGCACTTTCAAAGATGATTGATCATCCAACTGACCAATGTGTATAATACATAAAAAAGGTACAAGGAACTCAACTAGGAGAATGAATTTGACACCAAAGACAAGGTTAAAAGGAGTAATCTTACTCAACCATTTATACATGGTTCGATATACCCACAATATTATAGAAACATGATCATCCTAGTTAGTGCAACCACTATTAAAAATCTTCATCATTGTATAAACCAAGATTTTATTGAAAGCTTAAGCTATACCATTAGCCTGAGGGTTATATGGTGTAGTCTTGTGGTGTAGAATCATGAACTCAACCAAAAGGATATGGATTGTCTCATTAAGGAAATGATTTCCACTATCATTAGTCAAACTTAAAGGACATCTATACCTTGTGATAATATTATCCCAAATAAATATGGTGGTAGTTATAATAGTATATTCTTGGGTTGGTGCCACTTTAACCTAGTAAGTGAGGTAGTCTATGGAGGTAATGATATAACATGCATCAGTATGCCTTAATATAAGAATAATTGGCCCAATAAAATCAACAACCCATTTATCAAAGGGTTCATGAGTAAGTATTAGATGAAGGGCCATAAAATCCCTCCAATTTGATTTACCCACATGTTGACATATATCACATTGGCATGCATAAGCTTTGGAATCCTTAAATAAAGTGGGCCAACAAAACCCTGCTAAGAAAACCTTACATGCTTTAGCATTACCAACATAATTTATTTTGGTGACACCTTCATAAAATTCTTGAATAATTTCAGTGTGCTTGTATTACATCATACATCTTCATAATACTTCATCCCATCTAAGTTTATAAAGGTCACCTATAATTAGATAGAAAGGAACTACACATATAATTAATTTTTATCTTGAATGTTAAGGTGGTATGGTGTTGAACCTATGTTAAAAAAAGCTAAGATATCCTCTAATTCCTCAAGTATGTGCATGAATTGAAAGAGCTGGACATCATGTAAGTCATATTTGATGGTGTAAGCTAGTTCACCATATTTAATGGATGATAAATAATCTAGTCCATAATTATTCTTACCTAATTTCACCATCATATAAAATTAAAATTATTGAAAAAGAACAATCCATAAGAAAATGCATCTATGCAACACCAGTAAGAGCCATTGATTTGATTGACCATAAGTTAGAAGTCACCAAAGATGTTGATCATTTTGACCCCTAGGGCTAAGGTAGTTTGAAGGCATATCACTAGGGCTTCGTACTCAACCATATTATTGTTAAATTCAAAATCATGCTTGGAGGATAAAGGGAGAGGTTTACCATCAAAGGGGATAAGGATGATGCTATCTCCCCCACCACATTGACATTTTGATCCATTAAAGAACATGCTGACTTGATAGGTGAAATCTACCTGAGAGAGGGTCGTGATGGACTCATCAGGGAACTCAAGAGGAAGACATTGGTTGTCTACCAACAGTGCCTTAGCCAATTAATCAATAATGAATTGCCCCTTAATTGAATTCTACTAGATGAACTCAAGGTCAAACTCTGCTAAGAGGATGAGCCACTTGGCCATACATTGGTTTTGGTATGGCTTAGAGTGTATGTACTTGAGTGGGTCAATGTTGGTTATGACATATGTTTTATGGTTAATAAGGTAATGGTGAAGTTTGGTGGCCACAAAGACTAAATCCAAGCAAAGCTTCTCAATATGGGTATAACAAGTCTTATACTTGACAAGCATGTAGCTAATGTAATATACATCTTTCTCTCTATGTTATTCATCATGGTAAGCTAACATTGTCCCTAGGGAATGGTTGATGGCAGAGATATAAAGGTAAAAGGGTTGGTCATCCTTAGGGGGCTAAGGATAGGTAGAGACAAAATGTACTTTTTGAGTGAATCAAAGGCCTATTGACAATCGTTATTCCACTTGAAAGAGACACCCTCCTTTAGAATGTGGTGGAAAGGTTGGCATCGATGCAAACTAAGAATTTGATTGAGGTTGGTGGGAGGGAGCATGTCTAGGATTGCTTTAATTTTTGTATAATCAACTTTGATTTCATGAAGGGAGATAATGAAACCATGAAGCTTTCCTAATAATACCCCAAATATGCACTTATTGGGGTTGAGGCATACATGATAGTGGATAATCTACTTGAAGATGATCTTGAGAATGACTAAGTGATCCTTTCAAAGTTTGGATTTTCTAAGAAGGTCATCTACATAGTCCTCAATAATATTATGGATAAGGTCATGGAAGATGTGGGTTATGGAATGTTGGTAAGTTACACCAACATTGTTTAGTCCAAAAGGTATGACCTTTTAACAAAAGGTTCCCCAAAGGGTGGTAAAAGTGGTTTTGTGTTGATCTCTAAGGGTAATGAGGATCTGATTGTAACCTAAAAATCCATCCATGATAGATAACATCTCATGACTGGTTGTAAGATCAATAAGTTGGTCAATGCTAGGTAGAAGAAAGTCATCCTTGAGGAAGGTGAGGTTGAGGTCATGAAAGTTCACACAAATATTTAGTCCCCCTATGGATTTAGTGATACGTATGACACTTGAGACCCATTAAGGGTAGTTAATAGGTTGAATGAAGTTGACATATAGAAGACACTAAAGTTCTTCTTTGATGAGAAGGGATATGTGAGGATGGATGCATCTGAGCTTTTTCTTGATAGGCTTGGCATCATGGTAGGTGACTACGTTATGGGTAGCAATGGTGGGGTCAATTCTCGGCATATCACTATAAGACCAAGTGAAAGATATGTTATGGTCTTAGAGGAAAGAGGGGAAGTCCTAGAGTTCCTCAGTATGAAGCGATTGGCCAATTTTAACAATGTGGGGGTTGTTTGGAGTGCCTAAGTGGATATCCATGGTGGATTCATTCAACATGGTTGAGGTCTCAGGAAGAAGGGATTTATGGATTGAAGAATCTAGGGCACCAAGGTAGGTGAGGATAAAATCATCATCTTGACACTATGTTGTCCCCAAAAAATGCCACTCATTTTTGGGACAACCTATGGACTATTTTGGCCCAACACAGACCAAAATCTTCTCACCCCTTTTCAAAAAATTGTTCTGAGCATTTAGGTTCTTCATTTTTCAAAGCTTTTTCAAAAATCTATGAACTCTACAGGCTTGAATCTATGGACTATGTAGGCTTGGAACTATGAAATTCACAGATGGTTTCTACGGGCTCCGCAAACAGACGTCTATGGACTCTTTCAAAGTTAGAGAAAACTACAAACTTGGCTTCTACGGACTCTGTAGGCAAGCTCAAATCTACGGACTCTCAAGTTTGGTTTCTACGGACTCTGCAAGAAAGAAATGGGTTCAACACTTAGCCATTTTTTCAATCGGGAAGTTCAAAGGGGTCTTTTAAGAGCCCGAAGGATAAGTGCCCTTGTGGACAAAAGTTGGAAATCCCTCAGGGAAATGGCTAAGTAAAAGAGACCTAAAGAATTCTTTCAAGAAGATTTTCCTTAGAAAATTGTTTAAGGCAAAATTCCTTTGGACTTTTTGTTCGAAGGAATTCACTCAGAGAAAAATTCTGAAGAAATGGAAAAGAACAAATGGCTAAGTAACATGAACTTTCCTTTGGACTTTTTGTCTGAAGGAATTCTTTCAAGATTTTTTCTCGATGGAAAAAGTTGAAGCTTGAAGTCTGCCTAAACATCCTGAAGGATAAGTACCCTTGCGAGGGGCACTTGACGATAGAGAAAGGACCATTTCAAGAGCCCGAAAGGACACCTTCCCTTCAAGACGTCCCAAAGGTAGAACAAAGATGCATAAAGGAACCTTCATAGACTTAGACAAAAGGGGATTCAAAGAATGAACCGATTGAACCATTGAACCAAAAAGTTCAATGAGTTCATAGGTTCAAAGGTTTAACCAGAGCTTAGAAAGATAAAAGAAGCAGTGATTGAGCGAGACACAGGATGAACCAATGAACAGATTGAACCTTGAACTGAAAGAGTTCAAAGTTCAATGGTTCATAGGTTCAAAAGGTTCAAAGGTAGCCTTAGTCAAGGGAAAAGTAATAAATAAGTGGTTCAATGGATGGTTCAACCAAGGAGTGAAGAAGTGATTGAACCAAGAACTGATAGAACAAAAGAGACAGAATGAACCAATGAATCGATGAACTTTTAGTGGTTTAACGGGTTCAAGGTTCAACATGAATCAAGCGATCAACTGAAAAGAGAGCTCGAAGACTCAAATTGATACAGGGAAGAGAAGATCGATGTAAAGGACCAAAAATATCTTTGAAAGAGTTATTTCCAGTAAGTGGAATAGTGGATCGAGTAGACTTCTGAGTGCACCAAACCAAGGACGCAACCTATTTTTCTTCCATGAAGTAAAGAAAAATTGGAAAAGGACCAGATGGTCCATACTAAGGAAGAAACATATTAGATGAAGGGACAAGCCATAGTTATGGTAGTGCACTATTCTCAGCATGGTCTCTCTAGATAGGACTGAAGGTGCATTGAAGACGTTGACTGCAGTGTGGGCCGTCCCATGGAAAAAAGTGCCAATCCTTGCGTAGTTGCTATAAGATTTTAATATCTCTCATTTGTAAATGAGACTTTTCATTTTTTACAAGAGGGAAACTCTACCCATTTTGAAAGAAGGCTGAGACTTTGAGCTCAGATTGTAATTTCATTTCATTTTATTTGAATGAGAAAGCAAGTTATTTGCAAACTTTGTGATATTTTGGCTTGTGCTACTTTAGGAAATTATTGTTATGTCTATTTCTTAGAAGCATTCTTATTTATTTAATTTCACAAGTAGAATTAGTGAAGGTAAAAAGGGAGGTGTCTTGAAGCCAACTGTGAGAAGACTTTGCAATTTCACAATTGTTTTCAGTGTGTGTTTTTCCTTTTCTTTCTATGTTGAGGATTCTGGGATGACTTTGTACCCCCATTATCCTTTGTGTTATACTCTTTGGACAGTTGAGGTGGAAACTCTGTGTTCTATTTCATCTTGCTGGTTACTACACCCTTTGTCACCAATTACTTTAACTACCTGAAAGAAACTCTTGCTGTTTCTTGCAAGAACACTTCTGAAAGAAGAGAAGTGCCTGCAGTGTTTTCACCAGGCTTCTCTCCTTTGTCTATGAGCATCATCTATAAAAGAAGAGAGATGGATGGTTTATTCTACCCCCATGTGTTATTTTCTACTTATTTATATTGTATATAGCTCTTACGTATCTATAGGGAACCTCCCCTTGAGGAGAGGAGAGATTAGTCCCCTATTGATGTGGTAAACCTACACAATTGGTTGACCAATCTTCTTGCTGTGGTTGATCAGACCTATTTTTTTATCAATATGCTGATTGAAAAAATATTCAACCAACAGTTTTTGGTGACTCTACTAGGGAAGATCGTACAGTTTGAAGTCTCAAACTTTAAGCTGAAATAGATCTTGCTTTTTTCCATTTTTTTGTTTTGAAATCTAGTAACTCCATGTTATACCAGAGGCCAAAAATCCCAAGGTGTTGTTGACCCTACTTTTGAGTTGGTGTAGTAGAGCAATTTTGAGTTGTTTCCACCATAACCTCACCTTAGATGAACTAGGAGTCTTCCTCCTAGCCCTACCAAGCCACCAACACAAGGCAGAGCTTCTTTTTCTATTGCTATCCAAGCTTTGCCTATCCATGCTTCACTTGGATTAGTGATCCCACTTTTACATAATCAAATCATGGCTCAAAGCCCTTTGGGTAACTCTTTCGGTCCACTAAATTTGACTCCACCTCTCCATGAGCTTCCATGCAGTTCAAGGAAGAATTTCTCCAAATTCTTTGGTGATGGGAAGGTTCATCCTAATGAACACATTGAAGCTTTTAGCATAGCCTTCAGTGTAATAGGGGTGGAATTTGAAGACATAACAGTCAGGTTATTCGTGGAGACACTATAAGGTGCTACTACAGACTAGTTCTACCACCTGCAGGCTAGATCAGTGACTGATTGAGACACTCTGAAAGATGATTTTGGAGCCAGGTTCAAGCCTGCAGAAGATGCACATGCCTTACTAGCCCAACTCACTCAGATGAAGAAAGAGCGTCATGAGCCTATGAGGGATTTTATTGCCAAGTTCAACAAGCTAAGGCACAGGATTCCCATGGTCACCTAGCCAACACCTCAGAACCTCAAATGCTTCTTCATCAACTGACAACTGCCTGAAGTGTGTTTCTTGCTAAGACGGGCCAGACACATAGACCTTGCTGCTGTTGAAGACTTGGCTACTGAGGTATAAGATGACCTTATCTTGGTAGGAAATATAAGGAGAGACCCTAATAAAGGTAAATCCTCTTCATCTTCTAAATACTAACCTACAACCACCACTGATCCAATGGTGTAAAAGTTGGCAAATGAAATGCTAGCTCTCAAAAAGCAAGTGGCACAAGGGATGTCATCTACTCTTGCATACAAAGATATGCCTAGGAGAACATTTCAAAATCAAGCGTACCAAAGCAATGTTGCTAAGAATCAGGGACAACAAAATTGCCTTCCTCCTCCATAGAGAAACCTCACCCTTGAAGCACCTCCAAACAACTTAGCAGTTGGATATCTTGAAACTGAATCAAATTTCTCATTCTAGCCTAAGTTGAATCCTAAAGATGATGCTAATATCTTCATTGAAGAAGAAGAAGAATGAACTGGTGACTCCCATATTGGTTTTCTAAACTATCAGGATGAACCTAGAAGTGAAGACAATGCAGCTGAGGGGTCATAAGTTGTATTTACCCGGTCCAAGAATCAATCAGCTCAACAAGTTGATAAGGAGAAAGCAGAAGAGTGACCTCAACTAGTAGTTTCAATTGCTAAGCGGGGATCCCCTCTTCCTTTCTAGCCAAAGGACTTGGTGATTTCGAGAAAGGTAAGTACCCCAAATGCCCCTACACCTTTTACTTCAAATCTGTAGTCTAATCCTCCCCCTTTCAAAAATCAAAAGGATGAACTCCCATCCTCTGCTCCTAGCTCATTCCAGACATTTGATATCATAGACCATATAAAGAGAACCAAAATTCAAATGTCTGAATTTGAATTTTTGCAGTCCCATCCTGAGCAATTAGATAGACTGGTTTAATGTGTTTAAAACTAGAACATCCCTGTTAAACAAGCAATTCCCAAAGAGACACATGATCTTGCTAGGAATGCACCCACCAAGAACAACCTTGTCATTGCTCCCCCTGTTGCTCCTGGTAGGACTGAACCTTTTTATGTCTCATTGCTGATAAATGGACATCAGCTGAATAATTGCATCATTGATTCTGGGGCTTCAGACAATGTCATGCCCACTAAAGTGGCCGAATCCCTTGACCTCACCTTGACCAAAATTTTTGGTAGATGCTTCTCCATGGAGAACAAGCAAGTGCCTTTGCTGGGACAAATTAAAGATGCCTAATTTGTGTTTGCTGCCTTTCCAGACAAAAGAATCAAGATGACTATCTTGGTAGTAGACGTCCCAACATCATATGGCATCCTTCTCGGGCAGAATTTCTACAAGGATGTTGGTGGTGAATTGAGCATGGATTTATCAGAGGTGAGGATTCCAGTCAAAGGTGTTATGAAGATGCTACTCCTTGAGAAGGAAGCAAAATATGTGGTTACCTAGACCTCAGCACCTAAAGCTCAAATTCTATTTGAGTCTTCAAGCATGGGTAACTACTTTTTGTACATGGATGGAGTTCATGAGACATCTGATGAAGCTCCTACAGATGATAGCCTAGAAATGCATTCAACTAGAACAACAGAGGAATTGGCTGAACACAAGGCAAGTGTGGAAGTATCTCCACCCCTGAATGAAGAATAATCCAAAAGAAAATTAGTATCAATTGAGGTATGGATTATTGAATTTGATGGCAACTGCTCTTCCACTAGTTCAGGAGCTAGGGTTGTGTTAATATCTCCTCAAGGAGATATTTTTCCCTCATCTTATAAATTGTAATTCAACAACACGAATAACATAGCTGAATGTGAGTCTCTGTTGCTTGGATTAAGAGCTACTCGAGACAAAGGCATCAAGCTCCTTCATACTAAAGGAGATGCTGAACTAGTGGTTTTTTAGGTGAGGAACCTGAATCAAACCAAGAATGAAAGATTGCGTCATTACCATAAAATATTGCGTCATTACCATAATCTAGTCTGGGACCAATTTAAAGACTTTGATGCTTTCAACATCTCTATAGTTTCTAGAGAATTCAATGACCGGGTAGATGCACTGGCTATTTTAGCTACTCTCTTGGTCCCCCACCTAGATTTCAAAGGAGACAAGTACATGATTGAGCTAGTCTTTTGAACAAGTGTACCTAATAATGCCAATCATTGGCAGGTATTTAACAATGACAACGAAATCATTACCTTCTTGGAGCAAAAAGATAGCTTTGAATGGCTGCATTTTGAAGGCAGTGAACCTCAAAAGTGTGAAATAGCTCCTGAATCAAATGTAGACACAGGTGAGGAGTTATTGCAACTCAAAGGGAATCAGATTCCCAAAGGCCTGGTTTCTCTTGAGAAGCTATTTGATAAGCATGATAGATTCATCAGACAACAACAAATGGATTCAAGCTCATCTCAGGAGTTTGATCAAGTAAATTTGGGATTCAAGGAAGACCCCAAGATGGTGAACATTGGGAAATGTTATACTCCTGAAGAGCATTTCAAGTTCACCTCTTTTCTCAATGAATACATGGATGTCCTAGCATACTCCTATGCTGACCTGAAATCACTCTGGCCTGACGAAATTTGACACAACATCCCTCTCAAGGCTGATTCAACACCTTATAGGCAAAAGTCCAGGCATTATAATCCAAAAATATTAGGTACTATTTTATCTGAGATACAAAAAATGCTAAATGCCAAGATAATCTTCCCAATCCATCATTCCACATGGATTGCCAATATAGTGCCTATAAGGAAGAAGAATGGTGAAATTCGCCTTTGTGTGGATTTTAGGAATTTGAATCAGGCATCCTTGAAGGATAATTATACCTTGCCAATCATGGATCAAGTGCTACAGACAGTGATGGGCTTAGAGATGTTATCAATGCTAGATGGCTTCTCAAGATATAATCAGGTTGAAGTTGGTGAAGTAGACTAGCATAAGACTACTTTCACTACACCTTGGGGCACGATTGTATATAAAAGGATGCCTTTTGTCTTGATAAATACTAGTGCCACCTTCCAAAGAGAAATGGACCTTGCCTTCAAGGATGAGATGGGTAAGTTCATTGTAGTTTATCTTGATGACTTGACCTCTTCTCTAAGCATCGCCTAGATCATGTGAACCATTTGCAATAAGTGCTGGAGCGCTACCGTTAGAATGGCATTTCCTTAAACCCCAAGAAGTCAATCTTTGGAGTAACAGAGGGGAAACTTCTCAGACATGTTGTGTCCAGGCATAAAGATTGACTTGGATAGAGTCAAGTCTATCTAAGAAATTTCCTTGTCCACAAGCAAGACTGCTATTCACTCTTTCTTTGGAAAGGTGAATTTCTTACGAAGGTTCATCCCCAAGTTTGCCAAGAAGACTAGGCACATTGTAAACATGGTGAAGGGAAAAGCCACCTTCAGTTGGACTGAAGAAGGTAAGTCAACATTTGAGGCTGTCAAGACTACCATTGCCCATGCTCCAATTTTGGCTTGTCCAGACTATAGCAAAGAGTTCACCATTTACAGCAATGCTTCAGAACATACGCTTTTAGCAATTCTGGTTCAACAGAATAAAGAAGGTATGTAATCTCCCATTTCCTTCATGAGCTATCCTCTCAAATCTCATGAGCTGAAGTACTCAAATATGGAGAAGCACACTTATGCAGTGGTGAAGGCCATAAAATATTTTCATTTCTACATCCTTAATTCTCGAGCTACTACCTTGGTCCCTGACACCACAATGAAATCTATATCGACTCAGTAAGAGTTTGGGATGAAAAGAGGCAATTGGGTTGCAAATATTTAGGAGGTTGATCTGATCATCAAGCTGACAAAGTTGGTACATGGAAAGGGGCTATGCCAACTAATTGATGATAACAAGCCAAGAGGAACATAGCATGAAGAATCAGAAGTGGATGACACACCAACAATCCTCTTTGTCCCCACCACGAATGAGTGGTATTCAGGGATTGCTCATTTTATTACTTATGGTGAGTGTCTTGCTCACTTATCTTATAAATAAAGGAGAACCATCAAGCTGAAAGCTGCTAATTTTGTCCTTTGGGACAACTACCTATATAAGAGGAACCTTGATGGAGTGTTCCTTCACTGTGTGGACAAGGAGCAACAAAGCTGACTTCTGAAGTCCTTCCATGATTCAGCCTATGGAGGAAATTTTTTTTCCCCTATGACTACCCATAAGATCCTACGATCCAGGTACTATTGGCCAACTCTCTTTCAAGATGCATACAAGTGGGTCAGGGGATGTGAATTGTGCCAACAGTTTGTTGGAAGACCCAAGCTAGCTGCCCTGCCTCTCGAACCAGTGATCATAGAGGAGCCATTCCAATAATGGGGAATTGATTTTATTGGAGCTGTAAATCCATCATGAAGTGCTAGACATGACTATGTCCTCACGGTAATAGACTAATTCACCAAATGGGTGGAAGTAGTTCTAACCAAACATGCTACTTCAGAAGTAGTATGCAATTTCCTCAAAGAAAACATCATGTCTAGGTTTGGGGTCCCAATCAAAATTGTCACTGACAATACAACCTATTTCACTTCCTAGGAGATTACTCAATTCTATTTCCACTATGGAATCACACTCTCCCACTCTTATGATTACTTTCCATAAGAGAATGGACAGGCCGAATCAAGCAATAAGAACCTGGTGACTATCATCAAGAAGCTGGTGGATGACAACCAAAGGACTTGACATAAGGCATTGGTTGATACACTATGGGTAGACATAATTACACCCAAGAGGGCAATTGGTATGTCTCCCTTCCAACTTCTTTATGGTGTCAATGCTGAGATACCAATCACCTTGGAATTGCCAGCATTGAAATTAGCTAAGGCGATTGAGGATCAAATGTATGAGAGCTCACTTGAGAAGAGGATCATGTGCCTTGCTGAGCTGAATGAGCAAAGAACTATAGTGGTGGACCGAATTGCTGCCCATCAAAGTCTGGTGAAGAAGCTCTTCGACCAAAAAGCAAAGAATCGTGATTTCTAGATTGGAGATCAAGTCCTGCTGTGGGACAAGAGAAGAGAACCAAAGGGGATACACATAAAATTTGATTCCCTATGGAGGGGCCCTTTTACTATTCATTAGCTCAATAGTAAAAATAGTTTCCTATTGAAGTATCAAGATGGCACTCTCTTTTCTTTGCCTCATAATGGGTAACATCTGAAGCACTTCAAATCTTGAAGTATCAGATGAGTTCCCCTGTACATATGTATATTTGTATAGTCTTTTGTTTTCATTTTTTTGGAGCCTTTCTTCTTGGGTAGCGTGACTCCATAGCCCAATGGCACACTTTAAGGCACTGAAGATTCTGGTTTCTACTCCCCTCAACTGTGTTTCAAGTTTCCAACTAAAGATAGTTCCCCAATTGGAGCTAACTGTTGTCCCTGAAAAATGCCACTCATTTTTGGGACAACCTATGGACTATTTTGGCCCAACACAGACCACAATCCTCTCTCCCCTTATCAAAAACTTGTTTTGAGCATTCAAGTTCTTCATTTTTCAAAGCTTTTTGAGAAATCTATGGACTCTGTAGGCTTGAATTTATGGACTCTGTAGGCTTGGAACTACGAACTTCATAGATGGTTTCTACGGACTCCGCAAATAGATGTCTATGGACTCTTTCAAAGTTAGAGAAAACTATGAACTTGGCTTCTATGGACTCTGCAGGCAAGATCAAATCTACGGACTCTATAGGAAAGAAACGGGTTTAACACTTAGCCATTTTTTCAATCAGGAAGTTCAAAGGGGTCTTTCAAGAGCTCGAAGGATAAGTGCCCTTATGGAGGGCAGTGAGCAAAAGTGGAAAAAAGTTGGAAATCCGTCAAGAAAATGGCTAAGTAAAAGAGACCTAAAGAATTCTTTCGAGAAGATTTTCCTCAAAAAAATGTTTAAGGCAAAACTCCTTCAGACTTTTTATCCGAAGGAATTCACTCGAAGAAAAAGTTTGAAGAAATGGAAAAGAACAAATGGCTAAGTAACATGAACTTTCCTTCAGACTTTTTGTTTGAAGGAATTCTTTCGGGCTTTTTACCCGATGGAAAAAGCAGAAGCCTGAAGTCTGCCTGAACATCTTGAAGGATAAGTACCCTTGCAGGGGGCACTTGATGATAGAGAAAGGACCGTTTCAAGAGCCCAAAAGGACACCTTCCCTTCTAGATGTCCCAAAGGTAGAACAAAGACATAGAAAGGAACCTTCACAGACTTAGACAAAAGGGGCTTCAAAGAATGATCTGATCAAACCGTTGAACCAAAAAGTTCTACGAGTTCACAGGTTCAACCAGAGCTTCAAAAGATAAAGGAAGCAGTCATTGAGTGAGACACAAGATGAACCAATGAACTGATTGAACCTTGAACTAAAAGAGTTCAAAGTTCAATGGTTCATAGGTTCAAAAGGTTCAAAGGCGGCCTCAGTCAAGGAAAAAGTAGCAAACAAGTGGTTCAATGGATGGTTCAACCAAGGAGCGAAGAAGCGATTAAACCAAGAAGTGATAGAACAAAAGAGATAGAATGAACCAATGAACTTTCAATGGTTCAACGGGTTCAAGGTTCAACATGAATCAAATGATCAACTGAAAAGAGAGCCCGAAGACTCAAATTGCTATAGGGAAGAGAAGATCGATGTAAAGGACCAAAATTATCTTTAAAATAGATATTTCCAGTAGGTGGAATAATGGATCGATTAGACTTCTGAGCGCACCAAACCAAGGACGCAGCCTATTTTTCTTCCATGAAGTAAAGACAAATTGGAAAAGGACTAGACTATCCATACCAAGGAAGAAACATATTAGATGAAGGGACACACCATATTTATCGTAGTGCACTGTTCTCAGCATGGTCTCTCCAGACAAGAGTGCCATAGTTGCTATAAGATTGTAATATCTCTCATTTACAAAGGAGACTTTTCATTTTTTACAAGAGTGAAACTCTACCCATTTTGAAAGAAGAAGACTGAGACTTTGAGCTCAGATTGTAATTTCATTTCATTCTATCTGAATGAGAAAGCAAGTTGTTTGCAGACTTTGTACTATTTTGGCTTGTGCTACTTTAGAAAATTGTTCTTATGCCTGTTTCCTAGAAGCATTCTTATTTATTTAATTTCACAAGTAGAATTAGTGAAGGTAAAAAGGGAGGTGTCCTGAAGCCAACTGTGAGAAGTCTTTGCACTTTCACAATTGTATTTAGCATGTGTTTTTCCTTTTCTTTCTATGTTGAGGATTCTGGGATGACTTTGTGCCCCCATTATCCTTTGTGTTATACTCTTTGGGTAGTTGAGGTGGAAACTTTGTGTTCTATTTCATCCTACTGGTTATTACACCCTTTGTCACCAGTTACTTTCACTACCTAAAAGAAACTCCTACTATTTCCTGTAAGAACACTTTTGAAAGAAGAGAAGTGCCTTAAGTGTTTTCACCAAGCTTTTCTCCTTTGTCTATGAGCATCATCTCTAAAAGAAGAGATATGGATGGTTTATTCTACCCCCATGCGTTATTTTTTATTTATTTATATTGTATATAGCTCCTACGTATCTATAGGGAACCTCCCCTTGATGAGAGGAGAGATTAGTCTCCTGTTGATGTGGTAAACCTACACAATTGGCTGACCAATCTTCCTGCTATGGTTGATCAGACCTATTTTGTTTATCAGTATGTTGATTGACAAAATATTCACCGAACACACTATATAATGTTAATAGTGGGAAAGTCATCCCCTATCATTTTAAGATGGATCAAAGGGATGGTGATGGTCACCCCTCCTTCTGATAAGGCAGGGGTACTAGGTTGATCATGTTGATGAAAAACAAAATTTAGGTGGATTGATGTCATCATCCTCACATGTAGGTGGTGGAGAGGTCAGTGAAGGAGGGGTGTCTTCCTCAACATGGTGGTGTTAGGTTGTTTGGGCTGCTTCTTTTTGGGTAGGATAAAACCAAGTCCTATTTCTCATGAAGATTCCTAGTCTTAATGGAAATCAACTTATGTGGGCTATTTTCATACCACCCAAGACCAAATCCTTTACAAACACAATGATGAAGGTATGTCTTGGTGAAACTCAGTTTATCTAGGTAAGAAAAACTGATGGTAAATGGTTAGGGTAATAGAAAGTTGGTAGAAGCACTGAGGGGTTTGTCAAGTCCCCCATAGACAAAATGAGTCTGAAAATTAGGAGGTCTAAAGGGAATGATAGTTTTAACATTGGGGTCATATCTTGGCTAGTTGGTGAGTTGCCCATACTCATGAGGAGTAAGAAAAACATCAAGATCTAAAAGGTGATACTCCCCTAGCAAAAGGTGATGGAACATTGATTCCAAAGGGTCCATGGTGGGGATCTGATTAGGGGGATGGATAAGCTAGTTAATGCCTCATTGTTAGAAGGGGAAATGATATCTACTTTGGTGGTTGAAAGTTGGGTTTTAACTGCTAAGGGTGTGTTAGATGGGGATATGAGGACATCATTGGGGTGGTAGGTCATGTTACATGTTGAGAAAGGACTTGGGTCAGCTTGGATGGTGATGATCTAGCCTTCATGCTCAAACTTAATGCAATGATGGAGGGTAGAGGGAATATAACCCATGGAAAAAATCCAAGGTCATCATAGCAAAACATTGTATTGGAATTCTCCTTCCACTACATAAAAAAATTTAGGGAGCATGCAAGGTCCCACATGGATATGAAGGACAACCATTCCAAGGGTGGTGGTCATGGTGCCATTAAAGGAATGAAGGATGGCCAAAGTCTCAGACATTACATTATCTAGAAGGTTGAGTTGGTTATAGGCATGTGAAAAGAAAATGTTAATCCTAACCACTCCATCAATCATGACCTGTTTAACATAGATTTGGTTGATGTAGGTGGTAATAAAGAGAGTGGGATCTAGGTCATCATGGTGGATAGAAGGGATCTATGAATCCTTAAAGGTAATAAGGTTGAAGATTTGAAGGGTACCAATAAAGGTTGCTAGAGGTTGGGGGTCTTCAGGTTGGACCTCAATGGATTGAAAGGCCTATATTAGTGCTTGGTAGTGATGGGGAGAGGTAGAGATCAACTCATACAAGCTCATCTTCTCTGGGGTCTAGTGAAGTTGCTTGAGGATAACTCTCTTGATGGACTCAGAGGGGTTAGATTGGGAGGTACCTAGAATGGACAGCTTGGATTTGGTCAAAGATGGGGATGATTGGGTGTGAGTTGGTTGAGAGGTTGAAGATGGATACGTTCATGCAATAGACACCTTAGGTTTTGACTTATCTTTCTACTATGATCTAGTGACCATGCTGATGGTATGGATAGGAGGAGGGGTTGAGGTATTAGATTTTTTAGATTCATCTTCACTCTAAAGTAAGAGTGGAGGAGTGCGTAAAAATTGGTTAGGTGTGGTTGTGGGGCTCAGAGGAGGTTCATCTATTAAGAAGTCATCCTCATTGTAAAACTAGTGGATAATGGTTTGGAGAGCTTTGAAATTCTTTGTATCATGGCTTGGTGTCCTATGATAAGCACACACTTGGTGATCATTGTACCAGACTAGTTTTGAAGCAAGGGGGTCAAAGGGCCTCATGGGTGGTAAGGTTAAACAAGAAGTTTCCACTAACCTATGAAAAATGGTCAAATATGATTGAACCAAAGGTGGTAAGGGTTTAGTGATCTTGGTTTTGGTTGTTGAGGTGGAAGGTTGTCTACAAGTAGGTTTGGTAATAGGTGCCTTAGGTAAGGTGGTACACTTGGTGGATTTCTTCATTTTAGTCAAGGAGGTTGATGTGATAGAGGTAGAATATTTAAAGGTAGGTAGCCTAGGTACTGCTAGTGTGGTGAAGAGAAGTGTGTCAAAAAGCAACTGTGAAGATGTTACTAAAAGAGGTGGTGGGGTTTTGGTAGAAAGAATGGGCTTCTTAGTCAAGGTAGAGGGATGAGGCCCCAAAATAGAGGGAAAGGTCAAGGGAGGAAAAATTTGGGACTTTGAGCCTTTGGGTGGTTTCACCTCTTTAGTTACTTTGGTTTGGCACTTGGTTATCAGTTTTGGTGAGGTGAGCTCCAACTTCATAGATGGGTGGTTAAGACTCTATTTAGGGAAGGTGACAAGGTTATTGGTTGGTTTGGCTTGAGAAAGTGGTTTGGTTGTTTGAGGTTTAGGTGCTTTTGATAGCTTAGGAATTATTGGGTTGATAGGAGTTGCTATGGGTTTAGTTGATAGGGTAAGAGCATGGATAACGGAAGTGGTTTGATGATCTACTAAGGGTATGATTGGAGGTTCTTGCTTGGTGATATAAAGTAGGCATAATTATTTATATAAGGTATCTCAATCCATGTCAGGGTTGAAGATAAACTCCAATATTTGCACTAACCTAGAGAATGGTTTGTAGGGTAGTTTTATTCCCTGGATAGTGGACTTGAAAGATAAGCCTATAGGTTGTGACATAGGGAGAGTAACCTTTTCCTCTTCCTCAATCAAAGGATGCAAAACTCAAAGGGGTGACTCCTCTATGGGAGGATTAGATATGGGGATTTCCTCTTTGGGAATGATTTCCATGGGAGGGTCAAGTTTCTTGGTAGTTGACATGTAAGGTAAGATGGGTGCTTGGCATAGTATGGCAGTCAAGGGAGAGGTTAATGGCTCCACTACCTCAATAGGTGAAGGAGGAGAAAGGGGTGTTTCCTTAATTTGGGTTTCCAAAAGATGGAGCGGTAACTCTGTTACCTCAATAAGTGAAAAGGGTGAGGGACATATAGGTTGGTCAGTAGGTTCTTTAGCAATGAGTGTATCAAGAACCATGTTAACAGTGTGGGCATTGTGAGACCACTCAATTGTGTTGCTTTCATTTTTAGTAGGAGCATTGTTTGGGAAGGGTTGCCTAAAGATATCAACGGCTTGTTTTGGTGGCACATTGGGGTTGTCCAACATGAGATCCCCCTTGTAAATGAGGGATTGAATAATAATCTTGAATGTGTTACACCTACTAATGTCATGCCCTATCACTCAGTGGAAGGTGCATAGATCATTCTCATTGTACCAACTAGGTTTGGGATGGTAGGATTCAAATTGTTGGGGTGGATTAATAGGCGAAAGTTGAATGATGTTGGATTTTAATAACTTTTCCAAGATCAAAGTGTAAGATTCTTTGAATGGAGTAAATTGCTTCAGGTTGCCATGGTTTTGGTTCTTCATGTTTTGATTCGAGGAACTAGAGGATTTGGTTGGTGGAGGAGTAGCTTTAAGGACAAATGTATTTGTATTGGAGGGGTTTTTTGGTTTGAAAGAAAAGGCCTCATTGGTTTTATAGGTGGAGCTCTTGTTCTTCAGTTTTAGATTTCCTTTGTTAATGGCTCAGTTCTCTAATTTATGTGCCATGGCAAAAACTTCATTAAAGGTGTAGAAGCTTTGAAAACATAGTGTAGAGGAGTTATGCTTGGCACATGCCTGAGTAAAGAGCTCTATGAGTTCAGGTTGAGGTAGGGAAAATGAGAGTTGGTTAATTAGGCTCATCTAATGAGCTAAATAATTAGCAATGAATTCATCCTCAAACTGTCAGATAAAGTAGAGGTCGGTGATAGAAACCTTCTTAGAGAAATTGATCAAAAAATGATCCAAGAAGGTTTTAGCCAGTTAGGTAAAGGAGAAGATGGAATTATTGGGTAGGGAACTATACCAATCTAAGGTCAAGATAGCTAAGGACATGGGAAAGGTTTCGATAAGGAGGTCATCATCATACGTGATGAGATAACAAGCATGATTAAATTCCCTACAGTGTTGCTAAGGATCCTCCTTACTTTAGAACTTATAGAGCTTGGGAAGTTCCCATTGGGGAGGATATGGCTTAATAGATACAAATGGATGGATGGGATCAGTATAGATTTGGTCATATGACAAGATGTTATGAGTGCCCAAGATGGATGATTTTAAGGTGGTCATCTTGTCTATAAACATATTCATTAGGTCTGCTTGGGGTTGTACCCAAAGGGTTATAAGATGCATACTACTATGATGGTTGGGAGGATGCCACATATGGGTATGTGGATGCTAAAGGTTATGTGGAAGATACATAAGGATGGTAAATGTAGGTGGTTGGGTAGTGGGTATGGATACATGCCCTTGTAGGTGAGGGATGTAGCTAAATTTTGGTGTAAGGGGTGCTTGTTGGATAGGAGTGGTATTTGGGTTGGTGACTGATGGAAGGGTGGTAACCCTTATGCTAATTGGTGGTAAGGTAGAGTGTATGGACACCATAAGGATTTGAAGTGGAGTAATGTTTGATGGATTAGAGGTAGCTGAAGGAAGGTTGGTAGTGCTAGAGGTGGACACTCTTACTATGGAGGAGTGGTTGGTACGAGTGGAAGGTATAAGGGCAGTGGTAGTTTGGGTTGGTTAGTTTTCTATGGTAGTCTCAAAGGGGTTGTTGGTTGATGAATAAGCTTGGGTAGTCAATGGTTGGGTAATAATCATGTAAATTGATCTGGGCAACAAATTAGGTGACAATTCGGGTGACAGTTCCACCCTAATTGATGATGAAACTTTCAGGAGCCATAACTTTTGCACCATAGCTCCAATTGACTCACCGTTTGAACCATTGGAAATATAATAATGAGGAGAATGTCATGATATGGAATTGATCTTTTCTCAATGAATTTTGAACCCTAAAAACCCAATGAAAGTGCCCCAAATTTTAATTTTAGTAGTGCAGTCTAAAAATAGTTTCTAAAAATAGTAATTCCTTGAATTCTATATTATTTTAAATCTTAGAAGTCAAACCACTTAATCTACCTCAAAATTGGTGACCTTACACATCCTCCCCATGCATTCAAAATGTGTATAAATGAAGAGGTAACCTGAAATGTGAAGACAAACATCTCTTCCCAGAGATACACATATATTTGTATTGCGATCTTGAGTAATACTACATCTCTTCTCAGAGAATTCATTGTTACTATGTTATTTCTATGCTATTGAAATATTTATCAACTAGAATTTCTATGTTTTTGATCAATGGTATCAAAGCAGTTTGTCTTGAGAGTGATGATCCCGAGGATGAGGTCAGGATACAAGAAGCTTGGGTGGGAAACAACAGAGCTTCCAAACTTTCCACCTATTTGCTCCAAATGACTTCAAATGGTGGATGACATCGAGACATATGATCCTTTCAAGGAAATGGTGAATGAAGCCCTACAATGGAAATAAGTGCAGATGCTATAATAATTTGCCTAAATTCTTCAAAAACTTTCGATAGGAAATTCTAGCTCCGCGGCTACACTTCCTGGCTCCTCATCCAAGGAATGTTCTTTTAGTGCCCCAACACCCTTCAAAGTTTTGGTAAATTTTGATATTCCTACATTTGAAGACAAAATCAATGTAGATGCAGTAGAAAATTGGTTGGATCAACTATCTTCCTACTTATCTATAAATAAGTTCACCGATGGAGAAAATATCACTTTTACTCTTTTGAAATCATCATTGCCCATGAAAAATTGGTGGGAAGTGTACAAAAAGAGGTTCAATACATATGACATTGGCCTTGAGGTGGAACCTACCTAGGATGATTTTGTGGAAGTGGTGAAAGAAGAATACTATCCCATCAGAGCATATGATGATCTATACATATAGTGTCAACAACTTCACCAAGGTAAGGACCAATCTATTCAAGATTACACAGACACTTTTCATTCTTTATCGACAAGATTGGGCATTCAAGAAAGTGAGAAACATAAAAATCTCAAATATCTTGGTGGAATACAATGGTACATATGGGGGGAAATGGAACTCTTCAACTTGGAAACCCTTGTTGAGGCATACAAATTCACAGTGAGCATTGAACAAAAGCATGGTAGAAAGAATATGAAGAGTCAACCCTCAAAATGGAAAAGTGACAAAGAAGGTCAAACACAAGGCCAAAATTGGAAGCAAAAGGAGTTTTAGGATAAGAAATCCTAGAAGGGGAAGGCTATAAAATGGTGTGATTACCACAAAACTAGAACTCACTCCAAAAAAGAATGTCGAGCCATCATGTCACTGATTTCTAAGTCATAGTACTCGATATCTACTACTCTACCTCATACACAACCCACAGTTGAAGAGGATGAAGAAGAAATTGTAGATGCTGAGCCTAACACCATCGTCACTTCATCACAGACCCATGAGGAAAGACCAAATGATAAGGAAAGATTGTTTCACTCTAGATTATGGGTAAAAGGTAAGCCTCTACATTTTATTCTTGCTAATGGGAGTCAAAAGAATTTAATCTATGCTAAAGTTGTGAAAAGTCTAAATCTATCCATGAAGCCTCATCTAAAGAACTATAATATTGGATGGTTGAGCCCAAGGAGACACCTCTGTGTCTTCTTTCATATGCTATAAAACCATTCCAAGATGAAGTCTTGTGTGATGTGGTCAATCTAGGTGTTTGTGATGTACTCCTTGGTCAGCTGTTCATGTATGAGTGACATGGCATTTATGAATCATAAACCTGAAGGATCACCCTCACTCTTGGAACATGGTGTTATAGGGTACCAAAAGTGCAACCTTCCACATCCGTCTCCCTGATCAGTGCTAAACAATGCAAGAGATTAGTGGAGAAGACATAGCAATTTGTTTTCATGGTGGTCAAACCATAAAAATCCAAGAAGGCCGATGTTGCAGTCCTGACTACACAATCAACACAACAACAAAAGTAGATAGGATGAATCATAGGAGAATATGATGACTTATTAAAGTCACCCACATGAGTTCCACTGCATTTCTAGGTAAAACATTTTATTGATTTGATCCCAATATCACCTTTGCCTAACAGTCCTGTGTATCACATATCAGTTTTAGAGAATGATGAGATAAAAAGATAGATTCAAGAATTGATCCAAAAGGGTCACATCAGGCCAAGCTCT
The DNA here is from genome assembly GCA_037957365.1 of Torreya grandis. Lineage (NCBI taxonomy): Eukaryota > Viridiplantae > Streptophyta > Pinopsida > Cupressales > Taxaceae > Torreya > Torreya grandis. Next base: position 5,032,472 of record JARHVA010000552.1, read on the forward strand.
TCACCTTGTGGTAACCCAATTGTCTTAGCACTGAAGAAAGATGGAACATGGAGGCTTTGCATTGACTACTGAGCCCTGAATAAAATCTTTATGAAGAATCGCTACCCTATCCCTAGGATTGATGACCTGCTGGACCAGCTCCGTAGTGTGAAGTTATTCTCCAAAATTGATCTCAAATTTGGTTATCACCAAATTCCCATCGATCCCACTGATGTCTGGAAGACTGCATTCAAATCTAAGGAGGGGCTCTTTGAATGTTTGGTTATGCCTTTTGGCTTAACTTACACACCTGCAACCTTCATGAGGATGATGGATGACATCTTATGACCCTTCACCAACTCATTCATGGTTGTCTACTTAGATGACATACTCATCTATAGTAGAATATGGGAAGAACATTTGCAACATGTTTGTAATGTGTTTCAAAATCTTTGAGAGCACAAGTTGTATGTAAATCTTAACAAATGCACATTTGGGATGACAATAATTCAGTACCTCAAGTATGTTGTGAATGAGGAAGGGGTCCATGTTGATCCAAAAAATATTTAGGTTATTTGAGAATGGCCCACACTAAGGACCCTCACAGAGCTTTGTAGCTTTTTGGGTCTTGCAAATTTCTATCACAAGTTTGTTCTTAGATTTTCACATGTTGCTTGGTCACTAACCCATGTGACTAAAGGAGGAGCTAAAGCTACATTTTAGTGGGGTGAAATACAACAAAGGGCATTTGAGAATTTGAAGAACAGACTCTGATCAACCCCTATTCTTGCCTTTCCAGATTTGCATCAACCTTTTGAGTTGATGATAGATGTATCTGAATATGCCATGGGAGCTGTCATCATGCAACATGGCCATCCTATTGCATATCACAGTGAAAATTTCACTGATATAGTCATAAAATATCCAACATATGATAAGGAGATCTATGCCATTGTGCAAGCCTAAAAACAATGGAAACACTACATCTTGGGGAAAGAGATGGTCATCCACACTGACCACAGACCATTGGAATTCATCCAAACACAAAGCAAACTATGAAATGAGAGGCACCAAAAGTGGGCCACATATCTTCAGCAATTCCACCTGATAATCAAACATAAAAATGGGAGCTCAAATAAAACTATAGATTGTCTGAGTCACCCACCAATTACTGCACTCATAACAGTTCTTGACCTGTGCGGACATGAGACGGCCACTTGGGGTGCTCTATATGAAGTAGATCCTACCTTTGTTAATACATATCAAGTGCTTCAAAAAGGTAAACATGTTTTTGATTTATATTTGCAAGATTATTTCCTCTATCATAAGGGGCACATCTATGTTTCAGTTGTAGAGTAACAAAAGATGATATGGGAAGCACACTTTAGTAGGACAACTAGACACTTTGGTATAAAAAAGACATTGGTAGTTCTTCAAAAACACTTTTACTGGCCCCATATATGAAAGGATGTGGAAAGATATCTCAAATATTTCACCCCATGTGCAATATCTAAGCCAAGAAATAAGAAGCAAGGATTGTACACGCCATTGCTAGAACCAACCAGGCCTTGGGAATCTATCTCAATGGATTTTCTCTCAGGTTTGCCCACTTCAAAACATGGTAAGGACTGTATTTTTATGGTAGTTGATCATTTTTCAAAAATGGCTATCATGATTGCTTATAAGAAAAATATATCTATTGAGGAAATTTCTCAACTATATTTTAGTCATATATGGCTCCATTTTGGTCTCCCCAAGTCCATTATCTCATATCAAGATAGCAGGTTCCTAAGCATCTTCTGGTTCACTCTATGGAAGATGATGGATACTAAGTTGATGAAGTCCATAGCCTTCCATCCACAAACTTATGGTCAAAAAGAGGTGGTAAACTACTTGATTATTCACATGTATCACTCCAAACATCCATGAATATGGGATGAGGGACTTATTTTCATACAACATGGATACAATTAGGCGCTACACAGCTCGACCGAGCACAATCCATTCCAAGTATGTTTTGGGTTCCAACCCATGGCACCAATTGATATAGCTATTCCATTTTCCATCATGGAATACACACCTCATGGAAGATCTAAGGTAGCAAAAGCAACAAAGTTTATTGAACAAATACAACACATCTAGTAACAAGTTCATGACATCCTGGAGAAGATGAATTAGAAGTATAAGTAACACAATGACAAACATAGGATTTCACACTATTTTGCTGTGGGTGACAAGGTTTGGTTACAGCTTCAAAAGGAATGACTTGTAGGCCCACACAAAAATATTTGGCCTCTGTGATATGGTCCCTACACCATCACCAGAAAAGTTGGAGAAAGTGCTTTTGATTTGAACCTACCAGTCTACCTTGGTCTGCATCCAATATTCAATGTGGAGCTCATTAAACCATATCACCCACCTCTATTAGACACTTTAGTTGTAGCAGAACAACTAGACATTGGTGAGATTGATCCATAGAGTTTTTATCCAGTGGAAGAGGATGAAATTTGGGTCACCTGGATGAAGACAATAAGAGGATGCTCTATTTCGCTTTATCGAGTGGTCAAAAGGGGCCAGCTTAGCCACCAAGGTGAGTGGCTCATAGAGAATCAAATCAAGACACAACTACCACACCTAATGGGGAAAATTGATGCAATGGGGACTATTGATTTTAAAGGAGGGGGGAATGATCTAGGCAATAATTTAGGTGACAATTCAGGTGACAGTTCCACCCCAATTGATGACAAAACTTCTGGGAGCCATAACTTTTGCACCATAGCTCCAATTGACTCACCGTTTGAACTGTTGGAAAGATAATAATGAGAAGAATGTTTTGAGATGGAATTAAGCTATGATCAATGAATTTTGACCCCTAAAAACCCAATGGAAGTGCCCCAAATTTCAATTTTAGTAGTGCAGTCTAAAAATAGTTTCTAAAAATAGTAATTCCTCAAATTCTGTATTGTTTTAAATCTTGGAAGTTGAACCACTTAATCTCCCTCAAGATTGGTGACCTTCCACATCCTCTCCATGATTTCAAAATGTGTATAAATTAAGAGGTAACCCAAAATGTGAATACAAACATCTCTTCCCAGAGATAAGCATATATTTGTATTGCGATCTTGAGTAATACTACATCTCTTCACAGAGAATTCATTATTACTATGTTATTTCTATGCTATTGAAATATTTATCAACCAGAACTTTTGAGTTTTGGATTAGAAATAGAGGTTCTCTCCATGATGTGGAAAGGCATGCCATAAGGTATATCTATGGGTGGGGCCAAAGTTGAGATATGGTAAGACATGATTATCAGATAATGTTTCAAGACTATGATATTATTATCTAGGAAAGTGATAAAATCTACATCTCCTTGAGGAACCTCCTAAGGGAAAGTAGGGATTCCTAAGGGGTGGGGAAGTCTTCTATTTTAGAAATGTATTTCATGGATGAAGAGGTAGAACCAGTTTGGATGGGTTTTCTCTGCAAGGTCTCTTCGTTGCTAGCGAGTGAGAAGTATAAGAGATAGGGGAGATTGAAAGCACAAGCAACCTAACTACTCAAAAAAATAAAAGATAAGAAAGTGATCAAAGAAATGGAATCACACTTTAAAAGATATGTTAGGCCCTATATTTTTAATTAATCTCACTTTTGGCTTATGCCTTAAGAAGGTATGTGACTGAAATTAGTTTGTAAAGTGGGTATTAGAAAGGAAATCTAAGGTTGGTTTCAGGTTGTGTTTAGACACTCAAAAGAACCTATATTGGAATCAATACATGGCTTGGTATTGGGGCATACCCCCTCACTTCACACATCATAATGATAAGGGTGTCAGGTGCTTAGCCAATATATATTGATATCTAAAGATTATACTCAACCAGAGAGTTGAGTTGGTCCTCCTCTTGGAAATGACTTCCAAGTAGGATCATTGAGAAAGGGTAAGGTTACCGCTAGGTGATGAAATCCTAGTTGGGCCTTATCTCAATTTTGTTTGAATTTTAATTGATGAAATCGGTTTGGTTTAGTGTGTGTAACAAAGAGTAAAGCTACAATAGATTAATTTGCCTTTAAGTTAAGCTATGTGGACTAAACTTTCAAGAAATCAATGTATGTACTTAATTCTAGGCCCAAAAGAAACTTTTGATTTCATTAATGAACATGTAATAGAGATAGAATGCAAGCAAAAAAGAACCCTAGTAAGGACATAAGGGTCCCACTAGGGATGCCAAAATGTTTTAGTAAATTTATTGCTTATTATTGGAAAAGGGAAAAGAAGAAACTAAGTATGAGTATGGTTGAAAAACTTATTTGATTATGTGCATGTTGAATCAAAATATTGTGGAGAGATCTTATTTGGTTTGGGATGATGACTTAAAACTAAGAAAAAACTAAAGTAAACTTGTTTATTAGACATATAGTTGAGTGGATTTCCTAGTGATAGCTAGATCTCAGAAGTAAGAGCTTCCTTGGGGGCTGTCAATCCACATGTTTTAACTAATTACATTTATAAAATAGAAAGGAAAGCACTTATATCAAAAATAAAAAGATACTAAAATTGAATACAAGAATGCTTGCTAGGAAATAGACTAAAAATGATTAAATTAGTGATAAACTAATTAGAACTAGTGCTAAAGGGTTGGGGTCTGCTTCAAAATTTTAGACAGGGGTCTATGAATAGGCTAGAACATAGAAAGTCAGATTTGGTTGGGGGTATGTTGGTTAAATTAGCTTTATAGTTTTTATTACCATAGTCACCATCAATAATTAGGGTAACCATCAATAGTCAAGCTAACTATCAATGATTTGATAGACCATCAATGGTTGAGATAACCATTGATGGTTACTATGTGTGGATTTGGGTTGATGAAAGGTTGATTGATGAGATACAAAAGATGGATTTTGAGAGATGGTTAAGACCTAGGTTGAATGAAAAATGGAAATAAAGTAAATGAATACTGAGAAACAAATACTTGTATTACTATAAGTTGATTGGATAGATGGGGGAGGTAGACTTGTTGGTGGCTAACGGTACCTGAGAACTTGGTGGAGAGGTAGTGAAAATTTGACTCTCTAATATGATTACTAGATTATTGAGTTGTTTCTGATGATTGACCTACAAAATAAATTTTTTGGATGCATAATCTCTTGATCATGATTGCAGATGGATTTCACCTCTTTTCTCCTCTCTTATAGGCAAGACAAGAGAGTTGTAACAAGACATGAACTGGACATTTCAATTATAACTCATCCATGTAATGATCCATAAATGGAATTAGATGGGCCATTTTTAGAAAAATAAGGCAGGTGACTTGCATGTTAGTTATTAAGGAGGTGCACCCTAACTATTGATGGTCAAGGTGAATGTCAGTGGTTGAGGGTGAAGGGTAAAAAGTCGATAAAATCTAGGCTAAGCCAATTAAGTTAAACTAATTACAGGTTAGGTTAGGGTAGGGGTTAGAGGTTTGAATGGTCCCAAGGGGGTCCTAAGGTGATCTAGGGGAAATTATGACATTTGGGATCATGGTGTGCATATTTTTGATGTCTACACATCATCTTGGTGGCTTGTACTAACATCAAGGTCACCAATGTCCAAAACTATGTCTATGATGTCCCCCTCTTCATTAATGGGACTTCTAATGTACTCTTGTGTGTCATCAAGGGTGGATTATTCATGATGTGATAAAGAGGGATCCTTTTATGGCTTCATTATGACCTCCTTTTTTATTTATTCCTTAGGGGAAGGTCCCCTCTCTGGTTGTGCTTTCAAAGTCACTACTATCTACTTAGATTCCCCACTTTTAGGTGCTAAAATATCTTGTTTCAAAGGAATAGATGTTTTTAATGTATAATTAGGGCCTTGTGGGTTACCTATAGGAACTTTATCTTTTGGTGGAAAAAGGGTAGTACTTTGTCATTTTGTTTGTGCTTGTGCATTTGAGCTGGCATCTTGCCCTAACATCTTCTCCTTCCAATGCCTTATAATCTCTAGTAGGGGTGGAATCATTTATTTCTTATCCTCAGTAATCCTTGATATATTCTTCCTTAGCTTTAACATATAAAATAACAAATGAATTGTGTCCTTGACTAAGAGTTTTTGGGATTTGTTAATGGTATTATCTGATTCTAGTTTTTCTCTATAAGCCTTCTTGCTTGTATATATAGCTAATTGGTGAAGAGTATGAGTCTCAACATTACTTTTATCTGCACCAATATTCATGATGTATGCATCATATATTTTATTTATAGAGTTCATAAAAAAAACTCATAGTGAAAACATACAACTTAAGCCACCTAGACAAGTCATTTGCAGGGCTCATCCAAATATATGCTAAAGAAAAGTGTTGATTCACAAAGAAATAGGATTCATCCAATATTTGAATGGTCAAGTCCTTAGGAATGTACCACTCATTCCAAAAATACTCTTTCATTACATCATACAAGCCTTTCATTCTTGAATTGTGAGCAGGGGTAATATAACCAGGGCATATGAACAATTTAAACCACTTAGCTAGAAACTTGTTTTAAGGTGGGTAAGCCCACTTCAAATCATCAAAGATGTAATTTGGCACACTAATTTCATCAAATACAAATAATAAAATAATTTCACCCCAAGCAAATTTATGAATAGGCAGGTGATAGGCCTTTTCCACATCTCTAATAATCCACTCAACAAAATACTGGGAATATTTATACTTGAACCAAGTGTTCCATATCAATTTATTTCTACCTATCCACCCCTCCAAGCTTGTTCATATCCAAATTTTTAACTACCCAAAGGGTAGGATCTTGAAGACTAGATATGTATATTGCATGGCCTTACTTCTTATACTCAAGCACCACTACCATTTTCTCAATTTCTTATTAATCCTCAAAATCTCAATTGACGTCAACACCCAAGCATTGTAGACCTTAGAATTTGATAATTATTTGAGAAGTGATTCTCATTATGTACACCCTAAAGTAAAATTAATCTTCATGAATGCATGAGATAAGAAACCTCATGACCTCCATGGGCTTGCTAAAATAAGGTAGATTGAATAGCTAAAATAACATGGCATCATTGAGATGATTGAAAATAGGAATATCATAAATGAGATCATTTCTTGTGTTATGCCACTCAACCCTATAATTTTAATGTAATTATACTTCATTACTTAGTTGGTGATGATTGTAATCAAATAATTGGTAGGTTAACACATTAAATTCCCATTTCTCTGCATGCAACACTATCATGATATCACATTTATTCAATTAATATAGGGGGTGGGGGAGGTGATACTATTTTATTCTTTGCCTAACACACCATATTATATTATTTAATATTTATTCTCTATATTTTATATGACAATATTTCCTCTTATGCATAGGATTCACCAGGTACTTCCTCTCTTATCAAAATTGGCTATACTTTTACACCCTCAAACTCTTCTTTCTTGTGAATCATAGGTAAGGGATTGAGTATTTGGGACTTATTATTTAGATGCATCACCCTTTGATGAGTCCAAAGGTTGAGGTGAAGCCATCTGATCCTCCTAAAATAATATGAGTCTACTATTTCCAATTCACTCAGCTTTCTCACTTTAACATCCTCTAATGGCAGACACAGACACCTATAACCTGAAATTCCTTCAACTAAGTTCTTCTAATCATAAGTTCTCTAATATATATATATATATTCACGATGATCATATTAATTCATAATTATGAATTATTCATTGAAATTTGATAAATGCTTCATCTGATAGCTTAAAAATATTCTAATCAGCTTTGTAAATTCATAAATTTGTAATAATAAAGTGTTAAAATGATGACTAGTTAACATTTTATAGATTTGAGGGATAATCCATATTTACTTATCCATGATCTCATCTAATATTTCACTCATTAATAATTGTAATGATATTACCATGATGTCAATTTATCACACTTTCCATCACACATTACTTTTATCACATTTAATGCATATATCCCATCTATCACTTTTATCAAAGTGTCTCTCTATATATATCATAGATATGGATGACCCAAAAATTCTCTTGGGAGGCTGAACACCCCATCCCAAACTATATCTAGGGATAGGGGCACTTAATTGATCCATATAGACCCCATATCTATGTAGAGGGGGCGAGGGATATGGTCTTGCGTAACCCCTCTATATATATGGGAATCTATCTATGATGGTAGTGCTATCCTATCCTATTTTATCCCATCCTATCCTATAATTAGATAGGAATATAGAGATAGGGGTGAGATGATAACTATGAACAATTTAAAAACTTTCATTTTCAAGGTAGGAGCCTACTTTATTTTTCATCTTGATCCCTTATAGTAGTTACACACCACATCTTGTGTATCTTATTATCATTATGTGTTTCCACTTAGGTGCCCCTTTTCCATGTGCATTTACTTCCACCGTTTCTTTTGTGATTTTAATCTTTACTTCATTCACACTTACCCACACTAAAATATGTCTATGGTCCCCATGACTTGAAAAAATAATAAGAAATAACCAAGTGTTGATCTAAACCTAAGAAAAAGGCACATAAATAATGCCATGGTTTATTGAAAAACAAACCAAAATCCTAAACTAGTCCACTAATATATGCCTTATTAACAAAAGGGAAACATCACTCAAAATGCTAGGGTTGAAGTTGACTACCATTGAAATGGCTTGGAAGGAACCAGTCATCTAACCACTTCAACTTACATGTGCCTATGGGATGAATGCTATTAATGATAAATGGACCATCCTAATAGATTCAAAGTTTTCTTGAATAGCATATGAACTTGGAGTCATAGACTAACACATGCATACCAGGAGAAAAAGTTTTATTCTTAAGATGTCTATCATGCCAGGACTTTTGTTTATGTTTATCTACTCCTTGATTCCAATACGTGAGAAAATGTGTTTCATCTAATTATATTAAAACATCCAAGTGCACTTTCAAAGATGATAGATCATCCAACTGACCAATGTGTATAATACATAAAAAAGGTACAAGGAACTCAACCAGGAGAATGATTTTGACACCAAAGAAAAGGTTAAAAGGAGTACTCTTACTCAACCATTTATACATGGTTCGATATGCCCGTAATATTATAGAAACATGATCATCTTAGTTAGTGTGAAAAATATTAAAAATCTTCATCATTGTATAAACCAAGATTTTATTGAAAGCTTAAGCTATACCATTGGCCTGAGGGTGATATGGTGTAGTCTTGTGGTGTAGAATCATGAACTCAACCAAAAGGATATGGATTGTCTCATTAAGGAAATGATTTCCACTATCACTAGTCAAACTTAAAGGACATCTATACCTTGTGATAATATTATCCCAAATAAATATGGTGGTAGTTATAATAGTATATTCTTGGGTTGGTGCTACTTTAACCTAGTAAGTGAGGTAGTCTATGGAGGTAATGATATAACATGCATCAATATGCCTTAATATAAGAATAATGGGCCCAATAAAATCAACAACCCATTTCTCAAAGGGTTCATAAGTAAGTATCAGATGAAGGGCCATAACATCCCTCTAATTTGATTTACCCACATGTTGACATATATCACATTGGCATGCATAAGCTTTGGAATCCTTAAATAAAGTGGGCCAGCACAAACCTACTAATAAACACTTACATGCTATAGGATTACCAACATAATGTCCTCTAGTGAAACTTTCATGAAATTCCTAAATAATTTTAGTGTGCTTGTATTGCATCATACATCTTCATAATACTTCATCCCATCCAAATTTATAAAGGTCACCTCTAATCAGCTGGAAAGGAGCAACATAGATAACCAATTACTTTTTATCTTGAATGTTAAGGTGGGATGGTGCTGAACCTATGTTAAGAAAAGCTAAGATATCCTCTAATTCCTCAAGTATGTACATGAATTGAAATAGATGGACATTAGGTTAGTCATCTTTGATGGTGTAAGCTGGTTCACCATATTCAATGCATAACAAATGATCTAGTCCATAATTATTCTTACCTAATTTCACCATCACAAAAAATTAAAATTCTTGAAAGAGAACAACCCATCAAAAAGTGATTCCATGTGACACTGACTTATCTACGAGGTATTTGAATGATTCATGATATGTAAAGAAAGTAAATGAGGTAGACAAAAAATATTGGCAAAACTTATGAAACATGTATGCCATAGACAAGGCCTCATGTTTTGTAGTTGACTAATTCCACCCAACTAGAGTGAGCTTCCAATTGACAAAGTATATTAGATGATCATGACTACCCTCACTAGGTTGTGTAAGGATAATGCTCACTGCCTCACCTGAAGCATCAACATGTACATGAAAAGGATTTGTCAATTTTAGAAACTAAAGAATGGGGGTAGTGATTAGCTTATCCTTGAGTGTTATGAATGCTTGTTGGTGAGCATTTATCCATAAAAAATGACCATTTTATTTAAATAGTTCCTCTAGAGGTGCTATGATCTTAGGATATCCCAAAATAAGTTTTTGTATGTTGTGTGTCCTAGGACAGACCTCATGTTGGGTGGTTAGTACTAGAAGACAAATAATGACTGTAATCTTAACCAAATCTATCAAGAGTCCTTCAAAACAAAAAATGTGGCCCAAAAAAATGGCACAAAGAGTAGTAAAGACACACTTCTTTAGATTTAAAGAAATCTAAAATTGACAATAGTGATCAATCATGAGGCAAACATTAACATAATGATAATGCACTAAACCATAGACATTCCCATCATCCAAGTATACTTGAAGGAATTTATGAATAAAATTATTAAAATACTCTACCTCTATATGTGAGAACATGACTAGAGCATTCTTCAAACTGAAAGGCATCACATTGTAGGCAAATGAACCCCATTCAATTACAAAGGTGGCATTTGGTTTATCTTCTTGTATAATCTGGATGTAATGATAGATAGAAAAACCATCAGTGAAGGTATAAATCTTGCACCCAACAAATCTTAAAATTTACTCAACAAAAGGTGCTAAAAAAGGGTCAGTTATGTAAATAGCATTGAGTACCCGATAGTCTACACAAATATGAATGTGACAATCCTTATGGATACTGATCACCATGGGGCTCAAACATTTAGATTCATTAATAAGAGTGATAAATCCAATGCATAACATACTATAAATCTCATCTTTAACTCAAGCATTCATGTTAGGATTCATTTGACAAGTTCTCTTTTTGACTGGTTGAGCACCCTCAATTAAATTTATGTGCATCTTTCCCAATTAAGTATACACTCCTTTCATCTTTATGTAATTTCACGGGAAAACATTTTGATATTTCTATAAGAGTTAAAAAATATTGGTTATATCAATATCAAACCAAGAATTCCCCATAGTGTCCATCTTAGATACATACTTTATTCTAATATTATGCTGATCCATCTGGAGTGGATCTAAATATGGTTGATGGTCAGTCTATATGGTATCTCAAACATTACATTCTTCATATTTAGTATGTAAATCTAATTGGTAAATGGATGGATTTTTTGATTCAGAACTAATACCTTCCTCAACTTGGTACACAACATTCTATCTTCCCTTTCATATTTATTACCTTAGTGCATGGTCTAGTTAAGAGTCAATATGTGAAGAAGATGAAGCAAAGGTATCAAATTATTAAAAAATAGACAAGTTATCCTCATGTGTGTCATGTATATGTCATAAGTAGTCTTCAACTAGAACTGGATCACCTATAATATCTTGACATATGGCTTGTAGGGACAAGAATAAATCCATGTGAGGGGATGAGTAAGATAGTGCTAAAATCATATTAATTCTAATGTTACTCCATAAATCTATGTCTAGGCATCGTTCTTGATGAATGTACCATGTTCTAGCCTAAGTGTGTGGCGTATCATAAAATGAATGAACCCATAGGTAATCAAGAAAATATGTCTCATCCACATTCCAAATGTTTTCATAGACCTTGATATGATCTTCTAGTACATTAATACCATCATAACTTAAAGTGCCATAAACACAATTATCATGATATAAATGATAGTACATAGAAGTGCACACTTGGTACTAGGTGAGTAAATTGTGAAGGTGATTTGTACACCATCGAGCAACTATCCCTTAAAAATCATATCTAAGTGATCACATCCATTCATATTCAAACACATAAAAATTTTCCAACTATTGCACATACTCCCAGACTTCTATTTTACCATGAAACTTAGGTGATTGATCTAACTGTAGGGGTGGTCCAACCATCAAATATCCACCAATAAGGAAAACAAACTTATGACACTTAAGTAGCTTGCATGGAACATCTTATTGAGTACCAATGGTTCCATAAATTTATCCAATAAGATCATTTTCTCTATAAGCCCAATGTTCACAGGCTTTGATGGTAGTGTCAAAAATATACTATGGATTCACCCACAATAATATACCATCTAGACTAGGATCAAAACACTCATTTATCCAACCTATGACATTATAGATATAAATGAGATCCTTATCAATGTTAAATAGTTCATAAAAATGGGCTTCTTGAGCATTATATAGGGGAATCACAATGCACTAATCATCATTTTCAAAATTGATGTAACACTTTTTGAATCTCAAGTTAGTGTTGTTTGCATTACACCATGGATAACCCAAAAGAGCTAGAAAATCATTAGCTTTAGCCAAATCAATTAATTCAAAGTTATCCTTGGAAGTGACATACAAAATTTCAATGATGACATCCTTAGTAACTCCTATGGTAGTGCACAAGTCTTATTATCCATGAATAATACATGAGGAGAAGGTTATAAAAGAGGGATTTCCATATTTCTCAAACCATCCTTTGTTAATAAATTTACCTCCATACTAGTGTCTACTAGTATATCCTAAATGATCCAACCATCAATAGCTAAATTTACTAAGATTTATTTATCACATTCCATACTAGGTTAGACATGAGCTTCTTATCATTGTGAATGCTTAAATTGACTATCATCTGTAGGCTTTGGTGCTTGATGACCAACCAATTACTCAAAATGGGAATGATATATTCATCAAGAAGTTATTTGCATAATTCATGAAATCATCATGCAATGAGACTTGGAGAACCAAAGCTGCATAAATTTCAACATGCGTAGCAACATCTCTATCCTTAAGAAACTGAATTTCACCTTGAAATTCTTGTAACAAAGTCATTATGTCCTACAATACTTATTTTTATTGCTGAGCATTTGAGTAGAAATTCACATGAGGTTATTCCTATTGAACCTTGCCAGTGTGTGGATTTGATGTGGATTGGGAAGGAACACCACTTCATGTAGTAAAATTTACCTTATGACTAGTCAGAGTAGTAGGGTGAGGTCTCTATTAGGTAGTTGGAGTTTATTCAATATATTTCATTCTATCACCCTTCTCATTATGCTCTTTAGTGATGGTGACATACAATTCTAGGCATTCCTCTAAATGATACTCATTATTACAAAAGTCACATGTTTGATAAATGGCGTAATCACATAGGTAATGCTCTATAGATCTGCACTTGTAGTAGGTTCTAGGTAGAAAATGACCACATCCATGTCCATGACCACAACCTATATAGGACTAACCTCCACCATTATCTTGGTTATTGGCTATATAAGTCTAATAAATACCTCAACACACACCTTATAAATATTAATAATAAGGCAAAAATCATTTGTCTCATGTGTATATGCATCACATATTTTAAAATAAGATGATACATTTGATTAATGAGTACATTGAGGTAGGGAACAATCTCTCACATCAAGGTCTTCTTGGCATATTTCATAGGACTACTTTACCATGACACAAATACTCTTCTTGGGACAATTATTTCTATTATGACCTTATACTTCATAGTCAACACACCATAAAATTCTATGAAGATATTGAGTACTGTTCATGATAAGATTATCCAATTGAGATGCCATGTAAATAATCTAGGATTCCGTAAAGGGACTAATCCTTGTATCTATACTTTCAATAGCTTCGTTATGAAGGTAAGCTTACAATGCCTCATGCAGGTCAATGGATGTCTTATGGGTTCATGTGTATTGGAAAGGAAGTAACAAGTGTCCTAGAAACCAATGGGCATGTTGTGTCATGTTTATCTCCAATGATAACATGGAAATAAGTGTTTTAAAATATGCATCATATCATGCACACTCTCAGTGAGTTCTTATTTGATATCCTTTGGGGTACTGATCCTCTATTGTTTAATCTCTTAGATGTCAAATTATTAGAGAAAAAACACATTTAATTTCTTTTAATTTAAAAAACTTATTGTGGATCAACATATTAGTGCCATTTATACTCATAGTCTAAAATAGTAGTGGAAAACTAAGTTTCCTTCCATTTAGTAGAAGTACTACCTCACGCCCACCAAATGAGTTTGCACTTAAGAAAATGTTTCAACACTATGATATTCAAGTAGATTAAGCATCATCTCATATTACACTATAGGGGGATTGGGTGTTATCAATGGATCCTATTGTGACGAACATCTAGTTCCTCCTGGACCTTATGGGGGAGGTCCATCAATGCCTCTTGGACCACCTGCAGATCTTCTAGATGAACCACCACCGGTATCACATCCCACACTTCTTGTGGCAATAGAGACACCTAATACATTGGGTGTAAAAGGAGGTTGATTAACTATGAAAGGGTTGGTACTCTTCCTACTAGTTATACTTAGTCTATGAGACATTCTAAAGTGAGCCATAGGGTTGAATTATAATAGAAAATAAATTAATGACAAATTATTATCTTGATTTTGTACTTCAAATGTTTCTTCAACAAGTTCAGACTCTAATTCTACACTATCTATATCCAAATTTATTACAATAAATTCATCCAACTCAAAGGCATGAGCATGAACTATGGGTGGGGAATTAGGCCTATCTAGATTGGATTCTACAGTCACCAATGCTTAACTTGTTTCTCCAGTGCATACTTGTAAGAGAATTAGATGTGGTCCTGTGATTAGGGAGTCCTCATTATGCCTTTCCACCTCCCTTTAGATCCTCATGACACTTCCAAAATCCTCCTAATCCCTTCTTGGACTACTTCTAATCTTATCTTTTTACCTAGCCTGTTCATACTTGCACTTACATAACTCCCACTGAATGGCTTACACGTTGAACCACCTATATTATATCAATATATGCCCCTTCATTTCGACACCAACTATGTTGCTCATGTAAAGGATATTTTAGGCATCCATGTGGAAGTTTTCAAGTCTTGAGTCAATTATAATATTATTAGTCTCTAACAAAAACTATGTGATATACCTTTTAGAGGAAGTTAAACTAGGATTCTTTTAGACAAGAGTACATAGAGACTACATATTCTAAAATATAACTATTAAGTATTCCTAGCCATAAAATATCCACTATGCATGTCTAGGGTGCTCCCAATCTTTCCAAGGCTAACTGATGTTCTATTGACCAGGAGATATTATGTCTATAATTCCTTGAATGGTCTTGTGCATATGTTGAAAGCTAGACATGTAAATGAAAAAGCATTTATACAAAGAAAGATTCATAGAGTGAGTCAAAAAGGTGTTGTTCTACGCATTCATACATATAAATTCTTGGTTCAAGATACGAAAGTGGAAAATTATCTTGTATAGTAGTAACCCAACGGTCAACACTTTTCAAAGATAATCATTTGAGTAATTTCCCACTATTGTGTGAATAAGTGCAACAGGTCCTAGCAATAGAACCAAAACATTGGGCTCTTTTCATTTAGTCTAGAATGTATTTACCTAGTTATGCATCTAAGTGAACAAGAGTTTCAATGAGCTAACACATCAACACATCATGTGAGAAAAGGTTCTTGCGTACTTACTTAAAGCATGTAGTTTAAGACTAGTTCATATTGGTTTCATCACATGGTAGTGCATTCATATAGTTTATTAAGCTAGGGAAATTGAACAAGTACTTAGTTCTAAATTCATACTTAGTTCAATGTCTCACTCTTAACTATTCATTTCCTACTTAACTAATCATAGAAAAAGAAGGGTGTAAACTGAGTAAAAAATAGTAATAACTCCATTATATTCATGATCATATTACATAAGTATTTCATCAACACAAAATCTTCCTTTGATTACATTCATATGCCATATCTAAGATTACCATGGCTCCAAGATTACAATTATCAACCAAAACTAAGGGGTATTTATACATGGGTTTACCCCAACCATACAGTTATAAAAGTAATTAAAAAGATGACTTACCAACAACCATTAATAGTAATGAGTCATGGGAAGCTGTTTACATTAAAATCCTAAGGACATGGGCTTAATTTCCCCTATATACTCTCTCTATTCTAGATCCTCATCATTGTGCACCTATCTTCTCATAGACTAATGTTGGATTCACACTTGACTATTCTTCTCAGACGTTTATGTGATTTGTTTCCTAATCATCTCCACTTTTAGTGCATTTGCCCAAGTCTTCACTATTATTTGAGTCCTACTTATTAGTTTATCTATGTTTTATCATTTCCTTATTCTACATGACTTACATCTTCCACACCATAGTCTTTCGTGCCATGTCTCTCTTGCACCATATCTTTCTTGCATCACTGTATCTTAAAAGTACTTAACCAAACTAGATTCAAATTAAGGGCCCAAAAATGTTGTATGCTTCCACTTATTGAATAAATATAGTTATACAATTAATGAAATTGTTTTATCCTTCAAATTTTAGAGTGCACGACTATTCACTCTAAACATTTTGAGTGGGAGGTTGTCCACTCTAAATTTTTTGAGTGGGTGACTACCCACTCAAAAAAATGTAGCATATTTAATTTATTTTGAATATGAAACTTAGATATAACCACAAATAATTTCAACTATACATATGACCCAATGTAGGCATAGTTCAAATAAGTGTTAATCATCCTATTAAAGCATTTACATCCCTCATCCACTATATCTACATGGCTATTTTTAAATAAAACAAAAAATATATCCTAAAATCATTATATTCCATGAGATTGCATCTTATTCATACATTTTTTTGAATAATTCACATGAATATTTTATGCTTTCAATATTTTCATACATTTAGTCAAACAATGCATGTGCATGTTGTATGCTTTCACATTTTAGAGTGGGTTACCACCCCCTATAAAAACTATTTCATTGTTGATTCATTTTGAATATGCAACATAGATCTACCAACAAATAAGATTATCCATAAATGTGAGATAATGCAGGCACAAACCAAATAAGTACCAATTATCCTATCAAATCATTTACATCCCTCATCCACTACATCAGGTTTAATTCATTTTGAATATCAATTTTAGAGCCACCAATAAATAAATTCAACATTATATGTTATCCAATATAGGCATAGTGTAAATAATTTCAATCATTTTGTTGAAGTATTTACATCCCTTGTCAACTAAAGTTGCTTGGCTGATTTCAAATAGAAAAAAAAAATATCATGCAATCATTGCATTGCATGATACTACATCATAATCATACATTTTTTCAAACAATTTATGTGAATGATGTGTGCTTTCAAATTTTGCATACATATACAATGGAATGGGCAACTACCTAGTCTAAAAACTATCGTAGGTTTAAGTAATTTTTAAAATGAAGTTTAGAGATACAACAAATAAATTTAAAAAAACATGTCATCCATTGTATGCATAGTGAAAATAAGTGTCAATGGTCCTATTTAAGTATTTAGATATTTCACCCACTACAATTCCATGCCTGCTTATAAATAGAACATAAAAATATATACTTTAATCATTGAATTCCATGATCCTACATATCATTCACACATTTTGTCAAAAAATTCATGTGCTTGTTGTATGCTTTCACAAATTTGTTGAATTTACAAAATATAACTAAATAATAAGCTTGAAACACACACCAAAACTTCCCATGCACTGAACAACTAAGTTAAAAGTGTATATTCCACTAAAATTAGACCTTCATATAGATACCAAATTCTATTATACAATGCATGGCTTAAAATAATATCTTTAAATTTTATAATGAAAGGTGTTAAAGCTTCTTCATTAAAATTAGGAAATTGATAACTTTCTCCATCATCTACTTTTTAATAAGTTACCAAATCAAGAGTAGTAAGGCATGTACGGTTTTGTGTTGACAGAAACACTAGCTTGAATTTTTACTCCCTTTTCATGTTAAAATATTGATGTGTATGTTGGTTTGTTCATTTTATACATTTGAGTTTTATATTTGGATATATCAACATGTGAATATCTAATGGTATTGATGGACTCTAGGTAAAATATTAAAGAACCCATAGGTAATAGACTCGATCTATTCTTAAAGATATTTAACATTTGCAAGTGAAGTAGGAAGATATTATTGAATGCATAAATATATATTTTATTTTAATTTAAATACATATTTTTCTAAAAATAATTAATTTTAGGATGGGACCACCCTCTCCAACAATTACATGAAGCTCATTGATGCAAAGCATCACAAAGGCAACATGATATGTTAGTATGTTTGAGAGTTGTTGTTATCCATTTCTAGTTTGATATGGGTGAGAGAGGTCTTATAAGAGCTCTTAGGCTATGTTGGAGTCATTAGGAGTATTGAGTTTGAGTTTTTTTATCCCTTTAGAGTTTTCCTTCCAACTAACCAAATTTTGAAAATTTAAATTTAGAATTGGCTTTGTGAGGTATTGTTGTGTGAAATACAAAGGTTGATGAATGTTTGTTATGGGTAATAGAGGGTCATAATATTGTGTGAAATATCTAATTCAATGTAAAAGTCATAAATCAATCAATGTAAGCCAATAAAGGTAAACTTGTAACTACCACCCTACATGGGAGATGTCCTTGTGAAGAGTTTTCTTGCATGTTTTAGTGGCTTGAAAGGTGGAAAATGCATGTGAGTAAATGAGGATAGTAGTATAAGGTTAGATAAGAGGATAAATTTGAATAAAATGGGTGTATATTTCTAATAAATATCAATATTTGATGAATAACTCTACCTACCTTGAAAATTCTCTATATGCTTGCTGTATGTGAATGATATCAATGAAATAACAAATGTTTAGAGAGATTTGTGTATTTCCATGAGACTTATGGTATGAGATAAATAATGTATTATATATTTCCTTTAATAGAGTGGGTTTATATGATAATTTTCCAAATAAAATGAATTCATCCGCAACACAATCCATAAAGGAGGAATTCTATGTTGATATAGTCAGGAATGTCTAGCAAGTGAGGTATTTATGATGATTATTTGAATGATATTTAAATTGCTTGAAACTTAAAAATAGTAGAGAGTTTTTATTTATATTTTTAAATACATTTTTTATACTTATAAATCCATATAAGTGTAAGAGACAATTGAAAACCTTCATACACAGTCATATTATACACTCATAACTTAACATATTTGCTTGTTGGGAAAATTTTGTGTTTGTTCATGAAGTGATAGCTGTTATAAAAGGTGAAAAAAGTTAGGAAAGACATAATAAAAGTTTTATTATGTTATTAAGTTCCATAAAAATCATTCTATCCTTTTTTTAATGCTCTCGACCACCGACAAGCCTGTTAAGACCCTGCTAGGGTTTTAAATCTTGAAACTTAAATAACTTTTATTTTTTCATATAAAATTTATTATAACTTTAAAATATATTATGTTTTGAGGTTATATAGAGTATTAAAGAGTTTTTAGGTTTATACCTAGATTTATAGTATGATATCTAGGACTATGGCATTAAATTAGGCTTAAAGAGACCTAATTGGTAAAGAGGTGAGTTGAGTTAGTTGGTCCAACTTGACAGTTGGGTCTTAAAATTTTATATAAAGATAAAAGAGGATAACGGGTATCCAAAAAATGTATTATTTTATATATAATATTTTTTAAATGTTCACACTTTATATTTTCCCTAAAATAGGGCTATAAGGAACTAGGCAAGAAATAAGAAAGAGTGGTTTGGTTGAGAGTACAAACTTGGGGATTGAGAATTATGAAAGGATGTGTAAGGGAGATAAAAAATAAAATGTGGATGGCCATATAATAATTGGAGAGAAGAAATGAACCTTGGACCATGTTTTAGGGTTTTTATGCCTATGAATCTATATGTGAGAATGAACATTCTTGAATCAAGAATGGAGAGTGAAGTAGTGGAAATGGTGTATAAGATGATAATGATGGTGAAAAGTAGGGAAGAATTCATAGGATGAATAAAAGTGATATCCAAGAGAAAGAGAGGAGGAATAGATGTTTAAAAAGAGGCTTAGGTGCCTAGTTAAAGCAAGATTGATCAAGTGTGTCAAGATGCAAGTAATGTACCTACATGAAGCAAACATAGTTAGAGATGATAGTAGTCATTAAAGGGGAAATTAGAGCCATAAACAAGAAGGAGGAGAGTGTAGGCATCATCTCTACATCAAGTGGTATCAGAGTAGGTAATTTCTTAGAAAGTTTATGAATTTTAAGTATTAAAGGTTTCTAATTAATGTTACAAGAATGACTAAGAGAGGGAAATAAAGGTTGTGGAAGCCTAGAAGTTAAGAGTTTATGGTAGAAGAGTAACCCTAAGAAGAGAAAATAAAGATTGTAAGAAGGAGGAGAGTGTAGGTATCATCTTTACATCAAGTGGTATCAGAGTAGGTAAGATCTTGGAAAGTTTATGAATTTTGAGTATTAAAGGTTACTAATTAAAGGGGAAATCAAAGCCACAAACAAGGAGGAGAGTATAGGCATCATCTCTACATCAAGTAGTATCAGAGTAAGTGAACTCTTGGAAAGTTTATGAATTTTAAGTATTAAATATTACTAATTAAGGTTACATGAATGAGTAAGATATGGAAATAAAGGTTGTATAAGCCTATAAGTTAAGGTTTATGGTAGAAGATAATTCCTAAGAAGAGAAAATAAAGACTCAAAGAAGAGGAGCAGTTCTAAGGTGAAAAAGACTTGGACAAGAGTGTCAATAGACTAGGTAAAGGAGAAAAACTAGGTTGATACACCAAATCAAGGTGAAAAATATTTACTTAAGAAAAGATGAATATAAAGAAGATAAAAGGGAATAAGGGCTTAACTCAGTTAGAGTACCATGATGAAATAAATAATAAGGAAGACCCAAAGATAAAAGGGTTAGTTGTTGAAGAGGAGATGATTGAGATAGATCAAAGGTTAGAAAAGATAAAGCTCTTATTGGAGCTCATGCAATAAGATGAAAACTAATGGTATGGATGGGTAATGAAGAAGAAGAGAGTTAAGTGGCCCATAAATTTACTCATAGATAGAAGAAGAAAGATTGTCATGAGAGACAATGAGAAGCAAAATAATTTGCTATGTAGGCAACTTAAGGAGGAGATGAAGAAGCTCATGAAGGATGAACAGGTTAGTATATAAGAGGAAGGTGAGAAACACCTTAAGGAGAATGATATAATCATGGAATATTATGAAATGAAATAACTAAAACAACCTAAGAAGAGGAATATGTAGGCAAACAAGCCTCAAGTTTTTAAATCTAAAAATATCTTATCATGTGTGTATGTATGTACATACGTGAAGAAAGAGGAAGTCTATTTTGAGGACATAAAACTTGAGAGGATGAAGGAAAGCAATCATGAAACACATGCTTATGATGAAGAAGAAGTTTTTTGGACAACCATGTATAGAGGTATAGTGGTTTGTTACCCTGAAAGAGGAGAGATGCTTGGAGAAAGAGATCTTCAAAAAGAAGGATGCCTCATTAAAAGTATAAAAGAGATAAAATTTAATCAAGAGGATGAAATCAATAGGTATTTAAATCAATAATTTGAATTTTTATTAATGGAGAAATCAAAGATTTTGAATAAGATATTATATGTGATGATGAGTTTTTAGATGAAAAAAAAACCAACCATTTATCTATGAAAGTTGGGATAAATTACAGGCAGAGATGGCAGCTTTGGAGCATGCCATAAATAAATAATAAGAGGACAAATTATGTCCTAGAATAATATTTGAGTATATGAGAAATGGACATGAGACAATGGTGTCTCAATAAATATAAATAGTGATAGATAAGTCAACATACATCATGGAGCAGAAAGGGTAGATACAAGAAGAGTATGAAAGATTGTCTAGCTTGACACACGATAGAGATGAAGCACAAGTACAAATTATGAAAGAGTAAAATGAAGAAGAGGGGTTTATGTGGAGAGGATTGATTTAATAGGCCGAAGTTAGTTTATTAGAGTTACTTAGTCAAGGTAAAAATAAGGTGAAAGCTATCATACAAAATCTAGAGGTAGAATTTCAAGAGGAAGAAAAGGAGATTTCAAAGAAAAGAAACATGTTTCCCATGGGAATTATTCAATAATATGAACTTTTAGGTCATACAAGGGTATAAAATAAAAAACAAGTGATGATTTACAACCAATAAGATGGACAAGCATTAGTACAAGGTGAATTAAATCAATTTGCAAGCCAAGATATGCCTAAAACTATGAACAAGCTGAGTATAAAGTCATGTGAGATTATCAAAGAATAAGTAACGATATCCAATGATTTAATTAGATATTATAGGTTAAGAGGATAATATAATGAACTAAATAAGATGAAATGGATTCCTAGAGAGGCTTAGAATAAGAATACAAAATCAAGAAAGAATGGAAAAGACCATGAGGTCCTTGAAGAGACTAGTAAGTCTCATGAATGCCATTTGATAGGTACTAAGTATGATGGTGCAGGTATGGAGATCAAAGAGAGGGAGTAACTCCATGATCACATAGAGAAAATAAGCAATGAGACATAATAGCTCATGATAGATCCAAGGAAAGAGGAGAACATTGATGTTCCTCACAAAGAAGATGATTGGATGAAAAATACATGTTTGGAGGAGGACAAGACCATTCCAAATGTAAAATAAGGAAGGAGTAAGAGTATGATATCATTGAGAGAGAAAATATAAGGTATAATTAGCATAAGAATTAGTTCAAGTGGCATGAATAGAGATGAATAACAAATACTCATTTAAGGAGAGTTACAAACAAGTGAGCAAGAAAGTAAGCACATGAAGAAAGAGCAAGGCAAGAATTTGATCCATTAAATTAGTGATGTTGCAGATAAATTAGCTGAAGATATATATTATGATATTAAGAGAGAAGGTTTCCAAAATTTTTTATGTTATGATGAAATTGAATTGGTCAAGGAGATGTCATTGCATGATAAGCAAGGATGCTATGAGAATACTCACCATGAGAAGGTGGAGTGTCATGAAGAGGCATACAAAGAGGATATATATGAGATTATGGAAAGGGTAAAGATTCATAAGAAGCCATTATATCATGAGGATGAAGGAGAAAGCATGGTTAATAAGATGGACCAACAAGGAGTGCATGAGTAAAGCATGATAAATGTGGAAAGAAGCTATGGAGTAGAAGCAAGAGTGAAAAATGAGAACCAACCATTTGAGTTAGTGTATGAGGAAAAAAAAATGAGATAGAGGAGATAGAATATGAAGTGGATAAATATTTTTAGCATATCATGTACTTTATGGATGTAAAAGATGAGTTGGAAAAAGAGGAAAGACAAGGATAAAAGACAAAGATAAAGACACCAGATGAGAATAAATGAGAAATATAAGATGAGAAACAATAAGAGAAGCTCATAAAATCAGAGGATAAATAATTTGAAAACAAGGAAGAAGTTAGACAAGATGCATTTGAGCAGGAACTCAAATTTTCCCACTTAGGGAGCTTTATGTAGAGCATCACAAGGTGACATGAGATGTTAATATGTTTGAGAGTTATTGTTAGTCATTTATAGTTTGATATGGGTGATAGATGTATTATAGTGATCATTAGGTTATGTTTTAGTCATTAGGAGTATTGAGTTTGAGTGTTGTTAGTAAGGCCTTCAGAGTTTTCCTACCAAAAAGCAAAATTTAAAAAATTGAATTTAGAATTGGTTTTGTGAGGTGTTGTGTGAAATCCAAAGGTTTTTGAATGTTTTTATGGGTCATACATGGTCTTAGGAATGTGTGTAAGAGGTAATTAAATGGACAAGTCATAAATCAAGTAATATAAGCCAAGAAAGGTAAACTTGTAACTGCTACCCTACGTGGGAGATGGCCTTGTGAAGAGTTTTCTTACATGTTTTGGCATCTTAAAAGGTGGAAAATGCATGAGATTAAATCATGAGAGTAGTATAAGGTTATAGGGGAGGATAAATTCAAATAACAGGGGTGGAGAGTTTGAATAAAGTTCAAGATTTGATGAAGAACTTTGCCTACCTTGAAAAGTTTGGATATGCTTGTTGTATGTGAATGATATCAATGAAATAAAAATTGTTTTAAAGATATTTGTGTGATTCCATGAGACTTGTGGTATGATATAAATAATTTATTTTTTGATTTAATTTCAGAGAGTGGGTTTTTATGATCATTTTCTAGACAAAATGAATTCATGCACAACACAGTCTATGAAAAAGGAATTTTGTGTTGATACAATCAATAATATCTAACATGTGATGTATTTATGATGATTAATTGAGTGATATTTTTATTTTTTGAACCTTAAAAATAGTAGAGTGTTTTTTATTTATGTTTGTAAATCCATTTTTGAGGCTTATAAATACATATAACTTCAAGAGACAACTAAAAACCTTCATACACAATCATATTCTACACTCAAAACTCTACAAATTTACTTGTTGGGAACCTTTTGTGATTGTTCATGAAGTGATAGATATTAAAAAAGGTGAAATTTTTTTTGGCAAACATAATCTAGGTCTTATTAGGGTTTTAAGTGCCATAAAAATCATTCTATCCCTTTTTCTATGCTCTCAGCCACCTATAGGCCTATCAAGACCAAACTAGGATTTTACATCTTGTAACTCAAATAAATTTTATTTCCACCTATCAAATTTTATGAAAATTTGGAATTTATTATGTTTTGAGGTGATCTAGAGGATTTAAGAGTTTTTATGTTAATACCTGACCGTATAATATGGTATCTAGGACTGGGGTATTAAACTAGGCATAAAGAGACCTAATTAGTAAATAGGTGAGTTGAGTTAGTTGGTATATCTTGAGAGTTAGGTCCTAAAATTTTATGTGAAGATAAAATAAGATAATGGGTACCTAAAATAAGTCTTAATTTATTTGAAATATTTGTTAAATATTCACACTTGCTATATTTATCCTAAAACATGGTTACAAGGAGCTAGGCAAGAAAGAAGAAAGAGTGATTTGGTTGAGAGTGCAAACTTAGGGATTGAGCCTTATGAAAGGATGTGAAAGCGATATAAAAAAGAATAGGTGGATGGCCATATAAACCTTAGAGAGAAGACAAGAACCTTAAACCATGTTTTAGGTTTTTAAGTCCTATAAGTCTATATGTGAGAATGAACATTCTTAAATCAAGAATGGAGAGTGAAGTAGTGGAAATGGTATATGAGATGATGTTGAAGGCGACAAGGAGGGAATAATGCAAAGGATGAAGAAAGGTGACATACAAGAGAGAGATAGGAGGACTAAATGTTTGAAAAGAGGCTTAGGTGCCTAGTGAAAGAAATATTGATCAAGGGTGTCAAGATGCAAGAAATATACCTATATGAAGAAAGTCAATTAGAGAAGATAGAAGACATTAAAGGTGAAATTAGAGCCATGAACAAGGAGGAGAATGTAGGCATCATATAAAAATCACTCATTCACCATGAAAAGGCTGACTTATTTGATAGGTTTACATTGATTCCATCTAAAAGATATATATTATTATTTCTCAGGTTTACTTATAATAATTTGACCTTTATTAAGGAGATTCAAATAATTTGAAATTTACCTTGTCAAAGAAAGTAATTTCCAATCTAGACATTTTCCAAAGTTCTACTCTAATTCAAAATATTATGAGTTATAAAAGACTATAAATACATGGGTTTGGATAGGATTGAAATGTCGAGACTATTGGTATAAGGTTTTATATGAAGGATTTAAACTAACCCATTTTTTCTTATATTGTAATCATTATATTCCATGATGTGACATATTGTACAATAATTTATTTAAAAATACTTAAAACCTCATCAAGAATATCATTTTGTGCATAACTATTTTAAATTATTTTTTATCCATGAAATCACCTTTCTTTGATGTTTTTTTCAAGAAATATTTTACTTTGTGTATGCTTCCAATTTTTGCATACATGTCTATCAGAGAACTCACATCAACAATTGAAAAAAATCCACTTTTGATTATGCCTTGATGGTGGTCCATAACTTGTTTAGAAAATTTCCCATTTTGGCACATGCATGAAGGATGTTAGAAAATGTTATGGGGTTTTGTTTTATCCCTAGAAAATAAATTTACTTAAAAATATCCATGACCTTTTCAACTATTCTAACATATGCGTATCTTTCAATCATTACATTCTATGAGACTACATCTATTCAAGACTATCATTACATTTTGAACAATAAATTAAAGTTACGTAGAATAATGGTATTTTAAAATGCATCTAAAGGTAATGTTTTGAATGTGCAACCACTCACTTTGATGAAATATACTAATGATATGAAATGACTAGCGGGTGGATGCCCATTCTAAAAAAATAAATCTTTTTGACTTGATTCTCTACGAGAATCTTCTATTTGTAAAAAAAAGGTAGCTTCCCATTCTCATATCCATTTGTAATATGATATTTGATGAACCCCCTACAATTTTTTTTTAAGCTTGCATATGTGAAATAGATTACCATACATACCCAATATGACATGAGATTAGGGACCGATGTATTTCTACCAAATAATAAATTAAAGTAATATACAATAACGTTTTAAAAAGTGTTTAATGATAATTTTTGGAATGGGTGGCCACCCAATCTAAAAATTGGAAGATAATTCTCATATCCATTTAGAATATGAGATTTGATGAGCCCCCATCAAAATATTTTTGAATCCCATACCCATGAAATAGTCTTGCATACATACCCATTGTGACGTAGGATCGGGGTTTGATGTAGTTTTACATAACAATAAATAAAAGTAATGTGAAATATTGGAATTTTAAAAAGTGTTTAGTGATAATGTTTTGAATGGGCCATTGCCCACTCTCAATATCCATAGCCCATTCTAAAAAAACTGGTTTAACCAACTTTTTAATAATGGAATACCAACTGTTTTCATTCCCCTTTGAAATATGAGAATTCATGAGCCCCATCTGAAATAATTTTAAGATCATGCCCATGAAATATGTTTCCATACATACAAATTATGATCTAGGATCAAGGTTTGATATAGTTATGTAAAATAATAAATTAAAGTAATCTAGAATAATTTCCTTTAAAAAAGTGTTTAGTGGTAATGTTTGGAATGGGTGGACATCCAATCTAAATGTTGGCATCCCATTCTATTTTTTTTGGTTTAACCATTATTTAGAAAGGATTACAACCCATTCTCGTATCCATTTAGAATATGATAATTAATGAGCCTTTACCAAAATATTTGTTAAGCTCAAACCCATGAAGTAGGCTGCCATATATATCCATTGTTACATGGGATCATAGTTTGATGTAGTTTTGTAAAATAATTAATTAAGGTAATGTGGAATTTAGATATTTACAAAGTGTTTAGTGATAAAGTTTGGAATAAGTGACTACCCACTCTCAATGTCTACATCCCATTATATAAAAATTCATTTAACTACCTTTTGTAGAATGGTTTCTACCTGTTCTTGTACCCATTTACAATATGAGAATTTATGATCTCCCACTAAAATATTTATTAAGCCCACACCCATGAAATAAGTTTCCATACATACCCACTATGATATGGTATAAAGGCCTGATGTAATTTTGTAAAAAAATAAACTAAATTAATATGTAATAATGGCATTTTAAAAAGTGTTTAGTGATAATGTTTGGAATGGGAGACTGCCCACTCTAAATATTGACAGTCCATTCTTAAGAAAATTGTTTAATCTTTTTTTTAGAATGAATTGTCACTTGTTCTCGTATCCCTTTAGAAAATGAGATTTAATAAACCCCTAATGAAACATTTTAAATCCCATTTCCATGAACTAGGTTGCGATACATACCCATTGCAACATGGAATTAGGGTCTGATGTAGTTATGTGGAATAATAAAATAAAGTAATTTAGAATATTGACATTTAAAAAAATGTTTATTAATAATATTTGTAATGGGTGACCATCCACTCTTAATGTCCAGAGACCATTCTACAAAAGTTGGTTTAACCAACTTTTTTAGAATGTGTTTTAACCCATATACATACCCTTTAGAATATGAGAATTCATGATCCCATACCAAAAGTGTTTTTTTACCTGTACCCATGAAATAGGTTACCATACATACCCAATGCAACATGGAATCAAGGTCCAATATAGTTATGCATAATAAAATTAATTTGGAATAATAAAATTTTAAAAAGTGTTTAGTGATAATGTTTAGATTGGGTGGTCGCTCACTTTAAAATTTTAGAATGGGTGGCCACCCATTTCAAAAATAACTACCATTAAACGTAAGTCCACACACCAAAATTATATGCAATTAATATTGTGTGTATTTACATTTTAAGAATTAAAAAAAATGATTATAAATATTACTATGAATATTTATATATTATAATTATTGTGTATAATATAGTTTTTTAATGTTCAATATGTAATTATATAAAATACTATTTATATATAGTTTTTCTAATTCTTAATATGTAATTATACACAATAGTATGATACATATCATCATAGTAGAGCAAAGGTGCCGATAGAATATTAGGGCATAAATAAATCTCATAAAAAATGTATGCCACAATAATGACTTTTGTATGTCATAGATGAAGAATGAGATACAGTCTTATGGAATGCAATGATTGCGAGATATATTTTTGTGTTTTATTTGCAAGAAAACACGTAAATTTAATGGATGAAAATTGACACTTATTTGCACTATGCCTAAAATGGATCACATATATGATTGGAATTATTTGTTGGTAAATCTAAACTTCATTTTCAAAATGAATCAAACCTATGGTAGTTGTGCGTGCGTGCTTGATTTTGCACTATGTTTACCTAAATTATGCCCCATTGATGGCATATCCTTAGATGATGAAAATCTAAGGATAAATCTATGTGGTAATTGGTGACCACATGCAACAAAAAATACATAATCAAGATGTAAAAGATACCCAAATATGTAGTTAATGCATCTCCTATAAGCTTTAAAATAATGAACAAAAATGGTATTCAATCTACAAATTACTACTCATAAGCCTTGATTTTGTATTGAATGGCAACACATCTCCCAAACTAAATTTAATGCCATGCATGATGCCACTTAATTCTATTTTTGTGATTGTCAGCTGAGATGAAATTTAATTCTAAATAGAGCTTATTAGATAATTTAGAATCATCTTCATTTTTCTTGCTGCTTAGTTATTTCACTTTATTCTTTTTAATTTGATGGTGACTGATATGAATAATGGGGCTAGATTTTATTTCATTTCACTCACCCAAAATTAAATAGGAGAGGCCAACTCTTTTGAATCTTAAATCTAATATTTAAACTTAAACGAATCGAGAACTAGCCTTAAGAAAATAAGAATGGGAGCAAAATATTAAAAATATTATATTATTAAATTTTAATTAACTATGGTCACAACATTAAAATTTTGTTCACTTATTCACAAATATCTAGTAGGAATGAAATAAATGTTTGAGGGTTTTGTAATTAAAGCACACCTCCAAAGAGTACTTCTATAATTAATACTTCAATAGGGAAATTGAATCTTATTTGCATTATGACTAAAATGAATGACATGTATGGTTGAACTTCTTTATTGGTGGTTCTAAACTTCACATTAATATTCTTCTACCAACATTGTTCTACTAGGATGATATGTTACATTACGATTATCCAAGTCATTTTTTTTGTCTTTTGTCTTGCATTTACATTTACAAGTAAAATTATTCAAGTTCTAAATAGGGTCCAAATTTTCAACCTTAAAACCCCTTCAAAAGTTATGTTTCCCATTAGATATTTTCAAAAGTTAGTTAAAACTAATTACCCTTGGAATAATATTACTATTTAAAAAACTAAGGTATCAACATTGTGAATAGTTAATTTTTTATTTGGCTTTAAAAATAGTTTTTTAGATGATAAAATATGTAATATTGAGTTTTGAGTTTATGATTACACATTGATATTTCAACATTAGACAAAAATACAATTTATATCAAATCTGGATACCCACTTGGAAACCTTACACTTTAAGTACTAGTAAAAGACATAGTTACATATTGGAACAATACATTCAAAGGTTATGTTTCCCGTTAGATATTATCAAGAGTTAGTTAAAATGAATTACCCTTGGAATAATATTACTATTTAAAAAACTAAGGTATCAACATTGTGAATTGTCAATTTTTTATTTGGATTTAAAAATAGTTTTTTAGATGATAAAACATGTAATCTTGAGTTTTGAGTTTACGATTACACATTGATATATCAACATTAGACAAAAATACAATTTATATCAAATCTGGGTACTCACTTGGAAACCTTACACTTTAAGTACTAGTAAAAGACATAGGTACATATTGGAACAATACTCAAAGGCATAGTAAAAACCCTAGGAGTGGCTTTTGGATAACTCCATAAGAGTAATTGTCTCTCACGTGGTTATTTTTATCGATACTTCATTGATTTTGGATTTATGCTTGATCATGCTAAATTTCATGATCTTTATTCCACTTATACCCAATAAGGAACATTAAAAAACATGTTTGACCATGTTTAAGCACATTGGCCAGTTACATATGGTGGATAAATTTTTTAATGCCATAAATTGTAAGGAAATTACTTAGATGATTTTCAAAAATAGAACTATATATGATAGAATTAAGAGTAGAATAAGCAGATCTATAACAATAATTGGTGAAAGAGCAAAATAATTGAATAATAGAACTAAGCCACTTCAAGGGGGTAACCTCCATAGTAATGTAATAAGAACAAAATCCACAATATGATGATAAAAGAATAACCAATACCTCTTATATATATTCTACTTAGCCATGGTTATTCCATAGGCCAACCATACTAAGAACATCGATAAATGCAACAAGCTAATATGAAGGTGTGTAAGCCACAAATCAGCCACACATATCCTTAGATGTATTATAGGTTAAGGGATTAACATGCCCCTCACCTCAAAACTATGTTATCCTCAATGTTGAATCAAACCAAGATGTTACTATAGGAGTGCTTCATCCTCCCATGTTGCATCTTCAGAATACAAGTTCTTCCATTTGATAAAATATTACTTAATGGATCTAGTTCGTAGTTGCTTAGTGTGCATGTGAGTAATCTCCTCAAGATCTAGAATGACTTGACCTTATTTATCCAATTTAGGTAACTAATTATGAGTGGAAAATTTGTGTCTAATTACTTTATTCAGGTAGGATTCATGGAATACCAGATGCATGTGAGTGGCTAGGGGTAATTCTAGATTGTAAGCCACACTACTATTTTTTTACAAGATCTGGTAAAAGCTATAATACTTACGTGATAGATTGTTATCATTTTCATATTGATTTAGAGATATCTAATTATATGGATATAAACACACAAAGACCTAATCACCTATGTCAAAATGCTACTCACTATAATGTTGATCTGCTTGCTGATTCATTTGATTTTGTACCATTGATAAATTCTCTCAAAAACTGACTAACACCTCCTATTGATGGTAAATGTGTTCCTCAATAACTCAAACCTTAAGATGCACTAAACAAAATTAGATATTGTGTTTTTAGTTCAGTTGTTCAAAATAGACTTTCTAGTTATACACAAGCCTAATCATGAACAGTGCTAGTGGCATGGTTCAAGTGGTGGTTAGATATAAAAGGTGTCATGGAATCAATATGAGATTGGTATGCATATATTAAAGTGAAATATTATTTTTTCCTACCATGTGATAAGTTTTAGAGTGTTCCAAGGTGTTCAAAGAGTAACATGTGCTAATGAAGGCCTAATTGAATTAGGTCCCCTTAAGGCTTAAAAGGGGTCTTTTATCCTATATGCTATGAATGACCTATTTTAATGATTGGTTAATGTTTTTTACATATCCTAACAAAAATTTCATTGAAAAAATAAGTGGGAAAGTGTTTATGGCTGACCAAGAGGTGTATGATCAAGAGCCTAGTATAAGAACAAGGCCTAATATGCCTAATTATCTAAGTTGAGTATATGAATGTTGGAGTGAATGAGATAGACCTTTAAAAAGTTGAAGGAGTTATTTTAGACCATAAAGAGATAGATAAACCATCATTAACATTTTATAGTGTTATCAAATATTATTATAAATTTCATATGACCTATCCTAGTCAAGAAGAAAGCTAATTGAGCAAAAAAGGGTAAAGACCAGTTTGTAAAGGATAGATGCGTGTGAGAAGTTGAAGATGGAGATCATCATATATTATATGATAAATGAATGGTTATAAAGGTAATATAAGGTGTGATGTTTTTGAGTTGGTTCTAATTCATCTAAAGGGTTGGTGCCTTCTTGAAAGTGGGTGCTTGCTAAAACCTAGTCAAGTTGGTGCTTGGCTAGTTAGGGTTGGTGTTCCAAGTGAAGTTGGTGTTTGAATAGTTGGGGTTGGTGATCCAAGTAAATTTAGTGATTTAATAAATATTTATGTTTTATTTATAGGATATTATTCCATTTTCATCATCTATGGGTTTTCTTCCCCTTGAGAGTTTCCCACTTAAATAAGTGTTTTGTGTTATGTTCTTCTCTCATGCTCATGGTTCTTATTGTGTTGCTAGTTTACTATTCTATTTTGATAGTTCATGAATGACAAGGTAAAGAGTGTAAATTTTTATAAGATTGATTCACCCCACCTCTTAATTAATTTTATTCTAACATCTATGATATGTTTTCAAAAATCTTGAGTGACCTCCAAGTGGAGAGGCACGAAGTTCTTGAAGAATTTTATGTTTGGGAGAGAGCACTTACAAAGTCATAATCTATATTTATACCATAATGTGTTCCCCTTACATGTAAATTTTTAAAACTCATTATAACCTTTTTGAATATTTTGAATCAAATCCTTAGTAGCACTATCATTCTCCCATTCTGATCTTGCTTCTTCTAGCCAATCTGCCTACTACATGGTTATGGCACATAACAATGCCTCAACTAATTCATCCTACTAAGAGAGGGTATTTGCCACCACATTTTATTTTAATTTATTATAAAATATTTTAAAATCATAGCCTAACATTTTAGTCATCCATTTTTTTTCTTTAGATGACAAGAATTGTTCCAAAAAATATTTGAAGCTATCATGATTAGTCTTTACTTGGAAGTGATGACCCATCATATAAGGTCTCCATTGTTTCACTACATGTAGAATAACCATCATCTATTTTTAATCTATTAGTTTGATCCTATTTTTTATCTTTAGTTGGTGACTTTAAAATTCCAATGGTATGCCTTCTTACATTAGTATATCCCCTATGCCATATCCTGATACATCACACTCCATAACAAAAGTTTTTGAAAAATCAAAAGTAGCCAAAACTGGAGTTGTATACATAAACATTTTCAACTATTAAAATGACTTAGTATATGAATCAGTCCCACTAGAATGATTATTTCTTCAAAACAAAGGTGATTGGGGCTGCAATGCTACCATAGTTTTTGACAAACCTACGATAGTAACCAATTAGCCCCATAAATATACAAAGATTATCGATGGTGTTAGGAACCTGCCACTCCATCATTGCTTGGATTTTATTAGTATCAAATTTCACTCATTAATTTTAAATAATATGACATAATTACTCCACCTCTTAGACACCAAAAACACATTTGGAAGGTGTGGCATAAAGATGATGTTGTTCCAAAACTTAAAGCACCTATTTAACATGCTTAAAATGGTCTTCCCAAATTTTATTATAGATGAGGATATAATAAAAAAACACTAATACAAAATTTATCAAAAATGGCCTAGAAATAGTATTCATCGAACTCTAAAATGTAGATGTTACATTTGTGAGGTTAAAAGGCATGACCATAAATTTATAATGCTCTTCATGAGTTCTAAAAGTTGTTTTAGGTATGTCTTCATCACATATGAAAATATGATGATATCCAGAGTAAAGATCTAACTTGGTAAAATAAATAGAACCATGAAATTCATCTAGCAAATAATCAATTACTAGAATAAGAAACTTATCTTTGATGGTGTATTTGTTTATTTCTCTGTAGTCTAGGCACATCCTCTAACTTTCATCCTTATTCTACACCATGACCATCGGGGACGAATATTCACTTTGACTATGTTGGATGATTCTTACCTCTAATATCTCTTGTATCATATTTTCAATTTCACTCTTTTGGGCATAGGGATACTTATATGGTCTAATATTGGGTGGTGTACTTCCTAGAATAAGTCTGATGGCATGATCATGTGCATGACTTGGACTCCTTTTAGCATGTCACTAAAAAAACATAATTGTCATCCAACATATTTTGGAAATCAAGATGTGTAGACTCCTTGGTTGGTTGAACCTTCATGGAAAATAAGTGTTCCAAAAAACCTTTTGCACCTTTTCTAAGAATCTTTATCATCTATTGGAAACTAATTAGTTGTGAAGATTTAGCCTGTAATCCATGTAGCTCAAAATTCCTTCCTTCTGAATGGAACCTTATGAATAATTCTTTGTAATTCATCTTAATAATTCCCAAAGTGGTGAGCCACTACACTCCCAAATAAATTCAATTCCTCCCATGGGAATAGTAAACAAAGGGGAATATAAAAAAAGTCTCCCATAACAAGATTAATACTATGGTATTTTATAGAATAGTTAGCCATACCACCATCTGCAATCATGACCTAAAAGTCAAGATCTGGGTAATGAAACAATTAAAATAATCAACTAACTTACTATTGATAAATTTATTTGTACTCCTAGAGTCAATTAACATAATCACCTTATGTTTCTTCAGAGCCACACCACCTTTAGAGTTTGAGGAGTACTAATGCCTAAAAGTGTATGATAGGAAATATTAGGTTGATAATCTATAGATTTATCCTTAGGTTATTCTAAACCTTCCCTTAAGGCCTCCTCATCTTATTACTCCTCATCTTATTCCTCTTCATTGTCATCATCAGTGTAAATAAACTCCTTTTAGCACATCGATTCCTTTTACTCCATTTGTTATCAAAACGAAAACACAAACCTTTTACACACTTTTCTTCCACTTGTTGAGGTGTAAATTTGGTAAGTTGATGAAATGATGATGCTGGGAAGGTGAGTTCATGAACATTGGTGAAAGGTCTTTATTTGATCAACTCTTTTTCCTCAACCATAATGCCCTTGGTATAGCCTTAGA
Source organism: Torreya grandis (assembly GCA_037957365.1). Taxonomy (NCBI): domain Eukaryota; kingdom Viridiplantae; phylum Streptophyta; class Pinopsida; order Cupressales; family Taxaceae; genus Torreya; species Torreya grandis. The sequence continues at coordinate 5,067,812 of JARHVA010000552.1, forward strand.
AATAATACTGGGATGAAACATGCGAACCTCTAATTAGATGTTATCTTTGAGGCCACCCAAAAATAGGTCAATTAAATTTTCCTAGTTATGTTTGTCACACTTAAGAAGAGATTCTAAAATTGATGAATGTAGTCCTTGACAGTCTCAATCTGAAAAAACTTAGCTAGCTGACTAAAGTAGTTTTTAGAGACATTATTGTGATAGTGGAGCTATAACTCCTCAAAAAATACTAACCATGAAGCTAGGACACCCTTATTTTTATTTTGAGTAGACAACCAATGATACCAAATGAATGGCTTAGGTTCCAAATATAGAGAGGCCATAACCACTTTTTGTGAACATGGAGTCTGATGTAGATCAAATAAAATTTAAATTTGAGTGATCCAAGTGAGTGGATAATTACCATAAAACATGTGTATGTCTAATTTTGGTAGCATCAGCTTAGATCCAAAATTAGTGTTGGTATTATTTGGAGGAGGAAAACCAAACTAAAGTGGTGGATGATTATTTTGTAGTGGCTAAGCTGACAAGTTGGCCAATTACCTATATTTTTTGTAATCGATCAATCATGCTATCCAAGTCCCCTCTCAAACCTATAATGTCCCCTTAAGCCATATAAAAATCATTTTTTTTACCAAATCATGTAACTCTGACTTAAGTTACTGAACTACCTCTAAAATAGATGCATCAAAAGTTATAGTTTTCATGTTTTCCATATGAGGAGTTTTTAGAGTATATTTTCCTTTTGCATGTCTGTGAGTGATTGAAACAAACATGAAAAAACCCTAGGAGGGTTTCAAACCCCCAAAAATATACCAATGGAATACATCATTATTATTGTATCACCAAGATGAATCTAACTACTATTATTGTGCATAAAGGTGAATTTTTTTGACTTGAAAAAGTGTACTAGTAGAATATAATGTTGTGATTGTCTCAAAGAGATGAATATAAAAATTTATAATTTGCACAAGGTAAAAAAAATTCAATTCTTTCTAGATCATACGTTATATTTTTTGGCCTTCTAGTGCTTAGAACACTAGATCTGAAGAAAAAATTACACTACTGAAACTTGCCCAAATCAAAGGTCTGATACCACTTGTAAGGAAATTACTTAGATTATTTGAAATAATAGAACTATATATGATATAATTAAGAGTAGAATAAATATATCTAAAACAATAATTGGTGAAAGACTAGAATACTTGAATATTATGATCAAGCCATTTTAAGGGGACAACCTCCATAATAATGCAATAAGAACAAAATTCATAATATGATGATAAAAAACTAACTTTTGTCACTATATATTACAACCTAGAGATGTTTTTCAAACCTTCTCTAGATAGAGTGAAATATTGGATTGAATTTAGGCCTGTGGGTTTCTTATAATAGAGGTAAACGTTTAGGTTTAAGGTCTAGCTCCCTAGATTAGTCTTTGATAGCTTATTACCTACACTACTTGTTCACTTGGATGAAAAGAGATATAAAGGAATATGAAAATAACCTATTTTAACAAGGTGATACACCAAATTGATATCGACTAGACTACTTTGACCTACACTATGAAAGATTGTTCACAAGACTAGCTTCAAACTTGTAGATCACTCTAACATAAGTATTTCAAACATGAAGATGATATATATTGAACTTATAACTATAAATGGACAAAAGGCCTAATAATAGACTCTAATTCCACTCCTTACACTTAGAGATAGATAAGGAGACTGACTACACTCCATGTGACCTATTAGAGAGTGAAATACTTGCACACAACATGAGAGAGTAAGATGAATGCAAGGATAGGTGATTATCACTTATAATTTAGCTTTGAACTACTCCACACACTTAGAAAAGGAATTATAGAATCAAAACCAGATTCAAATATTTATTCAAAGGAAAACATCAGTATTCAATCTAGTAGGGCTTCACCATACCAGACATGGATTGGATATTCACTCCAAAAAGGCTTGCATATATAAAACATAAGGGAGGAAAGAGAAGAAGAGAAGATCAAGAGTCATAATGCCAAGTGTTAATACTTTTAAAACAATTATAAAACAAGAAAATGAAGTGGAAAATAGGTCAAGAAGGTATCATAGACAAATTTCCATTAGAAATGCATCATTATCCCTCAAGTTAGCGTAAAGACTCTTCATGTTCTTCTTTGAAACTACCTTTTAGTGACGAGTTCAATTTATTATTCTAAAATACTTTAGGAATCATTGACACATATGCACTATCTTAGGAAGGTGTAAAATTGATTGTGATAGTCATTAGATACTCTTTAACTGATGAATTCCTCATGGACATTTGTTAAATCACTCTCTAACAGCCACTTACTAGCCCTTATAGAATTTTCTTCACATTTGTCACTCAATTGACTTACAAATTATAAAAGAAAGTTCATTTAAAAGGTGTTATACAAATCATCAAACCCTCTTTGCCTTTTATTATAACATATAGAATTCAATGAAACTCAATACAACACTTATTATCATTCTCATATGCAGTCACTCTATCTTCTCACTATGATGACTCAAATTACTTGTAATGAATGATCCAATAGAGATATTTTCATGCAAAACCATGGTGAGATTTGAGTATGAGGGGTTATATTAAGTATCTAAACACCTTCCATAGTGACTTTCATCTATCCGTTCCTTTCTACACCTATGAAACACATCAAATCCTATAAATTAAATTGAATTAGGCCCATATATACAAGTGATGGTATGAAAAAAATTGATGGTGAGGAGCTTGAGAGAGTACCATAGAGGTCCAAAACACTTTCCAGGCTATTTTATTTCTTATAGATGCATATCCTTTCATTTTTTTTCCATCAGGTTGAAGTAAGGGTTTTAGGTCTCTTAGTTTCTTAGCAATGATTCATAAAGGTTAGACATATAACCCCTAAAAAAATTCCACAAATATTTAAAAAATGACCCTCCTCAACTACCTCTAAGTGATCGAGGCACCATGCAAACTATCTGTATAAATATGCATAATTAAATATGGCTCTCGAGATCCTTCTCAGCATTTTAAGCAGGCCTGAGACCAAACTAGGACAAATTGATAAATTTGAGATATTTACCTACAAACTGATAGTTTTATATATTCTTTACTCTCATATAAAGGTATCAAATGGATTGGAATGATCATGTGGTCAAGTGAAACAAGTTAGGCACCCTAAGGGTTTAGGCCTAGTTCTAGGCCTAATATGCATAGACTATGAATATAGGTATATGGCTACCTATGAAATTTTCCAATAGATATATATTATTCTTATCCCTCTACCTTTAGATAAACCTTTCACTTCTTTCTTTAATGCTTTAAGACTCTTCATTCTATCCTTATAACATTCATACACTAGACTTGCAAGTTGGTCCTGACAGTGGAGTGTCTTCTATCTGAGATAAAATAGAGTGTATCTCCCTTATTTGATTAAATAAAGTTATATTATGTATGAAATTTATTAGGTAATAAATACTATCTACACAAAATTTCATGGTTATATCACCCTTCTAGAATCCTCAATACTTCAAATCCTTTAAGATTAGTTTCTCAAGCCTAGAGATTGTATATGGTTTTAGATTGACTGTATGTTGAGGTTTGAAACCCAGTATCTACTCTATCCCCTTGCATATTATAATAAAATGAAGATGTGTTTTACAAGTGTGATAATGGTTTTAATGTTTTGACCCACCTTATATCTTTGCAAACCTTTTAAACTATCTCTCTCCACTAGCCTAGGTTAGTCTACAGACTGAGTCAAAATTTAGGTGGTGATTTAGGAGAAACAATAACTCCTGTAGGTGATGACCTATGTCAAATCAATATAACTCAAATCCTTTGATTTATATTGAGGTAATTATATCATCTCAAACCTAAATGAGTATCTATGTCTATAGGCTATGCCTCTTATCTCTCATCATCAATACATTATGGTTCTACAGTCAGATTGTGGATGTTTCATTTGGGGGTGTATGCACTAAAATTATGCTCACCCCATTAATTATAATAATTTATGCTAATTTAGTTTGATTTATATATTTCCTAGATAAAATAATTAATGGCCTAATAACCCGTATTTCATTCCCACATCCCATAAATCTTTTACCCTATTCTAAAACCAATGAGTCTCACCATTAAAAACCTAATAGAGCCTATTACCTACTAACCTTTTCCCTAAACCAAATAGCCAATTTAAAATCCATATGTATTCAACTACCACCCTACCCATTCCTTCATCCCTACAAGTCTTAAGCCTCATTAAATCCCGTCTAATCCCCTCATTTTCTCCTAAATTAATTGAGAATCCTTTAGAACTATAAAAGCTCCTCCAAAACTCTAGAAGTATCTAAACTAGAGAATTCTAAATAATTTTAAATTCCCATAAAATTCCCTCCATTATTATATAAAAATCCATGCTTAGGCCATGGAAAATCCAATCAAAAGTAAACTATAAATCCATCAATCCATCAGTTTGCTACTATCAATACATCCATATCAGAACTCTAGCATTCATCTAAGACATTATCCACTTCACACAACCAGTGGAAGCCATTGACAAGATCTTGTAAGGAATCTAACAATTCAAATTTTGGACATCAAAAAATTCAAGTAAAGGTCCTATAATATAGTCATAAAGAGGTAAAAAGGATGGTAAGCATGTTCTATTTATTCTAATTTGCCTCTTCTATCCATTCCTATTGGTGTCATTAAGTTTTAGGTTTTTATTACTAAGTTTAGTGATATTTCTTGAATCTAAAATTTGTTGCACATTTTGGTGACCATATTTGGACTAACCTACCTTAACTAATATAATAACATTTTTGGAAGTTATTTGAGTGATTACAAGACAAACTAGATGTGAATCCAAGACTATATTTTCAATTTTTGACACATATAGGTGAATCATGATTTTGGACTGGTATTTGCATTATTAGAATCATGAATTTGTAAATGCTAGTAGTGATATTGTCATTTAGCCACTAATGGTTAGGGTTTTAGTAGGTTTTTAGCCTTTGAAAAAAACTATAACTTTGAGAGTTGCAAGTTTGTCTTGGTAGTTACGGTATTACAAGTTGTAGTTGTGATATTATCAAACATAATAGTTAGGGTTAGGTTTATGGTCTATTTATGCTAACCCTTCTTTTAGATAGGTATTTTTATCTATTTATGTTATTTATATGTGTAGGATAGGAAGGATATTCTCTTGGCATCCAATTAGTGATACATTTTTGGCAAAATTACAACTTGGACATTTACAATATTAGACTGGTAATCATGATATTGTATGGTTTAGTTACGATATTGTTGAGGGTAGTAGTTAGGGGTAATTTTATCATCTATTTCCTACTAACCCCCTATGTAGATATTTTATTGTTTGTTTCATATTTTTATGCATAGGACAAATAAGGTATTTACATAACTTTTACCTATTGGTATATCTTCTACAAAATCATGAATCTCACAGTTATGGTATTGAATTGGTAATCATGGTATTATTGGGAATAGTCTAAAATCTTGTAGAACCTAGGTTTTTACCTTTAGATTATTTGATAATAACTAATAATAAACATTTTTTTAGGTTATTTCTCTATTTGGAAGGATATTCCAATTTTTTCTTGTAGTGAAAAGGACATTACGCCAAAACCTTGACCTTTTAACTATCTCTAACAAAATCGTGACTCCTTGAATTATGACTCTAGATTGGTAATCACGATATTGTCATCAATAGTCATAATTTTATCTATCTTCCTAAAAGTGGTAAAAATATGACCCCTTTTATTGTTTTCACCATCAATAGAGACATATTAGGTTTTATAAATAGGGTTATAAAGTTCTTTAAGTAAAGATAAAGTTATATTTTATCACAAATATCCACCATTTCTCAGTCTAAATATTTTAACCCAAGTCTCATTTACATGTTGGAAGGTCCTTACTAGTGTTTGTTTCTATGTGTATAATCCATAGGGAGAAGGAAAAAGATAGAATAAACATCTCAGACCCTATCACTAGATTATTTTGACCTCTTCTACAAAACTACAACTCTGACACTTGCAGTTTTGTTCTACAAATTATGAATTTGTCACTTACGGTCATGGCTTTGTAGGTACATAGTCAAAGTGATAGCTTAAGATATCTAGCTAGTATAAGACTTAATCCTCAGTGGTTGTAGGTTCTATATAGGGTAAATAACATTTTGTTTATTCTATCTAGCAACATAAGATTACATATAAAGAATTTTTGTCATAAAATTATATATATATTATATCTACCTTATAATTGTTTTGATCTAGTAAGAGACTTACCTTAGGACATATTTTATTTTTTTTACTTTATTTTTATTGAAATATCATAGATTGAATTTTTTTGATAGTTGTAGCTTTGTTAGTTTGAGTAATGATCTTATTAGACAGTCATGGTTTTTTAGCTAATTGTAGTGGTTTACTAACCTTTTTCAAAGTCATGAATTGTGACTTGTAATTTTGATTAGCTAGTTATAGTTTTGCACATTCTGGTTATGGTTTTAATCTGTGCATTTACAATTTTTTAGGGACTTTTGGGATTACAAAAATTTAAACTAATAACCCTTTTATTGTAGGACCCTTCAAGACTTAGGCACCACAATTAGATTTTTAACCTTTGTGCTTGTAGGGAGGGGTGCCTTTTAGTATTTTATCATAGTTTTCTTTATATTTTTGATATATCATCATAATTTTTGCATATATATTTTATTATAAAGATAATTATATATATATATATATATATATTTATATATTTGTGTGTGTGTGTGTGTCAACTTGTAAATAATTATCGTATCATGCCCTTCACACATAGGTAATTAAATTGGTTAAGTAATCATATCATGTGTTTGGTTATTTATTAGATCCCCCTCTAGGATAGCACATGATGTGGAATTCATCCCCATGTATGTGTATAGGGGTTAGTGTCATAGATTTAACCACTATGTTCTAACCAAACTCTATATTCTAGTGGAGTTTAAAAATTAGGACAATTATCATTATGTGTCTAAGTAGAATTCCTCATAAAGGTTTCTAGGGAGTGAGGGGAAATCAAGATCCAAGACACAGGATGGTCAGACAACATCCTACACAAACTTGGGCCCTAATGTACCTTCACATATATTAGGGATGCATTTATAAAATTTTGTGTATACCTAGATTAGGGGACTTCAGTCATAACATGTGTTCCACTACAGGAGTCAGTATCAACTCTATAGTAGCCATCAAGTGTAAGATGGGTTGAGAGGGTTCAATCAATACTATTATGGGTCATCGACCTAAAACATCACCCATGAATCCATTGGATGGTGTGGGCATTAGGTTACACACCCATAATAGTTAACTAATTTGGGATCGTACTTATGTATGTTTTTTGAGTGTTGTGACAAGACCTATATTGTTTGTGAGCTAAGTTGGCCTTACCTATATTTTTTGTGATACCTTAGAAATATTATAGGTTAACGTTCATAATCCTATCATCTTATCATCATCATACCCATCCTATCTCTCATATTATTCACCTATATATTAGTCATCCACCCCCCATTTGTTAGTTCTCCATAACACCCAACATCTACATAGTAGTCATTTTGGAAATCCCTTTTGTTTGACTCTACATCTCCCCTCATCCCATATCATCTTTGAAGCCTATATTTGATACCTATATTCATCATATCATCTCAAATTCACATCATATAGTCCATATTATACATCCATTATCTAATAATCCATCCCATTTATCCTATAACATCTTTGTATAGTAATATCCCCCTTTCATAATTAGCTTATATATACCATCCTATATCTTATCCATTTGTGTGTTTTGACCAAGTTTTGTCTATAATACCACCCCATATCCATTTCATAATATGTTTAACCATTATATTTTGAACCTACACCCTATAGTGTCCATCTTATATATACTACCCATACCATTTATATTCATCCTATAACACTTGCATATAGCACCCATCCCCTTTTCACATCTTTATTTTATACACTATCTTGTAAATACCATTTTATATCCTATCCATTCTTATATATCTACTATCCATCCTATCTACATCTTTCATATAGTCATTAATCCTTTCACATCTTTCTTTGTAGAATAGCTTATTTATATCACATTATTTCATATGTCATTTGTATATCCATCCTTTTGAATAATTTTAGTAAACCTTTATATATCACACCATTGTGTATATAAATTACCTATAGCTACTATCCACCCTATCATAAACAATATAGTATTTATACCCATCACATTCTTGCATTAGCATTTAACTACTATCCACTTCACTTCATCTATACCACAACACATTTATCCATATTATACTTCCTTTCTCATCTTTCTTTGATAACTAATTTGTCTATTTTCAACTCTTCAACCTCCATTTGTGCATAGATAATATTAAGTGGTTTTCATTCTTGTCCAATCCTACACCCACCTCACATATCTTATCCACCTAATACACATCTTATTTTTCATCCTACATATCACACATCTTTCACCTCCACCCATCTCATTCCCTTTAAATACTAAATTTCATCTTAAAAATAAAGACTCTAGTGGTCACCCATCTTCCTTGAATTATAATTTATCACTTAGACTTTGGATTATCAATATAAATCATCTTATAAGACTCTAATATAGAACCCATCATTTATCTTTATCTTTATTAGGTAATTTTTGTCATCTAGTACCCATCAAATTATCTCTTTTCTAGTAGACAAAGTATTTCATCCCATCACAATTTAATCATATTTGATAGATTGGTCTCTTAAGAAGACTTTGTCTCTTGTTAATTATTAGTAACCCCAACCTCTTACTTCACTCTCTTTTGACCACTAGTAGCTTTGGTCTCTAGATAGAGGTAGTGTTTGAAGCTTCCATCTCATACATCACACTTCATCACATCACTCTTTCATAATGGTTATCCATACCCAAACCCAAATTAGGATTGGATAAGCCTCCAACCAAGATAATTAACCATTGGGGTATATATTTGATCTAAATCAAAAACATGATGAATCTTATAGTGATATGCACACACCTGAAGAAAAGGATTAAATATTTAACCTCCTCCATAATGATAAAGTAATAAATCTCATTAACCACTATCTATACAAGAATAGTGATCATGTCCTAGCCTTTGCTATCAAAATAGGGGCATATTAACTTTCACCTTTGATTGTGCCCTCTTACATAACCTAGTCTATCCTTCATCACATCCAAATACACCCCATAAACATGTTAATCACATACCCCACGAAGAAGATGTGGACCATAGGTTTTCCAAATAAGACTGCCAACCACCCATTTTTAATAACTACAATGAGGCTAATCAGAGATAGACTGTCATAGAAGACCTAGATCAATTGACATAACAAATCAACCTTCTATTCTACAATCAAATCTCACCATACCCTAGACAAAATAATACAAATAATAATGCCATCAATAATGCTAATAATACCAACAATGCCAATAACACCAATAGAACTAACGGTACCAATAATGCCAATAATGCCTATAGTACCCATATCCTTAAAAGTAACCAAATACAAACTACCAATCCTCTTTGGTATCCCACCTTTGCCCAAGAATGGAGGTCAATGAAAGAGACCCTGAAATAGATAGATCCATGATCACAAGCCCGTAAATATAAATATGAATATTTTTGTTCCTCACCATTAGACATGAGGATTTTTTGAATAACCTTACCTTCACATTTTGAAGTACCCAAGTTTGAGAAATATCAAGGAAAAGATGACCCTAGAGATCATGCCCAAGAGTTTTATGTAGCTTGACATAAAGTGGCTTATGAAGATGATTATTTGTTAAGACTCTTTCCAAAAATCCTCACGAGACCCTCTCTAGAATGGTTTATGAATCTACCTAAAGGGTCCATATCTAACTTTAAAGAACTGATAAAGCAATTCATTAGACACTTCTCATTTAATATTGAGAATGATATCTCCATTATTGACCTTTATAATACCAAACAAAGGAGGGATGAAAGTCTATCATACTTCTTACAAAGGTGGTGAAGTTTGTCAATCTACTTGATATGAACCATACCAAAGAAATAGTTGGAAAAAATCTTTATAGACAATATTAATGCTGAACTCAAATATCAATTAAAACTATAGTGTGCCAATACCTTCAATGATATTATAAAGAAAGGAATACAAATAGAGAGGGCCTTTATTGAAAAAAGGGACTATCAATCTATATTCTTAGAATGAACACACTCAAAATAAATATAATTATTTTCCAATAAAATATAAAGTCTTCAAGAATAAAAATGTCATGGATGATGGGGTAACTAATTCTAATCAACATGTACAAACGGTTTAAAATAAAGGCCCCACATAACAGCCCAATGTCTCTTCTATCCAAGTTTCATGGGTAAACCAAATCCTTGTATAGGCAAAAGACCTCTCACAAGCTTGGGAGACCCAATAGAAATAGTCTTGAATTAACTAATTACTACCAATATGATCACCTTACCTAAAATTAGACCTGTGGATGATCACCAACCAAATCTAGACTGGTATCTTGAAGATGAGTTTTGTAAATACCACATGGTTAAAGGAAATGATATAGAATGGTGTATGCAAATGAAACATTACATCTTAGATTTAATTGATAGGGATGATATTAAAATTTAAGGAGAAGCTCTCTGAAATCAGTCAATAAATAGACAACATGGCATTTACAAGGATCCACTCCCTAAACATGACCAAAGGAATTAAAGACCATAAAGAGACCAAGGTCAAGATTCTTCATCCAGTCATACTGATTACCAAAATGTCCCTTATCATTACATTAAAACCATCAAAATATGCAATATAGAAGAACCCACTTCATCCTCATCCCCCATGCTAAATATTAATTAGGCCATGGCTAATTGCATTTCTACTACCCAACATAGTAAGATAATAGTTCCTACGGTACCTCTTAAAGACCCTTCCACTTCATTTGCTACCCAAAAGGGGAATGTTTCTAAGAAATATTCAAGCTCTTTTGACAAATCTTATGATATCATTTATCAACTTGAGAAAACTCTAGCTCAAATATCCTTAATGGAGCTCCTTAAAACTTCTACTTTACACCACAAAATATTAAACCAAGTACTGAATGATCTAAAACTCCCTAGTGACTTAGAAACTAATTAGTTTCAAGAACTAGTAACACACTTATTACCCTCACAATAGATCACTTTTAGTGCTTAGGCTATGCTTCCCATTGGCCCACATCATAATTACCCCCTATACATTGAAGTGACCATCTCCCACCATCGAGTTTCTCCAGTTCTAAAAGATAGAGGATCAATGCTCAATTTATGTAATTTGGACTTTTTAAAGAAATTGGGATATTCAGAGGCATCATTAGGGCCAACATTGATAATGATTAAAGCTTATGATGATAATGAAAGGCCATCAATTGGGACCATTTACCTTCCCATTACTATGGGAACCATAGTGCATCAGACATTAATCCATGTTGTGGATGTGGATTTCCCATATAACATGCTACTTGAAAGGCCATGAATCCATGAGATACAAGTTATTCCATCCACTTTACATCATTTCCTAAAATTACCACACTTTAACATAGAGGTCACCATCCCCAGTGTCATTGACCATCTTCATAGTTATTAGATGGATCAATCATTGTCACCATTACCTAATCTAGGCACATATAATTCTATCCTAAGTCTAATGATGGTTAAATACATCTCTCTTGATCAGCTTGAATCCACATCCAATCCACTACTTTATGTCACCTATCTAAAGATCACATCCATAGTCTATGGAGAATATGTTGCATCAATGATTTAACTCTCTCTTCATGTAGCTATGGGTCCCCAACATGGAGGAAGACTAATCCCATCAGATATCAGATTAGGCCAATAGCTTTATCAAGCACTAGATTCTTATTTAAAGAATACATTAAAGAGGGGATGATTCATGGCTTATACCAGAAGACAAGACCCTCATTTATCTTTAAAATCAATATCATTGAGTCTAAAAGTTGATGGAGAACATGCAGTATAAAGGGAAAGGATTGAGTAAGCAAGATCAAGGCCACCTTGAACCCATCATGGTTCAAGAACATCCACAATATTTTGGCCTAAGGTATGGACTATATGGTGATGACCCAATCAGTATCATTGTGGATTCTCTTTTGATCCCTAGGTCATCTTTCCCTGATGATGATACTAAAATAGGATCCATTTGTAGTTGCTTTAAGGAGTTAGCTACCACTAACCCTTTTTTAGATACCACCATCTCTACCATCAATATTTCCCTCCATTATCCATCCCTTATAGACTAGGAATTAAAATAGGACCCTTCCTTTGACATGTTTTAAAATGATGAAGCTATTTTGGAATATATGGGAGCTAGATATTTCATGCCATCTGGTGACTAAAAAGGGAATCTATATCAATCTTTGTCAATCCACATATTTCAGGAAGCAACAAGAACCCCATGATCAAAGTGATGAATAACACTCTAAATAAGAAGATCCTCCCAAAGCATCAAATAAACTTCCACATATCACATTAGAATTAGATCAATATTTTGATATTGACAGAAAGCTCTTAGATTGCGTTGATTCAGATGTTCCCAAATTATCATTGCCTCCTTACTTTAAATAAAAATCACCTTCTCTTATAAAAGATGTGATATAAGTCAACATTAGGACTAATCAACATCCTAAAATGATTAAACTGGGGGCATCTCTCACATTAGAGGAATGTGAAGTCATCATAAAGCTACTTAAAGAATTTATCAACATCTTCATGTGAAGTTATGTTGACATGCTTGGATTAGATCCTTCATTAGTAGTACACCACTTGGTTGTGCATCTGAATGTGAAACCTATAAATTAGAAGCTATGAAAGATACACCCCAAGGTGGCATTATTAGTCAAATAAGAGATACAAAAATTCTTGAAAGCTAGGTTTATCTGCCCTATCGATTATTTAGATTATATTTCTAATATCATCGCTATAACCAAACCTCAAGGCAGAATCAAAATTTGTATAGACTTCTGGGAAATCAACAAGGCATGTCCAAAAGATGACTTCCCCCTTCCAAATATTGACATGATTTTAGACTCAACTATTGAATATGAAATGCTCTCACTCATGGATGGTTTCTAAGGATATAGTCAAATAAAAATTGCCCCTAAGGACTAACACAAAAAGTCTTTTATTACACCATGGGGAACATTTTGTTATCAAGTCATGCCTTTTGTCCTTAAAAATGTAGGCACAACTTATAAATGGGATATGACCATCATTTTTCATGACATCATCAAACATTATGTTGATGACATTTTGGGGAAGTCTTGTTTAAGATCTAAACACCATGTGGTTTTAAGAAGAATTTTTTAATGATTACAAGAGTAGAAAGTTAGACTAAATCCCAAGAAATGTGTACTTGGTGTCACCTCAAGAAAATTAGTTAGATTTATAGTTTTAAGAAGAGGCATAGAATTAGATCTAGCAAAGGTGAAATCAATCATAGAAATGCCTTTGCCTTGTAATATTAAGTAGCTCCAAAGTCTTCAGTTCAAATTACAAGCCATAAGGCATTTCATTTCTTAGCTTGCTGATAAATGTCACCCCTTCACCCATATACTAAATAAGGGGACTACCTTTTATTGGAATTCTAAATGCCAAAAATCTTTTGAAAATATCAAATAATATTTAGCTAATCCACCTATATTTTTTCCACCCATCTTAGGAAGACCCTTGATCATATATATTTTAGAAACCCCATGTGTAATTGGTACTCTTCTAGCATAACACAATGATTAGAGAAAGGAGTAAGCCATTTACTATATCAGTTGCACATTAATATCCTATGAACTGAACTATACTCCAATAGATAAGGCATATTTAATCATGGTTTTTTCATAACAAAAGCTTTGGCATTACATGTTGAATACTTAGGTCTAACTCATTGCAAAAGTTGATCCATTGAAATATTTTTTGTCAAATTCAGCTCTTACTGAAAGAATGGTAAAATGGATAATGTTGATGAGTGAGTTTGACATTGAATATGTCAATTAAAAGGCTATAAAAAGACAAGTTATCATAGATCAATTAGCTGAGGTGCCACTTGAAGTGACTGAGCCTCTTGTCATAAATTTCCCAGATGAGTTTATAATGAATACTTCATAATCAAATGAATGAAAATTATACTTTGATGGCTCATTCAAGATGCATGGGTCAAGAGCATGTATCCTCCTCATCACCCCACAAGGTGACCTTATTCCTAAATCTTTTTGCCTTGCTTTCCCATGTACTAATGACATTTTTAGAATATGAAGCCTTGATAGTTGGTCTTCACTCAACTATTTAGTGGAACATCCAGCACGTGTAAGTATTTAGTGACTTACAATTAATAATCAAATAGGTCAATAATGAATTCTAAACAAAATATGAAAATTTTCTCCCTTATAAGAAGTTGGTGGATCAGTTAAAATCAAATTTCCAATCCATTACATTTGAATAATTTCTATGAGGAAGTAATAAAGTGGCTAATTTAATGGCTACTATTGGTTTAATCATCGACCTCCCTGGAGACGTTTTGGAAGGTAACTTTTTAATTGAGCATTTGACTATTATATCCAATCAATCTATGGCTCCTTTTCTAATTTATGCAATTAATAATCCTAGTCTCCCATGGTACCATGACATCTATAAGTACCTCCATAACAACATCCTCCCCCTAACCTCAACCATCACTAATATAAAGCCTTCATTTATTTCACCTCCTGATACACCATCTTTGGTAGCACTATTTATCAATGAGGCTATTATTGAACCTTGTTGAGGTGTTTGACATCACAAGAGGCTTGTCAAGTGATCAAAGAAGTTTATGATGGTATTTATGGTAGACACATTAGTGGAATGGCTCTGGCCAAGAAACTCATTTGAACTAGATATTATTAGCCTATGATAGAACATGATTCTTATCATTATGTGTGAAAATGTGTGGCTTATCAGAAACATGGAAATCTCATTCATGCTCCTATGCAAGAATTATATCCTATTATGAGTCCATGCCCATTTTCCATGTAGGGCCTTAACTTAATTGACAAGATTAATCAAACCTTATTAGATGATCATAAATTCATTATCACGATAATGGAATATTTTACCAAATGGGTAGAGGCAATGTCACTTATAAAATGGGCCTCCAGATCTCCAAGTCTATTCTTAATCAAATCATTTTTCATTTTGGCATACCTGCCAACATCATTATATATAATGACAAATCATTTAAGAGTCATGAAGTTGAGGCCTTATGTCAAAAATCACATCACATAACATTTTTCCTCTCCTTATTATCCCCAAGACAATGAACAAGCAGAGGCAACCAATAAGACTCTCATTAAAATATTGAAGAAGATAATTAATTAATTAGGTAGAAAATAACACACATAATTGTATCTAGCTTTGTGGCCTTATTGTACAAGTGTTCGCACATATACTAAGGTAACTCTGTATGCCTTAGTTTATGGGACCAAATCAATATTTCTAGTAGAAATCAAGCTTCCCTCCCTTTGAATCTCACTAAGGGGTATTATCACCAATCATAATCATCAACATGAATGTCTAAAAGAACTAATGTTACTTGATGAAAAGCATTAGAAGGCCTTGGATCACCTACAAGCATATCAAAATAGGCTCAATGGACAATATTATAAGAAGATCTAGTCTAGCAAGTTCGAAGTTGGTGACATGGTCTTGAAGGAGAATCAGAAAAACACTAAAGCAGAAAGAGATAAGAAGGGGAAGTTTGAATCCATTTGGTTATGTCCCTATATCATCATTACCAAGTTTAGATCAAGAGCATATAAACTGGCTATACTCAATGGAGAAGAACTAGATCATCCCATGATCATCATGCATCTCAGGAACTTCTACACCTAAAATAGTCACATCATCCTATATCTATGGGAAATATCATATCCAATCCATGCACCCATCACATCTTCCCACTAGTAAAAAAAATCCATCTAATGGTGAAAACCAGTTCGTTGGTGCCTTGGGTAAGTACCATGATGAAAACTAGTTCCTAGTGTCATGGTAGAATAACCCTGACCTTGCTCTCAATAGTGGGCATCCATCATATGGTTTTTGAATATAAATGTGAGACAACTACTTTATCATAAGGAAAGGACATGGATTGTCAAAACTATTTATTAGAAGGTTCTCTAGAGTCACTTATCCATATTTAGCATACAACTCCCTAAGTCCCATCATATCTTGATCAGTCCTATCATGCCTCCCTAAATCTTCTTTGACAAGTGTGTCTCCCCTTTAGCCTCATCCCCACTCATCCATTACTATCACTAAGCTTTAGGTCCACATTCATCCACTACTAATCATCATTATGGAGTGTCACTAAGTATAAAATTTCCTTTTTTGGGATTTATGAGCATACATTCTAATACTGATTCTCGAAGGTTCATCATGACCCCATTTTGTTTCTTGGGTAGAATCTCATGTTAATAGGGATGGAATTTTGAGCACTGCATATCTGGTATAAATCCTCTATGTCATCACTCAATACATTATGTATAATCATCATTAATCATTTCATCACTCATATAAATATCCCTTTCAACATCATTATTATTATGTCATCTTTAATTGTCTTATGTGATTGTGTTTTTTGTTTTAAACATGCATGTGTGTAAAATATTCATATACATATTAATGTGTTTATTGATTAAATTTGTTTTCATAATACTTTATTTGTATCTTATTGATCTTCATGGGAACAAGGATAGTATGAGTGACTCCTGAATTTTTGTTCAGGATGGTCATCCCTTAAATGAGTTCCCCACCCATCTATATTACTATGTATTAGACCTATCATGTCCTTGACATGTAATTAAAAGATGAAATAGTAAAATGGATTTCTTACATCTTGATGGATTCCAAATTGATTACCCCTTCTATTTTCTCTAACCACTTATACCCAATCCTATCCTAACCATTCCCCCACCATACATGTCCTTACCCAAAGCTTGAATCTATCTCATACCATCACCACCCTCCCTCCATGGTGCAGGAGGATTCATACCATAGTAACTAGGGACTAAATGGACCAAAAAAGGGGATTATTTTTCATAACATATCCACCCCATAGGGAAAATTGTGTAACCATCATGACCTATACATAAACCACAACACATCACAATTAAAATTATAATCTACACATGTATACCATGACATCCATAAAAATATTAATCCACATCATATAACATTCATAAATCAAAGCAATATGCCTTACATGTAACATCATCCATAATAATCAAAGCATATACATCATCAATAAAATACTAAAGCCATCCATCATATACATCACATATACATCATGACATCATTATAAATAAAAACCATAACATATAATCCAATAACATCATCTAAGTAAATGCATCTCATATCCACAAATATAACATCATTAAATAATGAATATACATCCATCAACACCAAATCTCATACACACACACACACATCAAAGTCAAGTATATAATGTACACATGGAAACCATGTCAAAATATATAATACATATCACACAAGCCCATGGGGAAAGAATGAGCTAGTAATACAAAATCCCTTATACATGTAAATCATGGCTATGGTGGCCTTAATGGCCCTATATGTCCTTGAACACCTCTAAAAGGCTACCAAACTGATGACTAGTTAGCATGAAAGCTTGTTGCATGATGCTTAGCTGGCATTACTACCTCATAAAAGGTCCGATAGTACTATGACTTATGTGTGAATAAATAAATACTATACATAACATCCTTCATACCCTACCCTTAGGTCAACCACATCCTTATCCCTCTTGGCCACCTACACCTATCCTACCAAAGTCTGAATGTGAGCCTACAACTATCTAAACTATCCCTGAAAACCTACAACCTAGATCTATAAGGTAAAAATCTATGTATATGCATAAGAAAACTTCCCATCTCACTATACTACATGTGTTTTTACTCATATCACATGCATCTATAATGCAGTAATCTATTCTTGTAATTGGGCTAGCTACCCATCCCTCTATGCAACTTGGGCTTGTAATGCAGGAATCTATCCCTATGCCTATGCTAGCTACCCATCCCTCTATACCATGATACTCTAAAGATGGGCCTACAACTGATATGATCTCTCTCGTGTGTTAGACCTATAATTTCTAATTGGCCTACCTAAATATCACCCTATAATCACATCATTTGGGATTGCTCTTGCTATGACAAAGGTGGTCAAGAAGGACTTGCACCACTACTACCACAACTTTTACTCTAACTTATACCTATGGACCTACTGGCCCCTATGCCTATACCTAGGCGTAAGGCCCCACTTGTGCTACTACCACTACCTAAACTCCATCCCCTTCATCCACATCCATCACATCTAGGCCATATACACCATCATGTCCACCTTGTGCTAATACCCATCTCCTCCTCTTCTATAGCCAAGACCAAGCCTACAAAACCTTCCTCATAATAGCTTGCCTAACTAAAACCTAAAGTCATGTCAATCTCATAGGTATTCGAGGCTACCACCAAGCTAAATATGCCATTGTAACATTTAGATTAGGAATGGGTGTATATAAATACCACTAAACTATGGAAAGGCTATCTTAATCCATATGACCATCTACTCTATCCATTGACCTCCCCCACTATGGCCTCTTGCACTCACTATGTGTGAATAAGTGCTCTAGTCTTGGCATATCTTATATATAGCTAAACTATCTTTCTAATCAATCTAGATGATATCTCTCAATAATAATATCACATTGACCCATCAAATAACACTCTATCAACATGAACTAATTCATTGCCTCATCATCCTAGTCAAATCATATGCCTCTATAGGGCATCCATGTAATGTGCTCTAGTTGTAGGCTATCAAAATCCTTTCTATAGAACTTCACCTCACTAGCATGCCCTAGTTGCACTCCTAATAATACTCACTAATAAAATACTATTGGCTACTCAGGCTCCTAAATGGCTAGTGTCCCTAATGGCTGCTAGATAGTGATGTGCTCCTAGCTCTAGATCTACAACAATAATGATGGTCTAAAACTACGTGCCCTCTTATATGTATTAAGGTGAAACTCTCTATATAAATGTGCCAAAATAACTAGCCCCTAGGTATATAATCAATGATCCTATACCATGTCCATGTTTACATCTCCCAAGCTGAGGTGAAACCACTACCTACTCTTGTCTAGCAAAAGAATGCCAAAAAGAAGAGACATCACCACTAGTGTCAGTCTATCAATCATCCCCTCACATAAGCATCTATCAATATCAATGCATCTATCTTGTAATCCCACTTGTAATCTAACCCCTAAGCATTATGATGTTTACATCAATATACATAACTACTAATATATCCTATCACCATACATAGGTAAGTGAAATATCCTATACACATCCTCCAACATCATAGTCATCTCCATAGTAAAAAAGTGGAAGTTGCTGGTATTTGAGTGCCATTTCTCCACTAATGTTGTTATCAGAGCCTGATTGATGTGAATAATAGGTATAATAGCCACATCATGTAACCCCACCAACTCTAGTGCCTTGAACTCCATCGATATCAGCCACCACATCTTATGTAACACCTATGGCCACTATCATGATGCCATCATACCTATATCCTTCTGCACCAATCACCATCCACCTATCACTATTTTCACCATCAAATCCCTATCCTCCTATCTATCCAATGATATCTACAATCCCTAATCCTTAAAATAATATCACCTATCATAACCATCTAGAACATCCTTATCCCTACCATATTAATCTCATCACCCTAGCCTCCTATCCAACTAACACATCCCCACACCCATTTAAAACTAACATCTAACTAACCTAATAAATCCACTCTTAAGTATTTCCTAACATCCACACAATCACCTTACCCTATCTAAGCTCATCCCATCTATCTAGCTTACCCAACCCAACCAGCTAACTAACCCACCTAACACCCCACATCATCCACCCAAACTAACTCAACCTAACACTTAACAAATTTTCAAGTCTTGGCAAAGTCGCTACATGTAAACTACCCCTAATCATGATGTTGACAATATCTTAATTTGCTAATAGTGATATTGCAATACCATGACTTCCTAGTCATGATATTACAATATCACAAATCCCTTATTGCGGTATTAAAATAATGTAACTGAGGACTTGTGGTATTGCAATACCACAAGTCAAACCTAAAAAAATTACTACTTACAATGATAATATCATAACTATAAGCATAATCAATAGTTGCGATATTATCATAAAAAGTTGGATCGCATTTACTTTTACCCAAATCCATCCAATTTTTTTCTAAAACTAACCAAAATCATTGAAATCACAAAGCTAGGGTATTTTTACTCACAACATGTCCAACCTATACCTCCCTCTAGTGCTCCCAAACTCTCTTACCACAATGGGAAGCTCAGGGTAACTAGTCCATGGTTTTGTCTCAGATCCCAAATCATAAAATCCAAAAGATGCAAATGACCCTATTTTGGCTCTTTTGTCCTATATGACCCCCCTACAGCCATAATAACCCCTTAGTAATGTCCACCATCTCAAACATCATCTAATTAACCCATTTTCCCCATCTAATCACTTTTATTCATCTTCTAACATTGTCTGGGGCATGGAATGTCCAAACCCTTATCAACCACCATATCCCACATCAAGAACTGCATCAGCTTGAGGTCTTTTAGGACTATGTATGTAGCACCTAGTTTCACTTTTCATACCTAGGGATAACCTAGCCACTATTTATCCCTCATCACCATCCCATCCTTGAATTAGTCACTTGACAATCATATGTCATTTTTAAGCCCACATCTTAAGAATAGTAGCTCTTTATCCCAAATCAATAATCATAATTAATATTATCCCTTTTCGAGCTTCCCCTAGCATGTGTCCTTACTATAGGACTTATCATCAGCTTGAACCCTTCCTATTTTAATCAACTTTGTCACTTTTTAAACATTTGCCACTTGTCTAAAACCCATAATTTGAGTTACTTTCTCATCTTCATCCTTGGGTCATTATAGTCATCACTATGCATTAGGGCATCCCAACCCCATTTTACCATCTTGATTTTATCCCACCCCATCATTTATTTGAAATACCATTACTCCTTCCAATCACAATCCCCTTTCAAAGAGGGGAAAAATGTATGCACTAAAATTATGCTCACCCCATTAATTATACTAATTTTTACTAATTTAGTTTAATTTCTATATTTATTAGCTAAAATAATTAATGGATTAATAACCCACATTTAATTTCCATATCCCATAAAATTTTTACCCTATTCTAAACCCAATTAAACTCCCCATTAAACCCCTAATAGATCCTATTACCTAATAACCTATTCCCTAAACCAAATAGCCACTTTAAAATTCATATTTATTCAACTATCACCCTTACTACCCTACCACCCTAGCCATTCCTACATCCCTATGAGTCCTAAACCTAATTAAATCCTATATAATCCCACCATTTTCTCCTAAGCTAATTGAGAATCCTCTATAACTAGAGAAGTTCCTCCAAAACTCTAGAAGTCTCTAAATTATAGACTTCTAAATAATTTTAAATTCCCTTAAAATTCCCTCCATTATTCTATAAAAGGTCGTGCTTGGGACATGGAAAAGCCAATCAAAATTAAACTATAAAGACATCAAGCCATAATATTTATACTATCATTACATCCATAACAACACTATAACATTCATCTAACCCATTATCTACTTCACATAACCATTGGAATCCATTGACAAGATCTTGTAAGCAATCTAACAATTCAAATTTTGGACATCAAACAATTCAAGTGCAAGTCTTAGAATGGAAGGCATAAGGAGGAAAAAAATATGGTAAACATGTTATATTTATTTTGATTTGCCTCTTTTATCCATACTTATTGGTGTTATTAGGTTTTAGGTTTTTTTACTAAGTTTAGTAATATTTCTTGAATCTAAAATTTGGTGCACAGGGGGACCATGGGATTATTGTAGGTGATGATGTATGCCTTAATACTAGAATTCACCCTCTTTTATCCTCCTTAAGGTCATTAAGACTATTCCACACCTATATGAGCTAATCTCATGCCTTGATACCATAGTCTCACTCACTACTATATGTCACTATTATTTCAAGTTCATTTTATCTCAATACACTATACACTAAGTGTTTTCAATGGGAATTTGACTGGGTTGAAACCACTCAACCATTACCTTCTATTGATTTTAAAAATTGATATTTATTTCAAGAAACTATCTTTAGGATTGGGATACAAGAGAGGAACTATTAGGATTACTCAAAATTCACCAACTCCCACCAACAGAGGACACTTCATGAGGCAAGATCCTATTTTGGAGAGATTAAGGTAAACTCTCCCTTTAAGCAACTTTCTCAACCTTGACTGATTATGAGTGTCAATGAAGGGTCTGAGTATGGAGTTGACTTTGTTTTAACATTTTTAAGCTTTAAAACCAACCTAAAACATTGCAAGGCTCCAACATGAAGTTCACATCTTATAACAACCACCGTTTGAATATTCTCACATAGTCATGTAGGTGACTGTTTCAAGATTTCTTGACTGTGCTTATGTCTTAATCCTAGCATTCCATCAATGGAAATCTTGAATACAAACTTATAATGGAGAAACTAATGACCATGATCTGAGGGGATAAAATTAGGGGTAATATCTTGATCTTAAAGCCACTGAGAGAAGAATAAAACATTGTAATTGATGAAATAATGTTCTACAAACCAATGATGTTTACTCTTAGCATAAGGAGGATGGTCTTGATAATAATTTTATATTCACACATGAAAAAACAAATAATACCAACATGAAAATAATGTAAATGTTCTACCAATCCACATACACTAACTAATTCACACAAACTAATGCAAAAGATAAGAAAAACTGAGGTGTTGGGGTTATATAAGCAATTTTGAGTCACTAACATTCTTAGTGATGGGTCATGAAGAAAAAAAGACACTCCTATAACTATGGCCATGGAATGGAAACAAAAATGGCCTAATACCACCCACTAAGTGCACTCACTTGAAATCTACTCCTCATGTCTGTATTAACTAAAAATTAGTTAACCTTATAGACCTGCCTAAGAGAGTGATGAGAGAGAATAGTTAGTTTTTGGTAGTTTTAGACCTATTTAAGCTTATTAAGCATAAAATTAAATTGTGGGGATCTTAAGGGATTCTCTTAAAGTCCTCCCACATGCTAAGTGTGTCACTCAAGCCATACAACTACATAAAACTACCTATTTTATAGTGATCTCCTCCTTTCCAAATTGAACTTGTCACATTTTTAGTTTCAAACAAATCCCTAACATTATTAGACATGTTTTATGTTATTATACATCTTTAAACCTTTTTATTTTTTAAAAACTATGTACAACTCTATTAAATGATGCAAAAGATGGCCTAGGATGACATAAGACAAGGTGAATAAAATATGACAAGGACTAAACATATTATATGACCTTATTTAAGACCATGGTGCACATTTTCAAATCTAGGAGATGATATTAAAGTTTTATCTATATAGGGGGTTAACCTAATTTGACTTGGGGTCAAATTAGTCAACATTTTTGTGATTTCCTAAGGGTAGCAAGCCAACTATGCTAAAGACTAGTAGCCTTCTACTATCCCTTAGACTATGGAATCACTTATACACTATATTGACACTAAAATGCCTTTGAGAAGACTAAAAACACACACCAAACAAAATATAAAAAAAATACACAAGGAAAACACCAAACTCACACTTGTGCTCTCAAAGGACTTAGGGAAAACACATATAAAGACATAAAGCAACACACACCTAATCTACTATAGACATAATTAACCGTCATCTCATCAATAATAGTGATTCAAGTGGATACCATTTATAGGGATATGTAACTCCTTACCATTTATTCTTTCAAAATGAAATTAGTTGTTTTGCTTGTACTTGATGATGATGTATGGCTCACTCCACAAAGTATCAAACTTGGTATGTCTTCCTAACTTTGCTCTATCTTCATCCCACTTTAGTACTATGTCACCCTCTTAAAAGACTCTTGGATTTAATTTATTATCTAAGGATATCTTCATTATCACTTTATGATTCTCCATGGCTTTGTGAACATTGTCTCTAGTCTCTTACAACTCCATCAACTCTGTCAACCTCACCTCTATTAGAGTATTTGCAAGCAATTCTAATTGATGTGCTAACTCTAAGGCATGTAGTTATTAGGATATGGATAGCCTAAATTCTCTCCCATAAATAATAACAAAATGAGAATTACCTAGTGACCTCTTAGGAGTGATTATATCATCCAATAAGGCTAAATTCAACTTAGTGTGCTAAGCTCTTTGATTGTTCTCCAAGGTTTTCTTAATAATTCTGATTAGGTTCTTGTTAGTAGACTCAGCCAACCCATTACCTTAAGGGTAATATTTGTATGATGTACTAAAATATATACCATTACTATTTTCCTAATCAGTTATCTTATCACCCATAAAAATAAATGCATTATCTAAAATGATGGTATAAGGAGTTCCAAACCTTGTAGTAATCCTTTCATTAAACTCCAAGATAACACTCTCATTGGCCTCCTTCAATGCAACTACCTCAACCCACCTTGTAAAGTAATTAGTTTCTATAAAAATTTACTCATAGCCATCACTTGATGGAGAATTTATCATACCAATGAAGTTCAGACCCCATTACATGAAGGGTTGATCTATTTGAATAGATCTTAAAGGGAGAGCTGCAAGCTTTTATTTACCTACAAAGAAATCACATTGTATACACCTTATTACCCAAGAAAAATAGTATTTTAAGAGGCTAGACCAATATTATCCTGCCTTCATGATCTTTGTAACTATGGTTTTTGGATAGAAATGACCTACTATTCTATCATGAAAATTTTCAAGCAACACTCCAAACTAGTCATTATCAATGCATCTCATAAATACACTATTTGTATCTCTTATAAAAATTAAACCATATACAAAACAATAAGGAATAACTTACAATCTAAAATACATTATTTTAGATATACTCAAGCCATTAGGACATTCACCACTTTGGAGGAATATGATGATTTCTTGTGTCCAACTTTGTAGAGGTGTGGGATCAATTGGTTGAGGGCAATCTTGATTAACCAAAGCTTCTTCTTTTAGTTTATGGAGGTCTAAAGCTAAGTGTTCACAAATATGCTTACCTCTTACTTATTTTTTCACCTTGATGTTATTATCATACTCTATTACCTTTGTAATCCACCCTGCCCTATTTTCAATGAGGTCTTTGCTCAAAAGGAACTCATTGGTGCTAGGATGAGAAACCATAATGTGGATCCTATTTTTTGAAACCATATGTCAAAATTTATTTAGTCATCTTACAAAATCAAGGAATTATTTCTCCTCAAATGTATACTTGAATTCATAATACTCCAAACCTTGACTAAAGAATAAAATTGGTTGCTCAACACCCTCATCATTCTTTTGCATAAACATAGCTGAGATAGTATCAAGGTTAGAAAATGAATACAACATAAAATATTTAGCAAAATCAGGGTTTAAAAGAGTTGGTTCTTATGAAATTTCTTGCTTAATGTCATCAAAATTGATCTTACCCTCTTTAGTCCAAGTAAAAGCTTGATTCTTCTTGATCATGGCTGTGATAGGTTTCACCAAAGATGCAAAACTAGGAATGAGCCTTCTCATAAAGTTTATCTTGCCTAGGAAACTTGGAATTCTTTATTGTGTGGGGGAAATGATAGGCCTAGAATAACCTCTATCATTTTAGGGTCAATAGTTAGGCCATCCTTAAAAATAATGTGTCTTAGGAGTTTACCTTCATAGATAGCAAAGATGCACTTTTTTGGGTTAAGAGATACCCAATACTACCTACACCTTTCAAACACTTACCTTAGGTGTTTCATATTCTGATTTGCATCCTTGGAGAACATGCTTATATCATCTAGATATAATAATAACATATCATTGATTAAACCTTTGAAAGCCATGTCCATTGCCCTTTGAAAGGTGACACCAACATTTGAAAATCCAAAGGACATATTCCTAAAAGAAAAGGTCCCCAATTTTATAGTAAATGTTGTCTTGAACTGATCATATTCATTTACCAAAATATTATTATAACTATAATATCCATCTAGGAGTGATAAACATTAGGAACTTGAAATAACTTGAAAAATATGCTCCATAGGAGGTAAGGGGTAATGGTGTTTGAGTGACACCCTATTGAGATATCTAAATTCCACATAAAGTCTTATACCCCATTCTTATTCCTAACAAACATAGGGTTAGCTACCCAAGTTGAGTTTTTGATAGGGAATATTATCTTAAATTTAAGGAGCTTGGTGATTTCCATTCTCATGAGTTGTTTAACCTTGGGATTCATAGGCATTTGTTTTTTCTTAGCTGGTTTAACTCTAGGTTCTAACTCAATGGCATGATGGGCTATAATAGGATCAAAACCTTTTAGGTATTTATATTCCCAAGAAAATATATCATGGAACTCTCTACATAAATTAATGAATGCTTGTTTTTATGATGTGGAACATACCTTGCCTAGTTTGAGGAATTTGTGTTTGAAGATCAAGACTCTTTCATAGTTATCCTCCTTTGTAAAAATGATCACATTTTATTTATTCCTTTCATCATCTTGATTAAATATACTCTCTAAAGTTAAAAATACTTTAGGTATCTTTTTGTCCTTAGATGTACAATTTGATTCTCAAACATATCATGGTGTCTTTTCTAATTTCTTGAAGAGAACTCAACTTCATTTTATAGGAAATGTACAATGTGTTTGTCACTATAAAATACTTTCCAAGAGACCTCATTATCAAGGATATAAGGTCTTATAATGACCTTGATGTGATATTGTTTTTCTTGCTCTTTTATGGTAGTAGGTGTATCAAATTATGCCCCTACAATAGCTAACCTATCAACATGCTTATTTTTCACTCTTGGGATTGATTGTATGTTGAATGCATTTAAGTATTAAATAAAATACCATAGCCTATGATTATAATACTTAATAAAAGGTTTATTTGAAGCACTCAAATTCCTAATTTTATTCATAATCAATTCACTATCTCCATATACTTGTAGATTCTTGATTCCTATCCTCTTTGCCCATTGAAACCATGAATCAAACCTTCATACTTGGCCACATTGTGGGTAAAGCTAAAATGAAACTTATATGAAGAGTAATACTATTGTTTATATGGATAAATCAACATAACACCAGCTCCTACACCAATATTTCTCTTTGAACCATTAAGGAATATCTTCCACATTCCATCACTCTCACTTTCTTCCTTGGTGAGTGAAAGTATTGGTATTTATTCTTCATGTAAGCAATATACTACCAAATAAATATCTTCCATGAAGGCATAGGGATTATGTTCATATGTGTTAGTACCATACTCATATAATAAAATATTAGATATGCCTTCAATTTTGGAAGATGATCCATCATCTATAACATGCTCTTCTTGATCACTGACGGTATAATTCAGAGTAGAACTTGCTTCCACATATGGCTCAATATAAAACTTAGCCAATGGTTGTGTTATAATAGTTACCTTTTCTCCATACCTTATTATAAAGGACCTGTTAGGGCCATCATTGGGGGCATAAATGTTAAGAATGCTTAATGAATGGCCATCAATATCAGAAAGTACCTAGACAACCTGGTGTGACAGGTCCTCCCTGGGGGCAATAATGAAGGTGGCAAATTTAGGTGAAACCAAAATGCTAACACTGCCACGTCCATCTTCATTCAGAGTGGATAATTGGGTGGCATCATGTCGAATGCATCTCAGAGATGTCTAGAGAAGAAACCCTAAAATTTTAACTTCTTGCAGGCAAACAAAATCTAGAGAACCTAAATTAGTGTTATTGAGCAACAAATATAATATATGAACAAAGACACAATGTATAAGAGTGTTTTTGACCAATAAACTAAGATATGTCCTCCTATATTGGTGGTGAAGTTTCTTGATAGGAAAATAGTAAAGGGAGCAGGCAAATCAACCACCACTATATCTTGAAAGATTGGAACACTTGGACAATCATGCAAGAAAACTCTCAAAACTTTGATGACACCAAATAAATTAGATAGTGTACCATAAATTTGTAACACTCCCTTGATATATGGATCATATCTTAAGTCTAACTTATCTACCACAAGTTTGGTCATAATTGAAGTACTTGCCCCACTATATACAATGCAATTGTGAACAAGCTTATCTCCCATAATGAGAGTCAGGTATAAGGTGGGGGATTTTAATACTTGGTAGAGGGTTCAAAAATTTGGGTAGGAGTATTAGTGAGGGATACATCACCATATATTGATGGCTGAGGATTGATGTGTATTTAGGATAACTATTCTTGAAGAAGTTCCTTTTGAATGGGCATGTGGAGTACTTCCCAAAGAGATATATATGTTTTAGCACTTTTCAAAAAATCAATAATATTCAAATAAGGAACACTAACCTTTTATCAAATTATTTAAGGTAAATAAGTGCCTTGATCTTGAGGCAATGGATTACTTTGAGTCACCTTTCCCATATTCCGATTTTGAATAGGTGTAAAAGTTGTAGGGGCTGCCACACTTGCACTCAAACCTTAATGCCTTGTAGGAGGATTATTTGGAATTGTGTCATCACCATGGAAATCTCCCAAAGCATTCCTATTTGATATTATATTTGATGTAACTAAGGTTCCTTATTTAGGAAAAATGTGTCTTCTACTAGAAATTTTATCAAGCTCACTCTTTGAGGCTTCCATCCTTCATTTGTTTTTGCTTACATGAAGTTCTCATCTTCTATATTTAGTTGAGGAGTGTGTGCTCATTGAGATATAAAGGCTTTCCTTTCAAATTAATTAACATCCATGTATTATCCTTGAGTATTCCATTCTTCTCCTTAAACCAAGTTACTATGGACTAGAACCATAGCTCTTATGTTAGAAGTAGAAGTTGGATTATATGCTTTGGGTGGCCTATTTAAGTTAGACTAGCCTTGCCCTCTCCCTTGACCATATTAATGAGTTGGTAACCTATTTTATTGTGAAGGATAGGGATATGGGTTTTGGTTAACTTCATATTACATATTTAGTTGCCTAAGTTAAGCCTTTAAGGCTTTAGATCTTACCTACCAATCCATAATATCTTCTGAATTCCTTGGGGCAGATCTATACTTGTTATTTGCATTAGGGATTGGAGTAAGAATTAGGGAATTAGAATAAATATTAAGTAGAATAGGCATAGATAATTTTTTAGGGAGTTTACCAACTTCTATTAAACTATTCTCATCTCTAATTGTTATACCATAGGTATCAGGGAAAGTGTATCCACCCATGGATTAAAACATGATGGCTATATCGGACCCAATAGACCTTAGGTATGTAGGAAAAAAAAGCTGGTAAGGGGTCTCATGGGAGGGGGAAACCTATACCAATATCTTTGAAACCTCTCATTAAAGACATGTATAGTTTCTTTTAGACCTCTTTGAATTACATTTAGATGATGAATGAGTGATGTGTGATCACTTTATCCTCAAATTTTTAGGTCAATAACTCTCCAAACTCATGCGAAGTGGTGATACATCCTCCTAGTACTATAAAAGTTAAGGGATTTTACCCTAAGAGACATGGTAAGTAACCTAATTTAAATGTTAACTTTAATGAAATTGTGAAAGTTACAAAAGTTAGAGATGTTCCTAATATGCTCATTTGGGGTAATGGGACCTTCCCCATTGAAAGTAGGAATAATCTTGGTGGAATCAGGAGGGATATCATCATATTATTTAAGGTGTATATTATTTTTATTTTTAAAATCTAGGAAGGTATGCTACCTAGCCATGTTATCCTCAAGTTCCTCTTCACTCTCTTGTTCTCTTCACTTGTAAAGTCTTCTTTTTCTTCAAATGTTAATATAGGTTAAAGATGTTAAAATCAAAGAGGAAGTTAAAGTTGAGAAAGTGGATCTATATGATAGTTTCCTCTATGATGTAGAGGTACATGGGAAAAATTTCAATTCATTACTCTAAAAATGAGCTTCCTTGTTCTTGAATCTTGATTTTTAACTTTGTCCATCTAACTTTAATCTCAAGGATCAATTTTCATTGATGTTTTATAATTTATTCACTAGGACATATAGTATCCATGATATAATACTATTATCAAACACCATGGAGTCACATATACCTATAATTAGACCCCTAAACCATTACCTCACTCAAATCAATCCATTTTATTCATTCATTCATTCACTATCACTTCTCTTTACTACTCAACTCACTCTTCACATTAACACTAGTCAAAACTTCAAGGTAAAAGAACCTAATCATGTCACTATATTTTTGGAATTAATCTATATTCATCTCTTCATCACTCTCTCTCATCCCCTTATACTCTTCAACCTTATTAGTGCTACCATTTCCTTATAGCCTTTTTTTTCACTTTTACTCTTTGTTTAAAGAATATACAAGTCATATGATAGATATAAATCCATATTTTACCCCCCTCTATCCTTTTACAACCTTACCTAAAGTTTCAAGGTTCAAATCCCCCTGTAGATAACACTTCCTTTACAAGTACCTTACCAATTAGGCCTCTCTAACCCTACAATACTTGCTCAGATCTCAAATTCATACTATACTGTATGGTATAAAACTAAAACTTCTTGAGTATTTTTAAACATGTCAAAATGGACTGAATTACAAGTTTTTTATGTATTTTCACTAGTTGGAATAGAAGATATAGGGTTTTAGGGTTGGAAACCCTAGGTAGTTATCTGTAGAGGCTGAGAGGCTTAAAAATTCATTTTCTTTGGTTTTAGGACATTTACAATGAATCCAATAATTGTTACAAGTGTGTCTTGACTGTTTCCATTTATCCAAATAGTCTAGATACCTTACTCAAATCTATTAATGCTTATAAGGAACAAAATATAAAGTTTTGTATACCTTTAGTTGACTGTATAAGGGTTTTATGGATCTATATACATTCAAATGTTACAAATAATTCATAAATGCAACTCTCAAGACCTTAAAATCCATAAAAATAATAATAGGACAATCAAATTAATATAATTTTAACTTCTCATACCCATACATTCATTGTTGTCTTGGATTGTGTAACCAAGATATGAACTTGTGTAAATAGGGGTTTGTTTGTATTTAAGATGTTCCAAACTTCAAATGGATTCTTGTTAAGATATTTACTCCTTTTCCACACATTAAATATTCATTAATCCAATTCTCACTCACAATATTCAACACATATATGATCTATATTAATACATGACTATATAATGACAAGGTTCCTACTTGTGCAATGGGGGATTAAGGACACGTTGGTTCTATATTGTCTATTTTCAATTAGACTATCTTTCTGACTGTATATATCATTATACCATTAAGGTAACTTTATCTAAAAAACATTCTCAATAGAGACCACACTATAGACTTCAAGAAATGTTCTCAATTCACCTTCAATCCTATCTATCATAGGAGTCTATAGGGTTTCTCTTTTCTACAAGCATTTCTTAATGTTCTTCCTTTTGGAGAATACACCAACTAAACCTTACAACTTGATATGAATTTAATCTTACTTGTAGATGACTGAGAATTCCTCTTTACACCAAAATTCACCAACTTCATAAACTATTCTCTTCCTTGATAGTAAACTATAGTCCCTTTGCCAAACCTATAATCACACAACAAGGGTTTTCCTAGAGCCTCTAGGCTTTATTGAAACAACACATGAATAAGAGAAATCCATATAACATTCACGAGAAGCTTAAACATGCACATAATTCCTTTCTTATTCATTTGAAATAGTCTCTGTTACATTTGTAGTCCATTCATAGACTTATTAACCTTCTTGATGAGGTTGTAAATTTTTACTTACACTAGTTTATTCTCCTCCTTGGAACTCTCTCCCCTCTCTCCCTACTCTCTTCTATGCTACAACTATCTCCAACTTCTTTTTTCCCATCAAACCTCTACATTGGTTGGGTGGTT